>OX637865.1:43671799-43716799 GCA_951802705.1 Netelia virgata | reverse complement strand
GATCGCTCATGTCACTCGTAACGATGTTTTTTTTTTAATTTTCATAATTTTTTTCTTTTTGTTTCTTGTTCTTATCGTTATCGCAAGGATTTTCTGGTACGAAATGTGTATGATTTATGAATATATAGATCGTCCCTGAAGTAGCCTATGTATTGTATATAGGCGTGGGGTAGACCCAGTAGTGAAGGAAAAAAGAAAAAGGAAAGGGGGAAAAAAATACGAAAAAAATGTTAAAAAAAAAAGAAGAAAAAAAGATTGGTTAAGCTGTACAGATCGCTCGAGGCGATGTGTCCGCGAGTCTTGGACACGACGAGGAACGCGCGCGACAGGCATCAAGCAGTCAAGGATGGCCGGCTTATAGCACGACGAGTTTATATACGCTGCCACGTATATGCACGCCACTTCGTTGCGCTCCCATACCGTCTCTCTCTCTCTCTCTCTCTCTCTCTCTCTCTCTCTCTCTCTCTCTCTCTCTCTCTCTCTCTCTTTCTATCTGTCTGACTGTGTGTTATATATATATATATGTATATATATATATATATATAGGACAAATGTTGCAAAAGCCTAGCGAGGAAAATCAGGCAACTTCCATCGGCAATCTACGTCACCGACGGGGGGGGGGGGGGGGGGGGGGGGGGGGGGGGGGGGATAATTGCAGATATAAATTGTTACAATTACTTCCTGGTTATTTAGCGAGCATTTGATTTTTTTTATTCGCGAAAATTCGACCGAGAGAAACGCGACGTTGAAAACAGTTCACTCGATGGAAATTCTTTGATTGATTTTTCTCACCAAAATTCAATAATTCGCGAGTGTCAGTTTTTTCGTGTAAAAGATTTTTGTGTTTCGAAAAAATCGAAAATTAAAAAAAATGTAGGCAATTAAATAAAATCGATAAATCGTTATCAAAGTGTCTTCCCGATATCGATATTAGAAATTAAAATATTTCATGTAAAACAGTGGTTTGATAAAAATGTTACATTAGTGACGAAAAAAAAAAAGGTGATTTTTTACGTGCAACGAAGAGATTTATATAAACGACTATCGATTTTACGAGGAATTGGCGAATGTGTCCCGTGCTCTCTCGCACGCGCGTATCGCGGATCACATTCATTAGAACGTACGCGAGAGCGTGGCCATTAGTAATGCATTGGATATGAAATTGCGTGCAATCGCTAACAGCGAAACCGTGAAACCCAAAGCCCGCCTCGTGCTTCCATTAAAAGCGAAATAATCGTCCAGGCTGGCGGAAAGGAATGAAAACTCGTTCACGGGATGAAGACGTCTCGCAAAATAGCCCTGAGCAATGATGCAAAATGTTCACGAAGGAAAAGAAAAGAAAATCAAAATAAAAAAAAAAACAATCTTCCAATCAAAATAATCAAAAATTTCAAATTTCCGTCGAGATAATTTGATCGACGATCGAATCGATCCCAGAAAATACATCGATCGTGCCGATAGGAAAAAAAAAAAATCCTTTCGTTTTCCTTTTGTTCGTTAATTCGTTCGAACTCTCGACGATTCGAACGTCTAAATCGAGTGGACTCTTGAATTTAATTGTACTTATAACCGTGTCAATCACTCGAATACGCTTTGCATGAGCAAAGCAGAAGCACATATGTACACATCGTGGATAGAGAGAGAGAGAGAGAGAGAGAGAGAGAGAGATAGAACGGCGTTGCGTCGAATGTTGATGTGTTTGTTTTATTAATGCGTGACAGGATCGTGGCCGCGGCCTTCGCGGCCACTCTTGGTACACGGCACACGACATGTCCAAAGCCTCGCCGTATGATACCTGCGCACACGCATATACACTCTCTCTCTCTCTCTCTCTCTCTTTCTCTCTCTCTCTCTCTCCCAAGCACACCCACACACCGCAATGCCCTTTCGCTTGTGTGTGTGTGTGTGTACGAATGTTTTACGTGTGACGTCAGCTTCGAAGTTGGATCAAGACCGTCACGACTTTTCTTAACGATTCCGTAATAATAATAATAATAATAATAATAATAATAATAATAATAATAATAATAAATGAATCGAACGATAAATATAAATAATAATAATTAATTACCGAGTGCGTTATTGTTATATTATTATTGATTATCGATATAAAATTGATTATATTTTTTTATATTTGGTCCACGTATTGCGTCGAATCTCGAATGAACTCTTCGATAAGGAGGGCAACCAAGAGAGGATTACACAAACGAGGCAAATGCGTACGCGTCGTCGAAGGAGAAATAGCTCGAGGAGTGGCCAAAGGGATCTAGAATTTCGTTGGTTCGAAAGTCGAGGAAAAAGGTCCGTTTTGTAACCGTACGGGAATGTGAATTACGCCCTTGTGACTTTAAGCGATCGCGATACGGCGTTCTCTCGAAGGTCGCCAAGTCTCTCGGTAAGTCTTTTATTCCTCATGGGCAAGTTAAGTAGAGACGACCCGCGCCGCTCCCAAATCTTTGGGACCATGAGAGAGAGAAAGAGAGAGAGAGAGAGAGAGAGAGAGAGAGAGAGAGAGAGAGAGAGAGAGAGAGAGAGAGAGAGAGGTTCTCGTGACGAGAGATTCACGACAAGACCCTCGGGACATCCACACACAAACAGACCACACGTCTTACGGTTCTCTCTCGCCGAAAATTTTTCTCAATTTCGCCATGTGATAAATATTTCAAGAGAGATACATACGAATAACGCAACAACCTTATCATTATTATTTTCTCTCCAAATCCACCATTTTACTAAATTTACCTTTAAATTATTTTTCCAACAATTTTAAGATAATTTTTGATATTTTTTCTTTTAAAAACAAAGAAGATATATTTTCTTGATCCCAGACGTCACTCAAGTCCAGCGTATGAAAATCATCGACGAGCCGAAGAGCCGAAGAGCCGAAGAGCAACGAGATTGTAGAGACAAGCTCCTTCGTCTTCTCTCTCGAATCTTCCCTGTCGTGTCTCAAGAACATGAAGTATCTCGAGCGTATATACGTCACTTCGAAGATCACTCCCTCCTCCCTCTGTTTATCTCGATCAGCTGCTCGATCCTCTTTTCTGGCTACTCGACTATCCTTTCTGAATTGTTTCGAACATATATGTATATATATATATATATATATATTCTCGAAATATATATATACACGTAGTATTTTCGATGAACCTTCGAATGATTCGACCACAGACTCAAGTTCTACACATACGCATGCGCACATAAGTATAAGTCGATTTGTATGAATCGAGAAGGAGCTCTCGGGATCGAACCAAGTGTCGAACCTATACTTATATCTATATATGTATATATACATAGGATATATATGTATATATACACCTTCGGGAAGATCTCGATCGACATTGTAATAAAATTCAAGACAGTAATGAGCAAATGATTCTTCTCGGTGGCAGGTTGGAAAGTGAAAGCGAGAGTGGTATCTTTTGGTCGAGATAATAAAATACATCGAGTTAATACACGTGCTTGACACACTGATGATGGGTGTATGTATATATACATATATATATATATATATATACTGGTGTATTTACAGAATAGACAGGACGGTAGCACCGCACTGTGAAGATTATATACGAAGATGACCAGGCTTTATTGCTTCGAGATCGTTATTTATTCGTTCGCAGCGTTTACTTAATATTTTATAACTCGTCGAGCCACGAGAACCTTTCGCGAGCATTGAATTTTCATTTCTTTAATTATTATTCTCAATATTAGCGACGACCTTGGCGAATTACGAAAAAAACAAAAAAATAAATAAAAAAAAGAAGAAGAAGAAGGTGCGTAAAAACAACGAAAGACGTAGAAAAGTAAACATCGTAAATTCCTCGTGGCTCGTTTCGTGTTTTTTTTTTATTTCCATTAGAGAAAAAAGAATGGCAAAAACATAAGTTTTTTTTTTTTTTTTTTCGCGACTCGATGATTCATCGGTGACTAACGTTGGCAATTAAATAAGAAAAATAAAAAGGATAAAAAGATATTTGATATATATATATATTTATATCGAATAATATCAAATAAATTGAATTAATCGATAACGATCGATTCGAGAAGAGGCAAATTTCACGATCGAGAATACATCGTCGGTCCATCGTGAAACGAGAGCGTCTTTATATAAAACGAGAGAAACGGTGAGAGAACGCGGCGATCGACACCCGCGCGGCAATAAAACGTTCGTTGAGACCGCGATACGCGTATTTAATCGAGGAATTCTCTCGCGGACGGAAAATTTTCCACGATAGTTTCTCAAAGAAACTTGACGGTTCGAGAGCGTTATCGCCCGATGAAATCTCGAAAAATGCCACACACGCGTATACGTGTACAACGAGACACTCGGGTGTAGCGATAAAACGTCGAGATCGGAAGTATATTACGAGTTAAATGCCACGAGCTTCGGTCGGTGTTTGCAAGCGACGACAACGAGCGACGGAGAACGAAGAAAAAAACGGCGATGGAGCAAAACCGAGACGAGCTTACACACACATACACATTATATATATATATATATTTATGAGCAACCGAGGGTAAGACGAAGAGCGCGGCGAACAGCAAGCGAGAGAGAGAAAGAGAGAGAGAGAGAGAGAGAGAGAAAGATGGATAGTCGGGATAAAAAAGACGTAAAAACGCGTATAGGACATATATAATCTACCTACCTATCGCGTGTATAAATGGACCGGACTGCGCGATCCCGCTCGCCTTCGTCGCGCGCAAAATTACGCAATGAGTGTTCTCTCTCTCTCTCTCTCTCTCTTTCTCTCTCTTTCTCTCTCTTGCGAGCGCGCGAGTGTGCACATTGCGACGGTAACCAGCAAAGAGCGAGAGCGAGAATCTACTTTGGACGTTCCCGCGCGGACGCGTTCAACCGTAACCACATATACAAGCGCAAGTCGGTGCTGCCGATGCGGTGAGCAAAGAAGGTGTCCCGGCCTCGCTTTAGGACTATCCGCGACACTCTCGGATCGCGTGTAGTACACACTTGGGAGGGACTTCATGGATGGACCGGTTGCACGGACCCCACTCGCCGTTTCACGGCGATCCTTCGCTCGATCGGGCTGTAACGTCGCGGGGTTTCGTCGATCGAGGCGTCGAATTAGGATCGCGATCGAAATTTCGGGACGAGAGGTGAAAGGACGTCTCGTCTTGGTTATAATCGGTTTTTCTTTTTTTTCTAATTAAAATCGTTAAAGTAGTCAAAATTAGGAATTGTTTAAGCCGGCGTTAAGCTTGTTGTCGAGTTGTAAGGGGTTGATAACAAAATGTTTAAAAAAGGAAAAATTGCCGATTTTTTTACGAAGGAATGACGTTTTTTTTATTAGGGGTGTTTTTGTTGTCCCTCGCTAGATCGGAAAATTTCGGGACGATTTTTGAAGCGACGTCTTGTTTTGATTAAATCGGTTTTTCTTTTTTTTCTAATTAAAATCGTTAAAGTAGTCAAAATTAGGAATTGTTTAAGCCGGTATTAAGCTTGTTGTCGAGTTGTAAGGGGTTGATAAAAAAATGTTTAAAAAAGGAAAAATTGCCGATTTTTTTACGAAGGAATGACGTTTTTTTTATTCGGGGTGTTTTTGTTGTCCCTCGCTAGATCGGAAAATTTCGGGACGATTTTTGAAGCGACGTCTCGTCTTGATTAAATCGGTTTTCCTTTTTTTTTTAATTAAAATCGTTAAAGTAGTCACAATTAGGAATTGTTTAAACCGGCATTAAGCTAGTTGTCGAGTTGTGAGGGGTTGATAAATAAAAATGTTTAAAAAAGAAAAGATTGCCGATTTTTTTACGAACAAACGAAATTTTTTTTTTCATTCTTTTCTTTTTTTTAAAGCTGTATTTTAGGCTTTTTAGCAACGGCGTCTAAACATTCAACTGGAAAATCGTTTTTTTTATTCCACTATGGCAACCTACATAGACACTTCTCGGAGTCAAAGGTTCGTATTTTTTTTCGATTCCGAAATCGACGATCCAGTTTCCTTAAGTGATCCATCCGTCCAGTTCCTCTCCCCATAAATATGCATGCGCGGCGTAGCGGACACCGAGGGATTTAAAAGAAGAAGAAAAAACAAACAAAAAAATAACGAACGAGCTTCTCGCGATCTTTGCGCGACGTTTTACAGCCGCGCACGCGCTATAAAAGAGTTTTAACTTTCCGAATGAGGTGGACGAAGAAGGAAAAAGAGAGAAAAGAACAAAAAAAAAAAAAGCCAGAAAGAAAACACGGTGTATCGGTTAACGAGAGTGCAGCTGTGAATTCACCGGGCGTTGCCGAAACGGAAATATTCAGCGATCAACCGATTTTATCGCTCTTAAATATTTTTCGCGGCGAAACACGACGTTAATTTGTCACCTTTATCAAAGACTACGGATTTAACGTCGATACGACGTCTGAACAAGATGGCGGCTCGCGGCTGACGCCTCAAAATGGCGGCGCTGTCGTTCTCCGGCAGCGCGGGAAATTTGAAATTTGGTACACCGCGCGAACGTTTTTCAGCTTGAATCGTGAAGTCGTCGTTGCTTCGATTTTCCAATGGCTTTCGGCGATTTTTTTTTGCAGGTGAGTCGAAATGGGATCAACGCGAACTTGAAGCAAGGACACGAATCGCGGTTAACGAGGGAAAGACACAGAGAGAGAGAGAGAGAGAGAGAGATACGTGGCACGCATAGACCGATCCCAAGCAGCTTTCGCAACGTATCGTCGTTGTCGTCGGCGTACACCGACGGACGTACAGCCGCGTAACCTCTATGTAGGAATGCGTTTAACGGCTCGACGCCTACGGGACGCCTCTATGTACACCAACCGAGTAACACACGCGTACTCGTCGTCGTACACACGTGGAACGATCACGGAAACCTTGACGGTCGAAGCGAGGAACATTGCAACACGATCCTTCGAATCTCGGGCTCGATGCCAAGTTAAAAGCGACGGAGCTTGTTATACACCGACACGAACGATGTAACTAACTAATAGCTAGGGATATATAACTATGAGTTAAAAGGATAGAGGCGTGCGTGTAACTACGACTCGCCTCGTACAAGTCGTTTTCGTCCCCCAGTTCTTTTTCCATCTTACTCAAATCCTTCGTTTCGCAAATACATTTTCAAGGTACGAACGAAATCACGGTCATACGGTTTTTTTTCTTCGTTCTTTTTTTCAGATATTGATAAAATTAAACTGGATCGAGAACGACCGATAGTGAGAACGAGAGTGCGTGAAAATCGAGTCGAAGAAAAATATAATCGTCGGACTCGATCCGACCCAATTGAAAGGAGAACGGTCTCGGGCCGTTCCCGACTCGACTCGTCGGAACACATCTTATCTTAGCCGGGTAGAGTGGACGAGTATGTATAGTAGCGAGCATGGAAATATATATATCGCAGGGTCTAGCGGGGCCTTAGTTAAGTGTTCGTCGTAGCACTAGATCAACGACGACTCTTTTTCGGCATTTCTGCTTTCATGTCTCCGCTATCCTGGACTCGCTGCGCCCCCTTCCCTTCTCCCGACCGAACGACTCGTTCTCCATCCTCTCGAATCTCGACTCTTCCGCTGTTCTGGATTTCGAATCAAGGAACGAACGTCGACCAACTGTTTTCGACTTTTGGTCGCGTTTTCTGCAACAAGCTTTTAACTTTTGCTGACTGAATAAAACGAGCGAAAAAAAGAACATCTTTGCGCTCTCTTCGAAACGTCCGCAAGTCGGTATTGTTTGACACGCGATTTCTCCAGCGGAAATACCGCGAGATGTAAATTCACGAGGCTTTTTCTTGATCTTTGGGTTTTTTTAAATTTGTTTTTTTGCTGTTTTTTGTTTTGTTTTCTGAAGGGTAGAGAAGAGAAGAGTAATCGGTCGGTGGCTAGTCCATCGATGATCGGGAGGGTTGCCTAATTTGAAGGAAGAGGTAACTAGCGTTGAAACTCGTCGAAGCAACCCACCCCCACCTCCGGTGGCAAAACGCAGACTACGCTGATGGCCGTGCTTCCCCGAGGGCCCGAGGAGGGAGGGAGATGAAGAAAGAGGGTGAAAGAGAGAGATGCATAGTCTCTCTCGCTCTCTCTATATATATATAAAACACGCATATATATATATATATATAGATATATATATATAAAAGGAACTACGCGCCGTAACTCAGACGCGAGACGAGAAAATCGAGCAAAGGCGGGCGGACCCGACGCTCGACGTCGGCGGCAGGAGCAGGAGCAGCAGCGACTTGCCGAGGGTGGTGTTCACCGGAAAAACAAGAACAAAACTGATGCTGCGAGAACGGAGTCAAGGGGAGAGAAAGAGAGAAAGAGAGAAAGAGGAGAGAGAGAGAGAGAGAGTATAACTCGGAGGATTCGCACAGGAGAGACGCGATGCCGCTGGCGTTGCCGAGACATCGTCCGCCAGCGAACCAACCCTCCTCTCTCCTCCCTCTTGGTATAAAATGGCGCTTTCGAGAGGAATTTTTTAACCGAGGACCACAAATATCATAGAAATATAACTGTACCCAGAATTTCGTTCTTTTTGTTTTGTTTTGTTTTGTTTTTTTTTCTTTTATTTTTCGATATTCTCGAGCCTAGCGAGAGAGGAATTTCGCTCTCTCGCATTCCATTTTTCGAGCTGACACCGAGTGAGATATATTTCTTTGTTTTGTTATTAATCCCGGGAATCGAGTCGTTATAAAATATTTGTAAACTCACGATAGATTTGAACGAGGATAATCTCATGTTTTGTTCGAAAACAAAATTCATCGACTTTATTTGATTTTTATTTTCTTTTCCTTAATTTGTAAATCGAAGAACGAAGAATATTTTTTGTTTACGATCCGACCGAGTCCATAAACTGTCGATAATCGCGATATTATCCAACGCGAACCGACGATAAAACGACTTTATTCGTTTCTCCTAAAAACCCCGTTTCACTTACAAAGTCCAAGACAACTATAAACAAAAAAAAGAAAAAAAAAAAAACAAGAAAAACGTTCAAACTCGATCCAGAAAAACTCGATTTTTCATACGAATGAATCGCCGTCGTGAGTAACGCGCCCGAGTCGACGGTATCCGGTTGGTATCGCGCGTAACAAAGTGGCGCCATTAATGCTCGAAATACCTGTCCTTGTCTCGCGGTGTCTTCGTGACAAACATATACCTATATATACACCTATAACATATATATATATATATATATACACAATTACGCGCATGCGCGTTTACGCACACGCGCATGCGCGCATTAGGCACGTATGCAGTTACGCAGACAGACGTGAACGCAGAGGCTGAGCGAGTGAAGAGCCGCGTGTGTCGTATCTTGCGACAAGAAAACGACGTAACGCGCAACGAGTATTTCACCGTACTCTCGGTTACCTATGTATATATATATATATATATCCATAGGTAATAATATATGTGTGTGCACGTGTGTGAAAATAGCGACAAAACGTGAGGTTAAGATCGGTACGTAAAGGCTCTGACGGTGTGGCGAGTCAAACCGCAGACCGCAACGGTTAAACGCCGGCGCGTATTACACACCGTGGTATACCGAGGCGAAGACACTGTCGCACATAACCTCGATAATCGCGAATACCGTGCTTTCGTACCGCAATCTCGGCGTTTGTATGATTTTTTGTTGAATTTTTTCGCTTGGCCAAAAAGTCATTGCGTTTTTTTCAACGAGAACGGCATACGCGACCGTGTATTAAAAACGCAATTACTTTTTGGCCAGGTGATTTTTTTTTTTTTTTCTAGGATTTGTACTTATTTTGTTTTGTCTTTTCGTTACCAGGATAGGATGAGGTCGCGCTAGAAAGCGAAGTAACGGGTACGACGTGTTAAAAAATTGAAAGCTCTCTCTCTCTCTCTCTCTCTCTCTCTCTGTCGCTTTGTCGAGGAGTCGAACGCGATTCTCGCGAAACTGTATCAAGTTTTGCATCCTACCAGAATTACTCATAAAAAAAAAGAATGAGGCAAAACAACAGAACGATTCCTGAAACGCCGGACTCTCCGGTTCGGTACGTGTGTCGCGACGTTTTTTGCAAAACGGGTTTCTCGGGCGCGCATTAGACACGTGCTCTCTTCTCTCTCTCTCTCTCTCTCTCTCTCTCTCCCTCTCTCTCATCGCGAAAGCGTGTCCGTGACACGCCGCAGCGGTGTTAACGTTGTGATTTCACATATGAAAAGCTGAAGGAATAGAAGGAGAACGAAAGAGACAAAAAAAGACTGGTTATCTTTCGTACTTCATACCGAGGAAACAAAAAAAAAAACATATTTTTCCTTCAAAAACATTTTCGAATTATCCCAAACTTAACATCGCTCGGCCTATTCCCTCTATAAAATATAATAATATTAATTTGTCATCAAACAATACAAATTCTCGCTTCGATAAATATTCATCGAACAAAACACTCGACAAATTCGAATTCGCTTTAAAACATTAAAACAAAAAAAATGCCAAGTGCATTAAGGTTTTAGAGAGGAAGACGACAGTGCGTTTCACATGTATCTTCTCTTTCTCTCTTTCTCTCTCGCGTGTAAGAGACGCGAGGATGCGCGGAACGCGAGCAGCGCAACACACGCCGAAGTACGCGGCGTTGTGTTTGTCAGACCCAAACGTAGCCCAGCGTTCAGGCGGGAGGGAGGAGGATGGTGAGGTGAGGAGGAGGAGGAGGAGGAGGAGTAGGAGGGGTGGTAGATACGTGGACTGTCGGACCCTGAGGTGAAGTAGAGGGGAGTGGGGCGCGGTAGAGACTCGCGCGAGGAGTGGGGGACGGAGAGAGGGGGAAGACAGGTGATGTGGGGCCCAAAAGCCTGAGGCACCAGAGAGAGAGAGAGAGAGAGAGAGAAGCAGCGCGGACGCGCACGTTTACGCACTCCTCTCTTCTCTCATATATATATATATAATTTTCTACATGTATATAGGAGAAGCACGCATGCACGCACTCGAAAGACTGGGGCCCCGCGAGAGTTCACGATTTGAGCACACGAGAACTCAAGACAGAGAGAACGAGAGAACGAGAGAAAGAGAGAGAGAGAGAGGAAAGCTTCGTCTTCTTTCTCTTCTCTGTCTCTTCGTCGTCGGCGTAGGGGCATTTTAACACACGGCATTCCTGTTGTCGAGCAGCTTCGGGATGGTTCAGCTGGCAACGTGGCCATGGCGTTGTGTTAAGTCCGTTTCAGGCACGCACACGAGTCTCGTGAACATCAGCGGGCTCTCTCTCTCTCTCTCTCTCTCTTTCTCTCTTTCTCTCTCGCGACCTCGCCTTCGTCTCTTCTCCTGCTGCTGCTGCTGCTGCTGCTGCTGATGATGATGATGATGATGATGCTGGTACTGGCGCTGTTAGCTAGCTGCTGGTGCTGGTTGACCGAGACCGCGAGATGCCTCGTGGCGAAGAAACGATATAGGCGTCAGACACGAGCGAAGCAGCGTAGAGAACTGAAACGCGGGGAGAAAGATCATCGATCCGCTACCGTGTGTCTCGGGACGATGAGAGATCTCCTTCAAATTCTAAGTTACTGACGAGTCTCTGACTCGTTTCGTCCTCCACCCTCTCCTATACTTCTCCCTCTTAAACTTCCCACTCCTCGACTCATTTATAACGATCAAACGCGATAGCTATCAATCTCGGCAAACGGATTCTCGTCGATCTCCTCCGACCACTGTGAGCTTTTCAAGGCGATATAATATTAACGTTTCACTGATAAATGTCTTTTCGGGAAATATATATACTTATGTATTATTGTATACTGTAATTATGTTAATGACCCGAGAATTATACGATCGGAGCGAGAGTTGCGCTCGTCGTCACGTGCCGAGAGTAATTCAAACGACGTGTGTGTGTTTGTATATATTTATTTCTATGATATTCTAATTCGACACCTGACAGTGCTCGAATGAAGAGAGAGAGAGGAGGAGAGTTGGGGTGGCAAAAGATCCCACCTGAATGCTGTTGGAGATTCTTTTTTCTTCGTTTAATCTTCTTTAATTTATTTAAATGATTATTCGATCGAAATGATCGATAATTGATTCACGGGTTCGCGATCGATAATTATGATCTTTCGATACGTTAATAAAATTTGATAAGTGTCGATTAGACACGAATTAGCCACCGGGATTAACGCGATGATGTATCGTCTCGAGATAGTCGGATTTCTTTTTTTCCTTTCTTTTTTCAACAAATCAATTTGTATCGCGAATCAAAAATGCGTTTTTTTTAAAATTTATTTATCAAACCGGATTAAATATCTTGTCGTTAATTCACAAAAAAAAAAAATCAAAATTATCTAAAAAAGAAATTCTACAAAATCGATCGATAGATCGTAATCGTCTGTGCGTGTAACACGATGCTCGTTCGTGCGTGAAACCCGTGCGTTTATACCCAGCGACGTTACTCGTCGTGATAAACACGTTGAATTTGAAGCGAACGCTCGCCAGTGCGAAATATATTTATTTGAATAAATATATATATATACAAATAATTCTTGCGTGTAAAAAGGTTTACACACGCGTGTATTTATGTCTATGAATATAGGTTTGTGGGTGCGCGCGCGCCTATATACACGTGTGTGGCAAGGTGCTGCGAGCGGCCAACGTCTTGACCGCGGAGAACGCGTTTTCAACGTGTGGGCCGACGTCGCAGTCGCGCGCGAGGCTGTGCCTTCTGCTTCGCTGGCTGACTCGCGCATCGACAAACACAATACCCATCCATTTACATGGGCATACAAACAGCGAGAGAACTCGGGAATTATACTCGCGGCGAAGCCTCTCGCGAGACTCTATGGGATATGCCAGAATATATATATATATATATAGATATATATATGAGAGAGACTCTATGGGATATGGCAGAATATATATATGTATATGGGTGTGAGTATGTATGTGTGTTTGTAAACGTATGAGAGAGGAGAGAAGGCGGTATTGTCGTCTCGGGGGAAAGGAGGTGTGCTGGAAATTATAAGAAGAATGAGGTGCTCGAAGCTGCACCGATCCTCACCGGTCTCTCGCACTCGCCAGACTTGACAAATATACACGCCAAGGAGAGACACACTGTGATACTCGAAGTTCCGTGAACGATAGAAAACTCTTCTCGCGACGTTTCATCGTTTCGAGGAAATTGGTCGACGTTGATTTGAATTCAGCGATCTTGACAGGAGCGTAGTACCATTTTTCACCGCTAGGGGGGATGATTTTGTGGTAATTACGTCGGTCATCGTGAATTACGTGTTTCTAAGTTCGAAATCTGAAATGGCTAGTTGATTCTGAAATAATTTTAGAATGTTCGAAACATTGATTAAGATAAATGGATAATTTTGAGTTTTTTTTTAGTAGGCCATTTTCAGTCGTCTTGAATTTCGTGTTTCTAATCTCAAAATCTGAAATCGCTACTTGATTCTGAGATAATTTTAGAAAGTTCGAAACATTGATTAAGATAATTGGTTAATGAAAAATTTTGTTAGTAGGCCATCTTTCAATCGTCTTGAATTTCGTGTTTCTAATCTCAAAATCTGAAATGACTACTCGATTCCGAGATAAAATTCGAAATTTCGAGATATTAATTATAATAAATGAATAATTTGTTGCTATTTTAATCGTCCATTTTCCATCGCTCTCTTGAATTTCGTGTTTCTAACCTCAAAATCTGAATCAATCGCAGCTCGGTTTCGAATCGAACACAATCAAATACAAAGGTTTAGCAGCTCGTTAAGATTTTTGTTTGTTTATTTAAACATCGAGCGGAAGTTCGAGGAATTCGCGTCGATCCAAAAGTCATTAGAATCTCGCGATCGAGGTTACGTATACGACGAGGGAGAATGAAAATTGAGCGATATGTTCCCCGGAGGGCTAGCGTATAAGGAACGTCCGAACGAGTTCGTGAACGAGTGTCGCGTACGTTTCGAAGCCGAAGAGAGGTATGAGAGGTTCGTTCACCGATCAGGCTCGTCACACACGATGCCAAGATGGAACGCGAGGAAGCGACAGGGACCGCCCGACCTCCTTCTCTCTATCTCTCTCTCGCTCTTGTTCGCTCGCGGACTGGAATTCGAAGACTCTGACATGAGAACTCGGAGCTCTCGAGAGATTCTATGTATCGTCGTCGAGCGATGAAGAAGATGCTACCATTCTCCTTGTACGGGATTGCATTCGTATATCATATATCAATGGCGACTATTCATCGAGCAAGAGAGGGCGTCGAAGATCCTCGGGGTTTCTAGGCTTTTCATCGATCGCAACGGTGGCACGAGCGATATTCAAAAAAGAGAGAAAAAGAAAGAAAGAAAGAAAGAGAGAAAGAAAAGAAAAGTAAAAACAATGTTAACGAGCAGGTGAGAGGTTAGAGATCTTTCTGGTAATGAAATTCAGGCGCGCGGCAACGAAAAACCGCAAATTGGCTCCTACGGAACTTCTACGGAGAAGAGAGAAAGAGAGAGAGAAGGAGAGAGAGAGAGAGAGAGAAAGGGATCTTCTTTCGACAAGGGACGTTCGACACGAGAGAAATATTCAAAAATTCTGCCGTCGAATCAAATTCGACCGAATCTTGCCGATTCAATTAATTAACGATCATCACCGATCGATAATCAAATTTCGAAAAAAAAACAATCTTGCCGATTTCCGTTCGATCGAAATTATTTTTTTTCTAAAAGAATATTCAATTTTTCCTCAACTGTTTTCAAAAGGACAATGAACTTGACACCTTCGTACGAATGTGAAATTTGTTTCATTGTCGCGAGTGGATATATACATACGTATCGCGGTCTCCTATCTTCGAATGTATCTAAATCAGTCTGATCTCGCGCAATGTTGTTTCGGGATTAACAAGTCGCAAGTGCCAACGAAACACACACCAGCTGGTCGCAGAATCGATTGATCTCTACCAGGCCATTGAATTTAATACGTAATCTCTCTTACGATGCACGTGAAACAAGGAGAGAGAGAGAGAGAAAATGTGTAGGCGCGCATACGATTATATTCACGTTCTCTCTCTCTCTCTCTCTCTCTCTCTCTCTATATATATATATATATATATATATTGGCAAGAAGGTGCACACACACATATCTACATATATATAGCTATAGTTATATATTGTAACGTTTGTTCTTTCTCGTCGACTCGTTCATCCATCTTTCCTCTCTTTCTCTCTCTCTCACACACACATACATACACACACACATATACACGAGCGAGATGAGAGTTGTCCAGTCGTCTTACCGAGGCGGCCACCACGGCGACGACGTTTGCGTTACAACGCCAACCAAGAGAGCTCACACATACGCAAACTGTACGAAGCGTATATAAAGTTGCCATCATGCGCGCTCGTTTCGTTCTCTCTCTCTCTTTCTTTCTTTCTTTCTTTCTTTCTTTCTTTCTTTCTTGATCTCTCACACACGCGTTGTGTTCATTCATAGCGAGCCGGGTGAATGGCGATGTTGGATGCGTACAACACGCGAGAGAAGAGAGTAAACGCACGCGCGCTCGAGAGAGAGAGAGAGTTATTACGGAGCGTCTCGCCCGTGACCCACGTTTTATAACCAACAACGACAGTCGACTCCGTACATTCGAATAAAATATAATTGAAAATTATTCGCTCGAGAAATAATGATTATAAGTACAGCTGGGAATGATTTTGAAAAATATTATTACGAGCTTCGAAAATGAAAATAAAAGTTGATATTAATTGATCCAATAATTATTATGTATACAAATTGTATTATTATTATTATCATATCGAATTATTCAGCGCGTAATATGTTTTTCATCGATTTAACAAAATATATTATTTTCTTATTCGTTGTCGAAAATAAATGTTTTTTTTTTTTATAGCTTTTTTTCTAAGTCGTAAAGAAGAAAATCGATATATTGTTGGTAATCAATTTTTTAAGGAGATCTGCATTGTCGATTCCGCGAATCGGGGACCGAGGGGCCCTGAGATTTGCGACGACAGTATTCTGTTCTACCAACGCACGTACAGAGACGCACGATCTTTGTTTTTTTTTTTGGGGGATGGGCGACCCGTTTTCCCCTTTTCCCCGTGTGTCGTAACCAGGCAGCATCATCGTCTCGATCGTCTCGCTTACCTTTGGAGACGACGATTCTCTCGCAGTGGCATCTGTCGGTTCGAAAAGGGCCCTTCCCCTTCTCGCGCTCGTCTCGCCCCGAGCCTCGCGCCTCGCGCCGTTTTCACGATTCGCAGCCTGACTTTACCGATATTTCGTTCGAACCCTCGTGCTTCTAAAACTTCGTGAACGACGTCGAGTAACTCGTAGATGTCGCTGGCACGCAGATCCTTGATAAGATTGAAGTAAATTATGTAAAAAGAAAGAAAAACAAAAAAGATAATAAAAAAAAATACGTCATCGCACGAACCACCGGCAAATATCTCTCTCGGAAAAACGCGATAAGATCGACGTCGAGCAAGGAGACTCGCGTCTGGGTCAAGGACTTGATCCTGTGGCAAAAAAACTGGACCAGAGGGCACGTTTTTAACATGAAAAAAAAAAAAAAAACACAAACACAAACAAAAAAATCTAAAAACTTTTTTTTCTTTCATTATTTTGAAAATTTTTACCATAACTTGCTAAGATTTCAAGACATGTTATTCTTCTCCAATGTTTTTTCTTTTTTTTTTTCAAATTTTCTGAAAAGCTCAAAAATTATAATTAATAATATTGAAATCGAGGACACTCGATTTTTTGTTTTTTTTTTTTAATTTTTCCTTTTTTTTTCTAGACCTATATAAACATGTACGCATCCATCGTGGATAAAACTTGACCCAGTCTCTCGTTCTCGTCTCTCCTGACCTCAGCCTTGCCAACTCGGGAACACCGTAATAAAAAATGAAAAATAAAAGTAAAAAAGAAAAGTACGAGAAGACAGTTGGACCATGGCACTCAGATTACCGAGATAACTTTAGCCGAGTCTCCGGCTGACCGCCCATCATTCATCAAGACCCCGTGCAACTGCCGGTGCGCCGCACACTTGCGAGTTCCCCCCTCCATCGTCTCCCTCGATACCCCCACTCCACTTCCTCGCGCTCACTCAGCCCCCGAGCAACACAAACCGCCAGAACTCGCCACCAACGGATCTTCCTCTTATTCTTGCACTCGGTTCGCCGATTATTCTTTCCCAACGAATTATAACCCGAGAGAACGGCTATCGTGTTTAAGATATCGGATGACGTTCTTTTTTTTTTTCCTTCGCAATTGATAACTTAGATAAGCAAATGATACAAGAATTAATGAACGAGCCATCGTACTCTTTCATCAATTTTCACCTACCTCCTCGCGCTTTACACGAACGATGACTTTGATAAAAAAAAAAAAAACTAAAATAAAATAAAGCTAAACAAAAAGTATTTTGAAAAAATTCTCAATTTGTAAAGAAAAATATTTTCTCGAAGAATCTAAGAAACATTGGGAATTTTCTCATTGATATATTACTTTCTCCTGTGTAAACAAATTAATTAAAAAAAAAACATGTATAATTTACAAATTTAATCAAGTTGAAATAATTTTATGAAATAATTTTGTGAATTTTCGAAATTTTTGTTTTCCCTTCCAGTGAACGTAAGCTTCCGGTTCCCGTTGCTTTTTCTTTGATATAGAGAGAACGTATCCTCGTCGTATAGGAAACCGGGTGAGCGAGAGATAAAGGAAAGAAACGCGAGCGAGAAAGGACGTCACCGAGAAATAAGAAAAGGAAGAAACGCCAGTGGCCCCGGGTCTCTCCCTCTACCTACGGATCCGCTCGGCCAATTACCTCCAATATTGTGACGTGGATTAGCGTCACAGCTCGGGCCCCCAGGATTTGCATCGTATTTGCATAATTTTCTTCGTTGCACATATCGCGAAGCGTGTGTTGTACGCGCGCGTTCGCTCGAATCTTCTTCTTTTCGGTAGCTCTCTCGCGTGTCCTTTCGTGTACCACACGCGTCTCGTCGACTTTTTCGCACAGTTGTTGTTTAAAATCGTTCGATCAACGTCTCGATCGCACAATTACCAAACGATGATTATATTCTAATCGAAAATTTTATTTTCGATTAAAAAAAAAACATTTTTTGCAACAGCGCGAAAAAAATTCAATTCGACTTTTCTCGCTAGCCGTTTATATTTTCGTGTAGGTACGCGTTCGAGCGGTGGATACGCACGTTGAGTGGTGCGTGGAGGATGTTGGGGTGGATCTCGGAAGAACAGAAGAAATAAAAAAAAAGGAACGAACGGGGAAAAAAAAGAAAAGGAATTGAAAAAAGGAAAGAAGAGTTAGTCGCGCACGCAGAGGCGCATCAGCCACAGTGAACGACCCAATCATATATATACACGGATGAAGAGGAGTCTCGGTTCTCTACATATATATATATATATATATATATATATATATATATATATTTATATATACTTGCAGCATCAGCGCATCACACAGCGAGCAACAACAGCAACAGAGCAGACCAGGAGAAACAGCAGTGATTCTCTCGACTCTCGTCTCTCCCGAGGGAGGTTGGAGAGAAAAGAAGCATTTCTCTCTATCTCCCTCTCCCTCTCTTTTTCTTACTCATCTCTCTTTCTATCTTTCTCTCCGCCGTTTTCTTCCTATTTCTTTTTCTGAACGCTTTGGCTTCTCGCTGCTGGTGTATACGACGTTACATATATATATATATATATATATATATATATATGTGAAGATAGAAAGAGAGAGAGAGAGAGAGAGAGAGAGAGAGAGAGAGGGCCTAAAGCATGGACCCGTGCGGCCCACGCGCTCTTGTAGGACGGCTCTCGGCCAGCGGCCACTCGTCGTCGTCGCTATAACGTTCGTTGCTTCGCTTCGAGAGAAGCGAGCCGTCGCTCCTCTCGAGCGCATTTTCCCTCTCGCTCTCTCTCTCTCTCTCTCTCTCTCTCTCTCTTTCTCTCTCGCGGGTCGCACAACTGGTTTTTTAAACGCGGTCCCGACGACGATGGCTACACTCCATTCTTCTCGGTCCTTTTTCACTGTTCTTTATAATCGCCAGTCCGTACTACGGCCAGGGGGCGACTCTCTCTCGCTATACTCTCTCTCTCTCTCACTCACTCTTTCTCTCTCTCTCTCTCTTGCACTCTCTTGGACCTGAAGCAAGGCGAACGAACGAACGAAACGAAACGAACGAGCAAAGTTGCCGTGTGGCTTCTCGCGACTCTAGCCGCGAGCATATCCTGCGCCAGCGCTATTTTCAACTCTTTAGAATTTTATATGCACCTAAAGATATATATATATATATATATTATATGCGGCACGCACGTTTAACCAAAAGCGTGAATTTAACGCCGTGTTTTATTTCCCGAATTAACCTCGAACGGATCGTCGACCGTGTGATTTAATTGCATCGAATCGTGAATATTTTTAACCCCGTAAAACATTTCATCGACTCGCGTTTAAATGCCGCGTTACGCGCCTCGAGAGAAGAATTTGAGTTTTTAATTTTAAAACGAAATCGGCGAAACGTTCGACGATATAACGAAAAAACTAAAATGAAAAAAAAAAAAACAACAAAAAAAAAATTCAGTCCGAAATACTCGACGCACACCTAGTGGAATTCGCGAAACGAGATCCTCTCGCTCGCTACTTCTCTCAAACAGGACGAAATTCCGCGTAGTCCTTCCCCGAGAGAACGAAACAGTGAAACGAACGATGGAGAGAAACGGGAGACGCGGCAACGCTTCTTCTTTTCAGCTTTGTCTAAAGTTCTCTATCGAAGTATAGAGAGAGAGAGAACGAACGAATGAGAGAGAAAGCTCGAGTCTCGCGAAACATGCCGGACAGACAAATGGCGAATGGATATTTTTCGTCTGAGATTGTTGAGGTTCGATGGCGAAGTGGATCGCAGGTGCGCGGTATAGTTTTTGTCCCGAACCTTCTCTCCCCCTCTCTCTCTCTTTCTCTATTGCTCTCTCTCTCTCTCTCTCTCTCTCTCTCTCTCTCTCTCTCTCTCTCTCTCTCTCTCTCTTTCTCTCACTCTTTCTCTCTCTCTCTCTCTCTCTCTCTCTCTCTCTCTCTCTCTCTCTCTCTCTTTCTCTCTTACTCTCTCGCAACATCATCTTCCACCCTTCGTCCCATAAGACACATTTATCGTCCAACTGTACGACATTCCGTATTTCCCGATGATAAAGATCGTAGATAACAGGTCGAGGAGTCTTCGTCCGTAACAATATAACGCAAAACTTCGTCTCGTATTATTCCAACGACATCGACCAGTCGACTTCGAGAAATTCGCAAGAATAAGAAAATCGAATTTTCATCGCGATGAAAATACTCATAATAGTGTCGAATAAATAATGAAAAAACAAAAAAACAAAAAAAGAAGAAGAAGAGGACGAAGTTTAGACGGTAGAAACGCTACTAGCTTAGCGGCAGACCAAATGCTCGGTAACGGTGAAGGAAAGGGAAGGGGCAACAAGGAGCGAGGAGAGAGAACGTCGGTGGTCTCCGCAAAAGGGGAATTAGTGGTCTATTCAATTATTGTAATTTACTTCTCAAACACAAACATAGCGGGAGTCTCTGAGAGTCTGAATTGTACGAGATTGTGGGGTGTGAGACGAGAGATAGGGAGAGAGAGGGTAGACTGCAAAGAGAGAGAGACAGAGAGAGAGAGAAATATACAAACGGAAAGCAACGAGAACGCGTTCCTCGTTCGTCCTACGCGCTTTCCTAAACTCCCCTCAGAATTTTGGCTTTAGTTACCGAGATATAGTAACCCCGTCTATGTATATATGGGGCGTTCCAGACAAAATCGACCATCAACTTCGTTCAAGGGATAAATATCGTTCGTACCCGGTGATAAATTTCTTTGTACTCACTCGTTGTTCCGGACAGCTTCGACGTCGAACTCGCGACAACGAGAGCACCTTGACCTTCGGCACGATGACCTTCAAAACCAACGTATCTCGCACGATATGCTTTCCGGATATTTTCTCTAACGACGTATGGGACATTCGGCTGTAAGAAAAAAAAATCGATTACATCCTTCGTTGCTCGTTTCTATCAATTTTTCTCGGGACGAACGATAGAACGTTCCTTTTATCGATCGTCCTTAAGACGATTAAAATAATCAACTTCTCGAAAATATTGAATCTGAACGCATCGATATTTTCTCTTCACATTAAAAAACAATAAAAAAAACTACAATATAAAAAAAAATGTTAAAACATTTTCAAATTTCGCAATATTTTCTATTTTTTTTTTTTAAATCCGATACTTCACATATCTAACGTAAGATATTTTTTAACACACGAACAAAGAAATATATACGACGGTCGCAATTTGGTCGATTTTACCTGGAATACCCCATATATATACAGAGGGAATGAGGGATAAGCGTGAAATGTTCCTACCCTCGTAGTCTAAGGGACGAAGAGAAGGGTTAGGGGAGGGGGTAGTAGCGCTAAAGGACAGAAGCAGATAACAAGAGAACGTGTGTGTCGGGACGCGAGGGGTGGAGGAGGGGAGAGGGGGTAGTTCGCACGTACAAGTGCGTACAAACGAAGTGTATGTGAAACGCGCGGTTAGGAAACGGCGGATTCAGGATTTCGCGTTGTTTGCACGCGGCACGAGCAAATAAACAGCGATGAATGGGCGGCTAGTCGAACCTCGCGAAGCAAGAATAGAGCAAGGGAGGAAAATGCACGAGGGTAAACTCCTGCGTCGCTGTACGTAACGAGTTTAGGTTCGAACTCGCGCCAACTCGAATCGTACTCGTCTTTACACACATCGATAGATACCTACTTTATCTCGGGAATTTATCCAAAAGTCATGATCTTTTTTTTGTTCGGCTCCAAAAGAAGGCTGACGTCGGTTCCGAAATTCTGAACTTTGGAAAAAGAGAAAGTTCGAAAGTCTCGGCGACGACACGACGTTTTTGGTTTTTTTTCTTGTACGATCTTCGTAAAGTTCAAATTTTGAATTTTGTCGAAATACAGGGGGGAAAAGATGCAACAAATTTGTAAATAATTATCGACTCGAAATGTAAAAAATCTTATCATTTTTAAAATTAAAAATGAAAAAAATTCGAAATATTCCAAAAAAATATAACGCAAAAATAAAATCTTCGATGATAATTCGCGGATATCGTCAAGCCAGGGGCAAAGCGAACATAAACTTTTCGAAAAACGTGTCACGGAAGTGTGCAAAGACGTTGGAAAATGACGAAGGAGCCGAGAACTATCGCTCGACAAAAATAATTTCCGCTTCCTCTTTCGCGGTATCGGTATTCCTTTTTTTTCCCCGTCTCTCTCCCACCCTCCTGCGAAAGTGGATCAACGTTACATCGCTTATTCACGGTGTACATATCATGTCGTATAGTATACACATGTGATAAATATCTCTCTCTTTCTCTCTCTCTCTCTCTCTCTATATATATATATATATATATATATATATATATATATTATGTGTGAGTGAAAAGGGGAAAGGGTAGGGTTTGGATCCGACAGACAACCAGGAGCCGGTACAGAGTTGCCGATAAAATATGCACATCCGATACTCACCGAATCTGCATATCGATCCGACTGGTTGGCTCGGTGACCGAGCTCCCCCCCCCCCTTCTCTCTACCTCTCTCGTAAAAGAATCTTTCTTCGATACACACACGCATATATATATATATTTATTATTATTATTATATATATATATATATGACGTAGGACAGAATGGTACATCAAGGCTTCCTCAACGTTTTCTCGAAAGCCGCGAGAGGGATGAGAACGCGGGAAGGAAACGAAAAAAAAAAACCGTTGGTCCTCGGGATTCAAAGGACCACGAGAGAAACAGAGAGAAGGATCGAGAAATGTGTGACGTGAAGGGGTGAGTGGGAGGGGGGGAGGGGCGAAGGGGTTGAGGTTTTGCATCCGAGCAAAAGTCCTTCGGGCGGGCACGTTCATTCACGCATTCACCGTATCGAAGAATGATCGATATGCATATGAGGTCTTCTCGTACACGCGTGCCGAGTGCGATTTTTTTCCAACCTCCTCCTCCTCCTCCTCCTCCTCCTTCACTCTTTTTTTTCTTTTCTTTCTTTCATTCTCTGTGTGTGTGTGTGTGTGTGTGTGTGTGTTTTTTTTTGTTATTTTCGTGTGCCACCCGATTTTTTTTATACGTTTGTGCGGGGCTGCTCGTTTGAATAACACTGGGAGTTAAATTATTTCCCTAAACGGTTCCGGGCGCCTGCAGGTCAGGTACGGCCTTGTATATTCACGAATATTGCATAATAAAAGGAAATGCATTCATTCGACGCCTCCGGCACATGTAATAGCAGCGAGCGACTGCGCATGCGCGGTTGCGTACGCCTGCGCGTGTGTGATGTTTGCGTGCAAGGGTGAAATTTTTTAAGACCATGTGCAAATGTCGAGAGCGAGAGAGAGAGAGAGAGAGAAAAAGAAAGATAAAGAGAGAGAGAGAGAGAGAGAGAGAGAGAGAGAGAGAGAGAGAGAGAGAGAGAGAGAGAGAGAGAGAGAGAGAGAGAGAGAGAGAGAGAGAGAGAGAGAGAGAGAGAGAGAGAGAGAGAGAGAGAGAGAGAGAGAGAGAGAGAGAGAGAGAGAGAGAGAGAGAGAGAGAGAGAGAGAGAGAGAGAGAGAGAGAGAGAGAGAGAGAGAGAGAGAGAGAGAGAGAGAGAGAGAGAGAGAGAGAGAGAGAGAGAGAGAGAGAGAGAGAGAGAGAGAGAGAGAGAGAGAGAGAGAGGGAGAGAGAGAGAACTACAGGTACGACGCGAGAACGTATAGTGTGTAAGGGCGTACCAGGGAGAGGGGGGGGGCCAAGTGTGGGTACATAAGGGTGCGTTAGGGTGCTCGCAGCCGGGATAATACCATCGTGAAGAGATGCGAAGTGCAATATAAGGGCACCGGGAGAATTTCGCCCTTTAGTGGGGAGACGAGCAGCAATTTACCCGACTACCTGCTCTCTCTCCTACCTGTTGTGTATCGGGGTGTCGGGAGACCTCGAGCACGCTCACGGGGAGAGGGTTGAGAAGAAGAAAATGGACGGTGAGAGGGTGTTTTCACGTCGTCGAGAAAGGTGGAGGGGGGAGAGAACGCGTACCGTGAATTTCGACGAAGGGATGCGAAGCCGATGTGCTTCGTTCGTTCTATTGAAAAAAAAATAAAGAATAAAAAAAAATGAAGCAACGCCGATGATCGGATCTGGTGCAACGGGGGAATCAAGTATCTTTCCCATTGACCGAATTGCATGGAGGATTTCTCTCGTCTTTTGTGAAGCACCGAGAACTCGCCCGGCGACAAATCGCTAGGGGAACTTTCTTTTTTTTTTCTTCTTCTTCTTTTTTCTTTTGGTAATAGAGCGTCGAATCTTTTGAGACGATTGGCCAAACGCACTTTTTATCGAAACTACTGGTAAGAGTGTCAATTTTATCGACGATTTTTGTATCATATTGAATGAAATTAAAGTAAAGGTTCGAATTTAAAAGAAAGAACCTTGGGAGATCAAATAAATTGTATTTTGAAATTGGAACACAAAATTAGATCGAATATTATTTCATTTTAATAATAATGATAATTATGATAAAATAGAAAATCAAAATAAATTGTATATTTTCTTAATTAAAATCACCGATAAGCATAAATTGATAAAACCGTTACGAACTTAAAACACTAATAATAATATCGAGCGAAATTTCCATCGAGGGTCCCTTATCGTTGATTTATCATTGATCGTGGGCGATAACGATGAGACGTTCTTTTCTTTTCTTTTCTCTTCGTTTTAATTGACTCGACGCTTTTTGTTTTCGAGCGCTTTTTCACGTCACGAGGAAGCTGAAACGAGTTACGATAATGCCTAGAAGTCTCACGCGCGTTCGTACTTTCGTAGACTGGACGAGAGACAGAAAAAGAGAGACAGAAATAAAGAAAGAGAGAGAAAGAGAAATAGAGAAAGAGAGAGAGAGAGAGAGAGAGAGAGAGAGAGAGAGAGAGAGAGAGAGAGAGAGAGAGAGAGCCACGCGAGCACGCCTGGATAAACATTCCAGCGTGGTTCCGTATACGTAAAAGCGAATGTGGCGCGCGTCTTGTTTTTTTGTAAGTATACGCGACGCGTAGGAACCTCGAGGGCTCTAACCGTTAACGCACACACGCACTTACGCCCTGCGGACAATTTATTAGATAGCCCGGGATAACCGGCAATGCTAATAACGCGGCCGGGAGACGGTCCAGCGGGCTGTTCCTCTTGCTCTCTTCCCTGTCGACTATCAACTCTCTCTCTCTCTCTCTCTCTCTCTCTCTCTCTCTCTCTGTCTCTCTCTTTCTCTCTCTAGCCGATGCGTCCCAGGGCTAGGGAGCTGAAAGCTTCCGATAAGCCTCCTGGTCGACCTCTTTGCGTTTCCGGGTCTTTTCTCCAAAACAGTTTCAAAGATGTCGATATATATATATATATATATATATATATATATATATATATATATGTGTTTTGTTTTCCCTTGAAGTATATATATATATATATCTGGCTCGTCCATGCATACATGTGTGTGTGTGTGTGTGTGTGTGTGTGTGTGTGTGTGTGTGTGTGTGTGTGTGTGCGCGCGCGCGCGCATGGAAGAACTACGAGGCTGATCATATGCAGAGGTAAAGCCGGATTCCTCTCAAGGCCTTTCCCTCGGGAGTCACTTTTCCTTCGTCACACGCTCGCATATCGAGAAAAATGAATCCGTTTGATTAAAATAAATGTTTTTCGACAATAATTCGATTGATCCGAATTTAATCAAATTTATTGATTAACCGCGTTATTTCATTAAACGTCAAACGCAAGATTATCGGTAATTTCGACACAATTTGAAATAATAATTAATGTTATTTCGAATAAAATTTGAAAAATTTGGAAAATTCGTATTCGAAAGAAAATGATCGATATATCTTGTGATCGAAAGTTTGATAATTGGAAAATACCACCGTTCGTCCGATTAATTATAGATCCCGTTGGTTTAATTGAAACGCGGAAGTATTTGAACGAAATAAATAAATTCATTTCTTTCAAAAGTTTCGTTAGCGAACGGTTTTCATTACACGAATATACGCGACAGTCTATCGCGATAAAAGATCACGAACCTGAAACCGATCAGTTTCACAATCTGGACGCGCGCGGTATATTTTATTCCCAAAAGTCTCCAGAAACGAGAGGGAGAGGGAGAGAGAGAGAGAGAGAGAAAACGGAAAAAGAAAGACTCGGACGCTCGCACCAAAATTTTTCTTTTTTTCTCTTTTTCAAAATGATTCTCGCGGGCCCCGTGGGCACGAGGCGAGCCCGGGGCTTCGTGGGCCCTATGGCTCGACTTTACCGTAACTCGCGCCAAACCAGACTCTCTCTCGCGCTAGAGAGAGAGAGAAAGAGAGAGAGAGAGAGAGAGAGAGAAATAGAGAGAGAGAGAGAGAGAGAGAGAGAGAGAGCGACTACAACTACGACTACGACGACGATTCTCGCGAGGTCAAGGAACCGCCCGGTGACTATTCTCGTTAAATGTGAAAGTCCCGTCGTTGGGTCCACCGTCATACGAAGAGGATCTCTGATTTATATTTACACGGCGTTACATCGCCGTCGCGGTTGCGCGCGGGAGTGCCAAAAAAAAAAAAAAAAAAAAAAAAATCGTAAAATACACCAAACTCTAGACACGAAAAAAATATATATATATATATATATATATATATATATATACATATATACGAATAAAAAGTTCCAATAAAATTAATTCCCATATATCTATGGGAACTCGTTGTGAAAAAGATTGAGTGAAAAAAAAAAGAAAAAAAAAAAAGAAGAAGATTGTCAACGTAGAAACGAGATGATAAAATTCCAACGATATACGTTCGACCGGTCGGTGTCGGGTCATCGTTCATATATAACGTCGCAAGTGGATATGGTCGTTTTTTTCGTCTTTTTTCGGTGGAATTTCCACAGACCGGTAAATCGATACACGAGAGTTTAATCGTGGTTACTATATATATATATATATGTTATAACTTTTCGATGGAGAAACACCGAAAAGGTGGATGATCAGTTATACCGATATCCGGTGTCATCGAACCAACACGCTGCAAAATAAGTATATATATGTATAATATGTAGGATAAATATTTCATATATATATATATGTACTTATGGAGTAAAGGTTCACGTAGGTTAGACGTCCTGGCCGAGTGGGTCAGGAGACTTTCTCACATTTCAAAAAGTGTGTCTCTCGGGTTCCACCTGTACGAGACACCGATCATCCGGACTACCTGCGTACAAAATCGAGGGGGTAGTTCTACCTCTCGATATCCACGAACTTGGAAAAAAAATTCAGACCCTCGGAGAACAATTTTCAGAAAAATTTTCGATCGAGATTAAAAAAAAAAAATAATAATAATAATAATAATAATAATAATAATAATAGAAACAAGGTTAAAGGGCAAACGAAATCTCAGTCGATCGAATCGATTAATTATCATCTTCGTACGAGCAAAATATAGGTCGGAAATAATAAGAAATTTGTCATCAGGAAGGAATTTCGAGCATCGACGACTCGCCTTAAAATTTACAATGACAAATTTTCTCAACGTGTCTCATTTTAATCCGCAAAATACATACATACATACATACATACATACATACATATATATAAATATATATCCAACGTTTCACCTTTTGGCCGGTCCCGGTCATCGCGCGTGACCCGTCGCGCCGCGGCTCACCACGCGCGCGGGCTAACAGGTTCACTGTCTTTCATTAGCATAATCGTCATGAGGCATACAACCCCCGATGAATTATTTATCCGCCGTAAGGAGTGCCGGGTGTCAGAAAAAAAAACACAAACACACGCGAAAAAAAAACCAAAACAAAAAAAAACAACAATCCATACCTGAAAAGTGCGTCAGGGATGAGGAATTCGAAGAGAGGGTGAAAACAAAAAAAAAACAAAAAACAAAACAAAAAAACAAAAAATTAAAAGAGAAACAAAAAGCGTAATCTCGATGTACCACGAAAGAGTTGCGAGACAGCGTCGTCCTTTTCTTTCGCTCCTTGGCGTTCTTCGCTCATCCCGAATGACCGTCGCTCCCCGTTTTGCCACGGACGCAACGACGAAACGAAGATGTGAGAATTTTTTCTCTCTCTCACTCTCGTACACGTCTCTCGAAATTCTTCCCTGTAATACACCGCTGGCTGCGTATATGTTTAACGCTGATGCCACGTTGACGTATATATGTAGTGGCGCGAGCCGGCCTTCCGTGGACATTTGCATATTACGTCTCGACTTACTATACACACATATTATATATATATATATATATATATATATATATATATATATATATATATATATATATATATATATATATAGAGAGAGAGAGAGAGAGAGAGAGAGAGAGATGTATATGTATATATAGATATATACGTCTTACTTTTTCTCGCGATGAGACAGGTAGCGAGACAACAGCCCTCTATAAACGTAGACGGTGCATTACATTAATTTTTGATCCAACGCCCGAGCAACACTGGCGTCGTTAGCATATTTATAAACTGACCCTAACCAACGCAACAACGCGTTAGAAAAATTATACGACCAATTATGGCACCCGTGAGTCTGGTTCCTGACACGCGTCTTTGACAAGTGCCGACGATACGATTCGTATCATCCCTCGCATTAAATTGGGCAAAATTTTCATCGTTTTCGACGATGGATTTAATTTTCGAAGAAGAAAAAAAAAAGACAGTTCTTCAAAAGTCAACGGTTTTTCGTATGATCGAGAGGAACGTTTTCTCGTTCACCTTTTCGAATATTTAAATGAGCCTTCCCCTATGAAGAGAAATCGAGGAACGTACGACGTATCGATGCTGAATATTTTTCGTTTAAATGGAACGGTGTCGCAGGCTGTGAAAATATGTTCCATTAATAATCGAAGGTCGAGCGAATATCAGCTGATGACTTGGCCCACGTAGAAATCCGTTGAACAAAATCAACCCCGATGGTTTGTTGGCGTTGCATATATATCTATAAATATAACGGTCGTTCTGCGCGTAATCGATGAGCCGAGGTGCTTCGAAAATCCTTGGGAAGCGAAAGAGTTTTTTTCTCGTTGGCAAACGAGAATGCGAAAGAACGAGAGAGAGAGAGAGAGAGAGAGAGAGAGAGAGTGACTAAAAGGATATGTTGAATACACACGGAGGACGGTATCTCTCCTTGCATAAGTTTAACAACCCCGTGGAGAGAAATATAAGGGTGGCGGGTCTTCTCTCCACACGGTGTATATACCGTTCGAAAAGCTAAGGGATGGTAAGGATAGCTGATAGGCAAAGCAGCAAAAACGTTCCCACAGTCTTCGCTGGTGGTGCGGCGGTGGTAGATGCCCTAGGGGTAGTTTTGCCCAAGAGATGTGCCACCTTGCCATTATGGCCATGTCTCTTCTTCCTCTCTCTCTCTCTCTCTCACACACACACTCAAAGAAGGACCGGTGGCTGGGCAAGCCTTTATTATAAATCTCCGATCATCGAAAATGGGGATCAAACGCCTTGGAGCACTAAAAATCCGAAGGAAAGGGTGGGGGGGGGGGGGGGGGGGGGGCTACGTAGTTCAGGATGTTTGAATAGGAAGAGCTCAGGTAATGTGGGTCCCATTTGAATATACCTGGTCCGTCTCTCTCTCTCTCTCTCTCTCTCTCTCTCTCTCTCTCTGGCGGCCGGTCGTTGCATATATTTAAATTTTTCTATTTCAAGGGTGACGGTCCTACCGAGACCCCGAATGGTCGGACGAGAGCTCGCGCGTAACCCTTAGTTTTTCCTCGCTTCGTCTCTCTCTCTCTCCCTCGGCCTTCTTGCCTTTACCCACGGGGTTACGTACTTCCGATTTGGAACAATAAGAGGGGTGAAATACAGGGTGGAAGAGACACACATGGACACGAAGGGGTTGTTGCCGGTGGAGCTGCAGGTATATGAGCAATGGGTTGAAGAAAAAAAGAAAAAAAAAAAAAGAAGTCTAGAGAGGGAGAAAAAAAATCACCTTGGACCCTGCCACCCTTCTCTCTTCGACCTCCCTCGTGCCTTTTCGGCCCAGGTAAAGGCGCGATTTTGCATACATCTCCATACGTTATGAGCTCCTTCCTCCTTTTTTTTCCTTCTCCAAACCACCCTCCTCCTCACCCCTTCGACCCTTCCGCCATAACTACCCCTTTCGTCTCGTTCGCGTTTTGTCGCATCGTTTCGTCCTTCTTTATCACTGGCTCGTTCCTTTTTTTTTACCACGCTCATCTCACTCTCACTCTCTCTCTCTCTTTCTCTCTGTCGACCGGAGTTTAAAGATCCCCCAGGTAGGAAGACCAGACGGTGTCATCCTCATGGGAAAGTGTATGCAAAAGCATTGTGCAACGTGCGCATCAATGCGAGGACAGGACCAGGACAAGGGGGGATAGAGCTTGCTCTCGGTGGGGGTTGATGGAAGATCACACCCCTGAGATAGATGGTCCATGATGCGTGTAGCTCGAGATTCCCAAACCCTTTGGGTGCTTCTAGATTATATAGAGATTTTTATGATTTCTCCCCACTATTGCTATATCGCGAACGAGACTTTGAGTCCTCATCATCATTCTCCTTCCGCTTTTCCAATGTCTCTCTCTCTCTCTTTCTGTATATCTCACGTGGGATATCACGTTTGCACCTCTCGCTTCGTGTATGCATAATGTAAATACAAGAGAAAAAAAAATATTGCGTCTCCTTCTCACTCTGGTATGGTCGATTTCCTAGATGACGACAGCGTTGTTGCATTATTATGCCAATGACGAGAGAGAGAGAGAGAGAGAGAGGGGGGGGAGAGAGAGAGAGATATGCGGAAGAAGCGAGAACTAGAGAGAAAGAGGAAAGGGGGGAGAGAAAGCATCGGGATGCTATTGTTAAGCAAAATAAGCAACCGCCATCGAGAAAAGCGACGAAGCTCTTCGTCTCGTCGTAGGTCTCGGATGATTTTTTTTTTCTTCGTTCTTTTTTTCATTTACCAACCGTCCTTTTTTTTCGACGTTTCTTTTACTCCCGATGACTCGCGATACGTTACGAGAGACGCAGAGGAGAGGATATCCTTTGGGCTCTGTCTCGATGAATGATTTTTTTCTTTTCTTTTTTTATGCATATAGGAAACGAATCCATCAAGGATTCTCGCGAAACGATCTCGATCGAAGGGCTGAAGGAACAAAAAACCGTTGGGACAGAAACGCGATGAAATTTATTTCACGGATTGGACGAAGCTCCTAGCGCATCGTCGCTATTTTTCACGATTATTTATCGATCGAGGTTTTGATAATCAAATTTTTTAAATAATAATTGGGAATATAGTGAAATTTCGAAGAAATTGAAAACAAAAAATAGAATTTTTTCTTCTTATTTATAAACGATTGCGATCGATGACAATTTTTTTTCTGGGATTTTTCGTTCGATTAAACATCGAATAAAAAAGTGAACATCCTTATCAACCCCGACACCCTCTAAAACTCATCGAATCTCTTTCGAGGCGATACGAATTTCATTCACGGAAACTACGAATTACAGTTCGCGTGTTGTCACGAGACACCGTTTCGTCGTACGAATTCCACCGAGGAATTAACGTTAAGGACGTACTTGGTATAAAAAGTATTTCCGAGTGATGAAGTCGATCCGGGTAAAAGTGAGTGAGCGAGAGAGAGAGAGAGAAATAGATAGATAGAGAGAGAGAGAGAGAGAGAGAAAGATAGAGGGAGAGAAAGAGAGTCGCGAGTGTGACGGGGTTGGTAGAGAAGAGGTCTCGTGAAACGCGACGATCGTGAATGAAATAATGAATGAAGTCAAGCGAAATCACGATGTATGACGTGGCGCGCGTGTCCGTTGCTAATTATCATCGGTAGTCTAACCAGCGTCAGACACGATCATCTCTTCGGCACCTCGTAAAAATTTAAATAAACTTACTCGTCCTTCCCCCCCCCTTTCTCTCTCTCTCTCATACACACACTCCCTTCGTCCATCCTCAGCTTTATTATAGGCCATCGTCGTAAGCCGAGAAGACGAGAACTCGAGCATGGACGATGAGAAGGGAAAAACGCAGAAAAAAAACGACGAAACAAAAAACAGAACAAAAAAAAAAATAACAACAACAACGACAAAAAAAAAAGAGAAGGAACGAGGCAAAAGATTATACGAGAGAAGTGCGCCTTTAATGAATGGCGAAGCGATCGAGGAAAAGAGGAGCGAGTGCGGCCAAGAAGAGGGAACTAGTTCGTAACGGACAGGTGCGCGAACCATGAGTGAGAGTTTAAGGTCCGTTGGAAGAACGTCTAGGAGCACAAACCGGCGTTCAGGAGAGTCCGTTGCACCTGATGAAAATGAAATAAACGCAGTCATCTCATTTTCATTCTCATTAGTATACAGAGAACAAGTGGGCCACTGGCTTCCTACGAGGATATATATATATATATATATATATATATATAACAAACGAGGTATATGAGGTTCTCGTCTCATTCTCGTCTCTCTCTCTCTCTCTCTCTCTCTCTCTTTCTCTCTTGCACAGCGTATAACCAACGGTCGTACAACCCGGGGAATCCCGCATAATATTAAAACCTTTCGAGACTGCCTGGATGCAGAGGTTTCCCCGTTCTCTCGACGAACCACTCTCTTTTACCGAGTTCTACGCATATCATCAGCAGACACGCCGTTGAGGGCAGCTTCAACGGTACATTCGAACGATACTCTCGAAACTTCGTGATTCTCGATGAAACACCGTTATTATAATTTTTTATAAATTATGACATTTTTTCGATTTTTGTATTTTCGTGAGATTTATTACGTTGAAATTTCGTAGATTTTATTTTCTATATTAGAATTAATTAAGAACCGCGATCTCCGTAAACTCTAACGGGTTTTTATTTTTGAAAATTATGAAAATTTTGTATTTTGAAATTTTTTTAGTGAATTTTATGTATGAAAATTTTTCAAATTTTGTATATATAGTTAATTTTCAAATTAACACAAGTTTATTGATTGTAAAAACTCCAAGATGGAGGTTGGAATAACACGCGTTTAAAAAAACAAAAAACAAAAAACAAAAAGAAGCGTGCGAATAATTTTTCGAATTACGATCGACTCGACTCGAGCACTCGAGGCTGTTTAATAAGGCGCCAAAAAATTCGAGGGGTTCCACGCGTCGATATACATATAGAGAGCGAACCCTCTCGCGAGCGCTAATGGGGGCACGAGCTCGCGTCCATTTTTTCTCGATCTTTTTTTCTTCCCTCTCGTTCACAGTTTCTCATTTCGTAAGCAGTGGCAAAAAAAAAAGTAAAAAAAAAAAGAAAAAAAGCTTCGCGTGCTCCAAATTCTCCGTCTAGTTGATTATTCATCTCTTTCTCACTGTTTTCAATCTTCGTATCTCCATATAGTCTCGATGTCGCGTGCCACGACGATGAACCTGCCCGAGAGCTCCAGTCATGAGAGTTCTCGTAGTACGAGCGAGAGAGCGAGAGAGCGAGCGAGTGAGAGAGAGAGAGAGAGAGAGTGAGAGAGAGAGAGAGAGAGAGAGAGAGCTACGCTCGTGTACATATTCATGGACTCCAGCGGCGCATAATGTGAATTATTCTACGATTCGTTTCTACATAAGAATTAAGCCGACGATCGCTCGTGGCCAATGATCCCTCGGTCTGTCTGTGACCGTGTCTGTATTATTTCCATGTATCTCCATTCAAACTTCCCAGCACGTTCACTCATACGCATCGTGGAAAGTAATTATGTCATTGTCTCTCGAAGTTGTTGTTTTTCTCTCTCTCTCTCTCTCTTTTTATGACAATGAAGCATTTACAAGAGTGCAAATGTTTTAGCAGTTAATGCCAGCGGAAAAACAAACACGATGATCGACGATGCTATGTAAATTTGCGTTATGACTTAAAGCACGTTTATTATTGTCGCGACAATTGAAGTTTAGTCGATATCGTAAGTTTGTTTTTTTCTTTTCTTTGTTATTTTTCGTTCTATTTATTTTTTTTTTTATTTTTTTTTCGTCGAGTTATCCAACCGTGCAATTAACTGTAATAAATCGAACGACGCTGGGACTCGATTAGTATTGGTGTGCCTACGAGGTTTAAGCCGGAGTTATTTGCGGCGAGCGTTTGAAAAGATTATTTTTAATATCTTTGAATTTTTATTTTTTTAATTTATTTTTATTTTTGTTTTTATTAATTTTTTGTATTCTACGGTGGTGAAATTGAACCGTGGCGTTTAACGTATCGAGGCTGGACGGTGAATCGAGGCAGACCTCCGCAGCCTCCGTCGACCGGTTCAACGTCCACCTGTCCTTTTACCAGGCCCTCTTGCCACCGACTCTCTCGCGAAGGATAACGCACGTGTGTATGACACGTATGTATATCTACCTTGTTACGGACCAACGATATACGTAAAACATGTATGGTCCATTTTGTCTCGATTGCAACAATTCGTCTTCGAGCACTTGAAAAATTTCTCTTTTCTGATTTTTTTCACATTTTGCCCGGTAGACAAAGTAACGATGTGAAAATATTCAGTTTAGTCTTTGACTAAGATTTCGAAAATTTAGGATTAAAAAAGTAACATTCGTATCGTAAGTAATATTTTCGATTTCGAAATCATCCTGTGAAGTCAATTAGGACAAAAAATAGCTTTGAAATTATTTTGATCTAAATCAAGGTTTATCTTAAAAGGGTCAAATTTTGTTCTCCTTCAAAATGACTTTACAGGATCGTTGCGAAATCGTAAATTTCTCATAGATCACGACTGTCTCAGTTTTATCATGGAGCTTTTGCAATTTCTCAGTTAAAAAATGAAAAAAAATTCAAATTTTTCAGTTGATAAAAAACATTAATTAAAACGAAATGCAGTATGGAATTCTCTAGTTGTACATACATATATGTATATGTATATATGTGTGAAGGTTCACGAGACACATTGAATTTTATAATAAACATCGTGCTACCGGGCAAGAGCGAGAGTCACACAAGAGCCATGCGAGAATATAACACGTTCTCGCAAAACTCGTCGATCTCGCTCTCGTAATCGACGACGCGTGAAACCTTCGCCATCGGCTCTGATAATCAAGAATGGAAAGGACATTCCTGCACGGTTTTGTGCCCCTCTAGCCGTAACGACTATTACCAGTTCAATTGACCGTTTCTTTTTTTAAAACGGTTTTAACTTGTCCCGATTGATACATCGACGTTAATTACTGAATCACAAGGGTTATGAAAAATAAAAAAAGAACAAAAAAACATAGCGATAGAACGAAGCACGAGCGTGCGCGACAATGATCGAGACCGAAATCACTGATCGACGATCGTATCTATTTATAAACAAGTGATTAAATATTCAATGATAGAAACATAGTGTAAAATTAAATTAAGAAAATAAAAACTAAAAATACATGAAGAAAAAAAAAGAGAAAAAAATTGTTTTTTTCCACGAACAATTATTTACATAAAAATTGTTATTCCTTTATCGTTACCTCGGACCTCGCGAATTTTGCCAGTTCAATTGACCGTTTCTTTTTTTAAAACAGTTTTAACTTGTCCCGATTGATACATCGACGTTAATTACTGAATCACAAGGGTTATGAAAAATAAAAAAAGAACAAAAAAACATAGCGATAGAACGAAGCACGAGCGTGCGCGACAATGATCGAGACCGAAATCACTGATCGGCGATCGTATCTATTTATAAACAAATGATTAAATATTCAATGATAGAAACATAGTGTAAAATTAAATTAAGAAAATAAAAACTAAAAATACATGAAGAAAAAATGAGAAAAAAATTGTTTTTTTATACGAACAATTATTTACACAAAAATTGTTATTCCTTTATCGTTGCCTCGGACCTCGCGAATTTTGCCAGTTCAATTGATACATCGACGTTAATTACTGAATCACAAGGGTTATGAAAAATAAAAAATCGTAAAAAGATCGTATCTATTTATAAACAAATGATTAAATATTCAATGATATAAACATAACGTAAAATTAAATTCATAAAATTAAATTATTAAGAAAAAAAATCCAAAAATTGTTATCTCTTTATTGTTGACTCGGACTTCGTGAATTTTGCATGGATTCGTATTTGCGAATGCATGCAAAGTTCGAGTTTCGCACGAAGTCGATAGAATTGAGATTCGGCTCGGAAGGTGCAACTCCGCTAAGATTCTGCAACGAGCCGATAACGCGGTGGAGGAGCAGCTAGCTTAGTTGCACATAATACGGTCCATCTCTCTCTCTCTCTCTCTCTCTCTCGTCGTGTCGCGCTCGTGTCGCGCTTTCATATCGTGTCCGCGCGTTCATATCGTGTCCGCGCTAAACTGCTTCTTATTCGGAATCTAGTGGTGTGGTGCCGGATAAAAAGTGAGGGAAAGACTTCCTTGGCGTGCGGTGAGTGCGCTGCCGAGACTTTTTGTGCAGCCGAACGCCCTGCGGCTCGTTTTTCTCGTTTTTCGGCGTCGTGTGTTGCGCTAGGAAAGTGCAAATCATCGCCATACCTGGTATCGCGTGACACCTAGTTACCCGAAGGTGGCACCGAGGAACAGTGTGAAGTGAACAGTACTCTCTTTGTCGCCAAGTCGTTTGCCTAGATCTCTGCCGGGCGTCGATAATTACTATTTAACCCGCGGATCTGCCAGATGGCAGTATCGCGGCGCCCAGCACGCACGCGATATTAGCAGGCATCGACATTGTCCGATTTGCCTCCCACCACATCGGCACAGTGCCGGTGTACGGCGCCTATTGTGATTGTGACAGCGACTGCCTACGATATTTATCTTATTTTATCTACTACCGTACCGCTTTATTTATTTATTTATTTATTTATTTATTTTTTATTAACTCGCTTCTTACCTAGTATTGACTACGCTATCTGCACTATTTTACCCTTTTACGGCCTATTTTATCTATTCATATTTTATCTACCATCGACCGTTTTATTGTTTTACTACTTAACCTATTCATTTGTGTATTCATTTTTTATCTAGTATTGACCGGCTTTTATCTATCGACCGCTTTTTATCTATCGACCGCCTTATTTATCAACATTATCCACTCATTTTTTATTTATTTTTTTCTTGTTTGCTATTTTTATATATTTTGATGTATTTATTTATTTATTCACATTTTACCTATTACCGTCCGCCTTTTATCTTTTAACGTACCGCCTTATTTACTAGTGGCCGGCATATTTATTTATTTTATTTACTTTTTATATATTTATATATTTATTACTTTTTATATATTTATTTACCTTTTACCTCTTCATGCTTTTATGTGCTACCGCCCGCGTATTGTGTGATTTACTACTTACTCTATTTATCTATTTATATTTTATCTGTCTATTCATATTCACTTTATTTATTTATTCGTATCTATTTATTATCGACCACCCTATCGGCGTTATTTTGTCTATCTGTCCGCTCCTCTCTATTTTTATTTATATATTGTGTTCTATCTATTTATTTATTTTATTTATCTTATTGGGAAATTATGTGAGGGCTGCGTGCGGGGTACTGTAATCGCGCGTTAGCCGAGACGCGGCAACGGTAGTGTCTGTGAGGGTCGGCATTTGCGAATTTTTTACTTTTGGCTCGAGTGGTGCCACGGCGAGATGGCGGCTCGAGAGGCGGGCAGCTCCGGCCATCCCTTTTTACCTGGGCGGCGGGACAGCGTCGACTCAGACTCGGAGGCGTATAGAGAAGCGTCGGACTCGCCGGTGTCGCCACTAACATCCGGGCTGTCGGAGGACGAAGTGCAAAGGCCAAGAAGTCGCATGGCGTCGCCGCCTGGCGCGATTTTCACGCACGATGTGCCCTATCGGCCGGAGGACCTGCCGGCGATCCTGAATTCGCTATCGGATTCTAAGGCGGTAATCACGGCAGTGCTTCTGTCAAATAGGGAGTCGATTGACAAACGTAAACGAGTCGACGAGGCGTTGAACCACTACCACGATGCCTTCCACGCGATGGCGACGGCGTACGTGCAGGTATACACCAAACTGCAGACGATCTCGACGTGCGAGGCACTCTTCAAGGCCAACGCCAATACCGCGGGGCTAGGGAGTGCGGAGGCGGCGCGCAGTCAACCCGGATGCCCAACGTATGCGTCTGCTGCTGCTGGCCGGAGCGATAGGGTCCACCTGGCCCGCAGAGCCCCTCTTGCGATCCCGAAAGCTTCGAACCGGGTAATTATTGAGCCCAAAGCGTCTGAGGCGGCAAGGCTCAATAGTGTCGAAGCGACGAAGCGCGCGTTAACTGGATCGGTAGATCCCGCGGCGCTGGGGATCAAGATATCGCGCGTATCGTCGGTAAGGAACAATGGCGTTCGGCTGCAGGCCAGCATGGGGGACTTGGCGAAGCTGAAGGAGCTTGGCACGCTTCGGGAGGCGGGACTGGTCGTGAAGGACGACATCCGGCTGAACCCGCGACTCATCCTTAGGGATGTACCGGCCGACATGACCAAGGAGGCTATTTTGGCAAACCTGACGGACATAAACCTGCCGGGCGTCCGGGCTGCGGACGTCAAGGTCGTTTACTTGTACCCGGCGCGCGGGCGGCGCTTTACTCGTTGCGTCATCGAGACTACGGCGGCCATCCGTAAACGGCTTTTGGACATGCCCGAAGTGTCCTTGGGGTGGAACTCGACGAGGATTGCGGACCACATAAAGGTACTGCAATGCTTCAGATGCCTCAATTTCGGCCATATGGCGGGCGATTGCGCCAAGGAGGTGCATTGCGGAAAATGTGCGGGGGGACATGAGACGAAGGACTGCCCGGCTGCCGATGCGCCTCCCGCGTGCCACAACTGCGCTGCGGCACTGCTCGCGGACCGGGTGCATTCGGCTCTGGATGAGGTGCGGTGTCCTATACTTCGACGGAGGATCGAGGCCAAAGCGAGACTCATCAACTATGGCTAGTTCTCGTGACTCCCGCCCGAAACAGCGTCTCTCTATGTGCCATGTTAACTGTCAATCGCTGCTGCCGCACATTGATGAGTTCCGCTTGCACTTCACTTCTGCGTCGTATCACGTCATCTGCGTCACGGAGACGTGGCTCAAACCGGAGATCCTCGACGGCATGATTGCGCTGCCGGACTACTATCTGTTACGACGGGATAGGATCGGGAAACAGGGTGGCGGCGTGGGTCTTTACGTGCATCACAGTCTGCGAGCGTCGGTGATCTCCACGTCTCCAGAATTGTGGTGCCATATGCCTGAACATATGATTGTCGAGGTAACTGCGGCAAATGCGTCGAAGATCCTCGTCGCAGTAGTCTACCGACCGCCGAAAGTTGGCCACCTAACCGTATTTGAGGACCGCTTTACGGAAATTCTCCCGGATTATCGGCACGCGGTCATCTTCGGGGATTTCAATGCAGACATGGACACTACCACCTTCGATACAGTCCATCTGCAAGCTTTTATTTTGTCAAATGGACTGCATCTAGCACCGCACCGATCGACGCACCATACCGCAACCTCAAGTACGCGGCTGGATCTCTGCATCGTAGATTGCAAGACGAAAATCTGCGATGTTGGCCAGTACCCGGTGCCGTTCCTCTCCGCGCATGACTTAATTCATATTACGTACGACGTTCTCGTGCCCAGGAGAGTACCTGCGTCCTTCACTTGTCGAAGCCTAAATAACGTAGACGAGGTGGCGCTTTACAGCGACCTGGCGGCCGTAAATTGGGACCGATTTTATGATACGGAATCCGTGGACGACAAGACAGACTTCCTCGGCGCGGCTATCCTGGGCGAGTTCGACAAACGTGCTCCGGTCAAGCGGGTCGTCATTAAGCGGCTACCTGCGCCGTGGATAACAGCGGAGCTGCGTGAACTGATTCGGCGTAGGGATCGGCTTCGACAGGCTTGCGGTAAGCGGAAAATTTGGCCGCAGCACCTACGCGAGAGGTTCGTTGTTCTCCGAAACCTAGTTAAGGAGGCGTTATCGTCGGCGCGTGATAACTATTACCGGACATGCTTTGAAGCTGAAACGAACAACGCATCGAAAACCTGGACAAGACTACGTGAGCTGGGCCTTGTACCAACGACGAAGTCACAACTCGCGCCTGCATTTTCCCTGGAGGAGCTGAATCTCCAGTTTCTGTCGGCAGGAAGTGCATCCGCGCCGCTGGAGCCTGGACTGACTCCCACTCTGGACAGCGAGGCGTCATTCTCTTTTAGACCGGTGACACGCACTGCACTCCACTCGGCGTTGCGTAGGGCATCGTCAAACGTGGCAGGTTGTGACGGCATATCGCTCAGGATGCTTAGGCTCGCGCTGCCGGCCGTCGAGGAACATATCCTACACCTTTTTAACTTCTCGTTGGACAACTCGTCATATCCAGCGGTATGGAAGAAAGCCTACGTCTGCCCGATACCCAAGGTCAAGACACCTCGCTCCGTTTCCGACTTTCGGCCCATCTCGCTGCTGTGTGTGCTGTCGAAGGTGCTTGAGCGTGTTGTTGCAAAACAAGTCTCCATGTACATGGATGCATTTGGCCTACGAGACCCCTACCAGTCTGCTTTCCGTGCCCACCACAGCACGCAGTCGGCACTGCTCCGCGTTATTGACGATGCCCGGCTAGCGATCGATAAGCGAATGATTACGATCGTTGTCCTGTTCGACCTCTCCAAGGCGTTCGACTGCGTTCGACACGACCTACTGCTTAATAGGCTTGTGGCGTTGAATTTCTCCGACCGTGCAGTGAGGTGGTTTGCCGCATACCTCGTAGGGCGCACCCAGGCAGTCTGCGACCGGGAGGGGAAACAGTCCTCGTGGAGGCCGCTGCGGTCAGGTGTTCCGCAGGGGTCCGTGCTTGGCCCTCTGTTGTTCTCCACCTTCATCAGCGACTTTTCCGGAGTGCTGTCTCATTGCAACTATAGTTTCTACGCGGACGACTTGCAAATATATCTGTCGGGCCGTCCCTCTGAAGTCGGCGACTGCATCGCCAAAATAAATAGCGATATTCAAGCGATATGCGCATGGGTGGATGCGTGTGGGCTGCGCCTTAATTCCTCTAAGACCACGGCTATTGCAATTGGAACTGCGCGCTACTTAAATACGCTTCACGCGGCCACACTTCCGCAAATTCGGGTTCGGGAAGCCATCGTCCCGCTATCCACATCCGTCTCCTGGCTAGGAATCACGGTGACGAGCACCCTGAGTTGGCGGGAGCAGGTCACGCGAGCCACGCGTAGGGCAAATGAAACTGTTCACCGGCTGAAGACGTGTCGCAGGCGATTGCCACGTGACGTCAGAATCACGCTGGTTAGGTCACTGTTGCTGCCGCAGCTAGACTACTGCTGTCTTCTCTACACGGATATCTCGATCGAGCTGGACCTCAGGATGCAACGGGCACTAAACCGTGGAGTGCGATTCATCTTCGATGTGCGCAGGGATGCGCATATCACACCTTATTACCAGCGGTTGGGGTGGCTCAAGATCGCGGATCGGAGGGAGTATTTGCTGGGGTCGTTCGTGTTCGGCTGCCGAATGCGTGGCGAGCCCAGCTACTTGCTCCAGCGCGTAACGCAACCTGTTCCAATGGGGAACCATGACACGCGGCGGCAGCACTCGACGTCGGATTGCCTTGTTCCGGCTTTTCGCACGGAGAAATACAGAGGCTCTTTCGCGGTGACGGCGAGCATCCTCTGGAACGCGCTGCCTGATACCCTAAGGCGGCAAGTATCGATAGGTGGTTTCAAGGGAGCCTTTCGAGCTCTGATACTGGCGCGAGGCACGCAGCAGTGACGGAGTGGGTCGGGCTCGACCTCGTCAAGTCCTTATTTATTGTTACATTTTCTCGTATTATTATTATTATTATTATTATTATTAATTAGTACTAGTATTAGAGTACTTTGTATTGTTATTATTAGTACTATCTTACCACATACTACTATACGTACTATTTACTCTTATTATTTATTCTGTATTCTGTATCTGTAGTACGGCTCAGCTTTTTCTGGCTTGGTGTACACTTACTGGCACGGTGCTCTTAGGGGACGCAGTCCCAGGGCACGAAATAAACGTATCTCTCTCTCTCTCTCTCTCTCTCTCTCTCTCTCTCTCACTATAGCTATGACACCTTAGCAGCTTGTTTGTTCAACTATTTTGGGGATCTCTCTCTTCACTCCACAGCTTCCACGACTTCAAGACATAAAATCACACATACACACACACAGCCAGAAATACACGTCGAGGCAAATACAAATATATTAGCTTTTCTCGGACTCTCGCTTGGCCAAAAAATTATATAAAATTAACACTTAACAAATTAAACAAATTGCACGCGAGTCTGCGAGAAAACGACGTGGCAGAGGCGACGATGACGCGTCGTAGCGGTGTCAATATTGCGTTGGATAAATATTTCAGCTTCTGAAAGAATTCTGTCTTTTCTACTACGACCGACCTTCCAGACGACCGGTGAGCTCCTTCTCCGCTTCACCGTGATCTCTTCTTCGCTCGCTCTACGAATGCTGCTGTTACTTTTTTTTTTTTCTTTTTTTCTTTTTTTTTGTTTATAATGTCTTTGCCGGTCTCTCTTATATTTTCTAGCTCTCATCTTTGCTCGCCAAGATCGTCAACTACGGAGTTGGAAAACCTGTATTTGCGACAGACACGTAGAGTGAGTGAGAGAGAGAGAGAGAGAGAGAGAGAGAGAAGAGGCATTGAGTTTTAGAGAGACATACTCGACTATCTAGTGAAAAACCGGTGGATATAAACGATATGTTCAGAGGTATAATAAACATGACACAATTGCTATACAGGAAACTCGAATGGAAACGGCGGAGAAACAACAGTCAGAAAAATAAAAGATAGCTGGTATAGTCGATTCCATCGACGGTGATGATAATTTGTGTTCGTAACAGGCCGAAACGTATGTTTTTTTCACGATTTATTCGTATCGGCGAACGAAAAGTACGACTAACTTTTCAAATCGTAATTCTCGTCGACCTTATCTCCCAGCGAACGTTAAAAATTACGTATTTTTCTCAAATTTTATAAAAAACAAAAAATTATTCTCCCAGCAATTCGTCGATAATTTCAAAATTATTTTTGTTAAATAAACGATTTTTCGAAACGATCTTGTAAAACAAAAATCTGAAATAATCTTCACCCCCGTATAAAGGAAGTTGTAAAAATTTTGAAAATTCCCCAAACGAAAAACGTCTCGTTCTCAAAAATTGATAAATTAAAAATATTCTCGAGACTAATTAAAAGTGTTTAATCGACCGTTCGCAACGAGCATTAGATAATCGTTTTTCTGTTGTCCATCGTATCGAGCCACATTAGGGCACGTAGGCGATGTTGCATATGCGCGTAATGCTTATTCGACTCCGCAGCGGAATAATACGAATCGATATACCTACATATATGTCTCGTATCAACGTATATACAGTTATATATGTATTAAATCGTACAATATATATATATATATATATCATGAACACAAAAGGCACATACGTATATATATTTCGACCATATATATATATATATGGTCGAAATCGCGATACGCGTGTGGGCAGTTGGGCACACGTGGATCCTTCGTGGATAGCAAAGGTCGAGCAATACAGCACGATTGGGCCGTCGCTTCCGTGCTGGTAGATAGCTCGCTCGCGCGCTATACCCGCACGTTCTGCACCTCCAGGAATCTCTTCGCCACATCCTGTATATATAATATCCATATACACGTACATATGTACATATATATATATATATATATATTCATGTGTGTTTCGCGAGTTTCAGAGTTAGACCGAGTCGCTTCCTCTCTCTCGAGCATGATAAAGAGGAAGAGAGAGAGAGAGAGGGTGAGCCACAATGTGTACATATAGTGGCCTCTGCGTTCGCCCCACCCCCTCCCCCCTTCCAAATAAGTCAACTCGCTTTTATTCTTGTCTCGAGAATATTCTTTATAGCGGCCGCGGGTTACCTGCCAACGAGGAGAGCACGCCTTTTGGTCCATACCTATATATATATATATATATATATACATCATGAACGAACGTATATTATATCCGTTGCACAAACGGCAACCGACCACATTATATATATATATATATATATATAGAGAGAGAGAGAGAGACTTACGTGTATACATAGTACGTACGAAGAGCCCAGTGGGCCTACAAGCTGGCCCCATGTTCGGGTCCTTACTTATTGGACAGTTTACACGCGAAGCGTTTTCATAAGCTTCTCGGTCGAAAGTATTTATTACAAATATAGCGAGTTCGTCCGACTTCTCGTAAGACCTTTGTGACCGACGAATATTTTTCAAGTATCAATTTTTTCCACATGTCCTCGAGTCACAATCTGCCTATCGCTCGATATCTTAAAAATATCGTCGCGTTGTTAAATTCTCTCCTAGACGTTACGCGCCATTGTTAAAATGGAAAACGCTCGATTCGAAATCGTAAGAGGAAAATAAAAGGCGGAGAGGAAGAGACGTCACACGTGCGAACGTTGTTTCGTTTCATCCGTTTATATACAAATGTTATATATATATATATATATACATATATATTATACAAGTCTCAGGTAACGCGGTTTGAGGGAACCCTCGCGGGTTCGAGTCTCTCACGAAAACGTTGGGTCGTCCTTAATAATATGCAAGGAAAGTTTATGCTTCGTGCGTGAATTCGTACCTTCGGGGGCCTCGGGGGTCATTGTAACGAGTGAAAGAGAGAGTAGTCGCGGAACTCTCGACGTATCGGAGAGCAGTGTGTGTGTAACGACGGAAACGTAACGCAGCATCCAAAGACGGAAACGGCCGTTGAGAGAGTCGACGTACCAACGACCCTGGGCTTTTGCATGAAAATGCTTTGGGTGATTGGAAGACTTTAGAAAATTTGTCCGGGCTATAGATTGCGTATGGTCGGGTGTGAGAGAGGTAGAGAGAGAGAGAGAGAGACGAGAGGAACAATGAGCAGTCGTCGAATGAGAACCTGCATAAATCTTAATAACGTCGAAGGAAAACGAACGTTCATTTATTAAATAAATAATCGATAAATTAATCGAACGAAAATAAAATGTG
>OX637865.1:43659299-43666799 GCA_951802705.1 Netelia virgata | reverse complement strand
GCCGCGCGAAAATCGAACACCCAGAAGTTCCTCCCCATATGGCCCCGTGAAGTTATCGTCAGCGGGGCAATAAAACAATACGACTCTCGCGGTTACACCGGGACGAAGAGGCTGAAGTAACACACAGAGTGAAACATATTGCGGTTATTGTCAAGCTCTCTCTTCGTTTGCCCTATCGCTGCTTACCGTTGCCCATCCGAGAACTCGAAACGCGCGAAAGATTCGCCGATTCGTCTCGAGCAATAACAGCAACAAAAAAGTCTCCAAATAAAAATCATCTTTTTCAATAATTCTAAAAAGTATTTATCACAATTCTAATTATCCTCCCCACTTCCTTTAAATCCTCGAACTATACAACATATTTTTCTCATTTCATCGAAAACGTTTCATATCGTAAAATTGTTTTTTTTCTTTCTATTATTTCTTTTCATTTCCTTTCGCCGTGAGAGAAAGCGAAAAAAAAAGAAGGAAAGAAAGAAATAGAGTGAGTGAAAGAGAGAGAGAGAGAGAGAGAGAGCGAGAGAACGAGAGTTGAACCTATTCGGTAGAATCTCCCCGTTGCGAAGGTTTCTCGTACGACGGGGTGTCTCTCGCGATTTATGCAAAATGGTACGTAGCTCCCGCGGGAGCTGGCTGAGAGAGCGCGAGGGCGAACCCCTCCCGTACTATAGCGGGGGCACGTGCGCATGCCGCGGCTCTATATATATACTACTAAATAACTGTGCACATACATACATAAATATATATATATATACAAATATATATATATATATATATATATATATATATATATATATATATATAAATATATATATGTATATAAATATATATATGTAAAGGCGTATATAGCAACCCCCGTGAGAGGTACGATTCTCTGGGAGAGGAGAGAAGAGTCAACGGGGCGAAGAGGAGCGCGCTGGTGTGCGCCTGAAGCTCAACACTGATATACTGCCAACGAGCACTAACTTCGTCGGGCACGATCTCTCTCTCCCTCACACACACACACACACACAGACCGATTTCGTCCCAGCTGCACGATCTTCTCTTTTCCCGAATTTTATTTCTCCCCGATTCCCCGATAACGCCCAAATCCACGTGCGCATTATCGCTATACGCCCTGTATACACAGATAGGACATATATATGTCAAAAACCACTCGCATGCATCCTTTATGCTTTATTGCCTCGTTTCTCGAACTCGCGGAACAATATTCCTCGACGTATCGACTTTTCGCGGAATATTTTCCACTTTGTTTTTTTTTTGTGGTATTTTGTTTTTATTCGCAACGATAAAAATTTCGTCACTTTGTCTCTTTTGTCGTACGTCGAAACGTCGCATTAACGTGAATAAAATAATTTTATGAAATACATGTATATATATATATATTTTTTTTTTTATTTTTTATTTCGTTTAATTATTAAAATTGTGAAATAAATCGTTAGTCGAACGAGACAAATAACCGTTGAAAAATTCGTCACTTAGTATTTTTTAATCATTCGTCGAATCGTCGCATTGAAGCAAATTAATTATGAAATAAAATAATTTTATGAAATACATTTGTTTTTCTCATTTAATTATAAAAAATTGTAGAAAAAAGTTGTTTAACGATACCGAGTAACCAATACGAAATAACGTAACGATAATTAAAATTCGGATTATTATTCGCATAATAATAATCATGTGTTTCTTCCCTCGGTCGTTAGAAAGAAACGAACAAAACGATTAAGAGAGATACGCGTTACACCATATATAGTTATTACAGTGTAGTATTATGCTCGTACCGACGAAGGTATAAATTATATATAGATATATATAAATATGTGAGCGAAAGAACACGCCGTCGGATATGATCGAGGGAGCCCATGGATCATTTAATTTAATTACCTCTCCGCGGAGGGGCTGGAGGGGCTGACGGTGGTGGAGAAAGGGGGGAGAGAGCGAGTGGAGGGGTTAATAGAAGAGATAAAAGTGGCTGCACTCCGGGCTCTGGATATTATACACGTGACCGAGCGTGTGTTGAAGCAGGGATTCTATAGAGACTGCTTCAAAATAATAAGTACCGCACCCTTGACTCTCTCTTTCTCACTCTTTCTCTCTCTCTTTCTCACTCTCTACCATTGGCACGCCGGTACTTTATTTTGACTTCGATAAAACGAGGGAGGGGTGACTTTCGAAATAAATTCACAAAGTTAACCACGACTTGGTCCAACCCTCGTTATACTCACGACTTCTCATCCCCGTAATTCATAATTAATTATTAACGACACTTACCTCGATCTCGTCTCGATAAATCGTGATAAAAATTGTTTTTTTTTTATTCTTTCTCTCTCTCTCTCTTAACGTCGATACGAATTTTTGTAACGACCTTTAAATTTGCTTTTTCACCGTTCTTCTGTGCAACGCGAATGTAACGAGAGACGAAATGAGCGTTGAGGGGATGAGGAAGCGCGCGTTTCGAATTTCGCGGTTAGAGAAGGAGGGGAGGGGGCGAAGCTCGTCGGTCCCCTTTCCTCTCTTTTTCTCTCTCCCGTGTCTCTCGTTTCGTTCGAGACCGATTTAATTTCATAAACCGCAACTGTTGCCACTATTCAGTTCGAAATGGGCGAGCACTAACAGTTATGATCGTTGCCCTCGCGCGTATCTAACCGCATACCGTATGAACGACGAGAAATTTCAATCTTTATATAGATATATATATATATATGTTCGTTCTCGAATGGGACGACGTTTATGTTTATAAATATATATATATATATATTTCAGGGTAGCTGAAAGGACTATCGCCAGTCTGGCCCGACGAGAACGAGATCACTACTTTCGATCATATTAATTGGTCGCTCTCTCCCTCACCCTACGAACGCAATAAGCCAAATTACTTTCAACTGCACCGATTGATCGCAATAATCCGAGTTTTTGTCAAGATTTATAGTCGCTGTATATCAATTTCTTTATTTCTTTCTTACTTCTTTCCCCTCTCTTTCGCTCATATGATTCCCATTTGTTTTAATCCGTAAATATAACTAATAATTAAAATTAGACTAATTTCTACCGAAAAGAGAAACAATTTATTTGAATTCAAAAAAAATTAAAATAAATACGTTAAATATTTAATTTAATTTAAATAAAAATTGATACAAAATTTTATAATTATGAATAATTGTTGTTTTCTAATACGATAATTCAATTTGTTCCACGGAAGTCGAAGGTATCGTAGATAATGAACCGAGGGGAAGGAAAGAACGCCTAGCCTCGAGCGTATCGTCGACGACGCGTTTACCGTTGTCGAATGGTAATAAATTAATTAAATAATCGCACGATGATCACGTGAGGGTTATGAGAAAACGCGGGGGCGCTTGAAAAAGGCGTTTCGATTATACCGATGTAAACTATAAAACGCGGTTTATACGGTCTCTCGTGGCGTGTGCGAGACGTCAAAGAGACGCCACCACCACGTTCGTCCCGTCAAGTTTCTCAAAAGAGTCCACCACGCGCGAGTATTATAAATGTTCTCGATGGGACGGCGCTCGCGCGGTTATAAACGATATTACGAGATGATACGATGCTGAGAGTGAGAGAGAGAGAGAGAGAGAGAGAGAGAAGAGAGAGCGAGAGAGAGAGAGAGAGAGAGAGAGAGAGAGAGAGAGAGAGAGAGAGAGAGAGAGAGAGAGAGAGAAGAGAGACCACAATGTCGTCTCGCGACGAAAATCGTATTCACGCGTGTGTCTCCAGCATTGTATGCAGATTAAGAAGGCAGGGCGACAATGACTGGTCCCTCTCGGTATATAGCTGATATGGTACCAGGACCTCGATATTCTCTGGCGAGAAAGCGGTTCTCTCTCTCTTTCTCTCTCTCTCTCGCTCGCTCGTACACTTTTCGTGGCCCCGATACCTAACATCATCCTCATCTTTGCCATACGAGGCAAAAAGAAATCTTTTCTTTTTTTTTGTTTGCATATCTCCTTGAATTGTATTCAAGAGAGAAAAAAATTCATTTGAATTGCATGCAATTCGTCAGTCTCGACGTTCGACTTGGCTATGGAAAAAAAAAAAAAAAAAAAAAAAAACGAGTAGAAAAAAATTTGTGAATGAGACGGAAATTAAATACTTACATTTGTTTTTGTCACTCTTTTTTTTACAGTTGCGTAGATACGCTTATAATTCGTTAATTAAATTGTTCGATTATGCGAATAATACAGAGACAAAAAAATAAAGTGGAATAATATAAATTTGTTTTTTTATTGAATCAAGAAACTCAAACAAATTGGATAATATCGTTAATTAAGATTAGCGCGTGATAAGTTATTTTTACTGCAATATTCGATTCGCGAAATAATTCTTATTTTCATGAAAGAATAATGTTCGAGACGCGAGACAAGGGTGGCAATTTTTCGAAATTTTGCAATACCGGACGGCAACAAAGAAATGTTGAACACTCGTACATTCGAAATAAGGAGAATTTCGTTACGGGATCGATATTACCGGCTCGAGTAGGCGAGTACGACCAACGAAAGGGTTGTTTGGTTGCGCGTGTACGCATACACGCCAGGTAAACCAGGGCGTAGCGAGGACGAGGTGCGCGAGATACACGAGGCGACGGTGCTCGAGAGACAGAGAGAGAGAGAGAGAGAGAGAGAGAGAGTCTCGTACGTGAAGTCAGTAAATCCGCTCGATGCCGTACCTACCTATATATACCGATGAGAGAGAGAGACTACGAAAGAGAGAGAGAGAGAGAGAGAGAGAGAGAGAGAAACGAGAAAGAAATTATATATATATATGTACATTTCCAAGCCCGCGACTCGCCTCAGCAGCACGTTTTGCAGAAGAGAAGAGGAAGAGAAAGAGAGAGAGAGAGAGCAAGCACGGCTGCTGCGGGATTGGTAAACCGGTCACGTAGTCCTCGGCGATGAATGGACCCGCCGAGTCGAGCTCCGAGCCGGGAATTGGCTACCGGGCACACCGCGACCACCTACCCCACTGCGTCAGCTTTAGCCACCCCGCAACCGAGCCGAGAGTATACCCAACAGCCTGAGAACCTAGCAGAGAACCGCCAGAAGCCAGGGTTACGTGGAATTACCACGAGAGAGCGACAGAGAGAGAGAGAAAGAGAAAGAGTGAGAGAAGGAGTTCCGAGGGGCGAGAGGGTGAACGAGGAGAAAAGGGGGTGAGGGAGGAGGAGGAGGAGGACGAGAGAGAGGTGCTCAAACTCTCTCAAGCACCGAACGCGTTCGCGACTATAACGCGATCGCTCCATCCCACTCTTTTTTCATCCCTCCCAGCCCCTCGTTCTCTACCATGTGAAGATCCGGAAATTAGCTACTTCCGCGCACACTCCGCCTATTATGCGCCATTATTATAATTATTTTGATTTTTATGCCGGTGAAAATATCGTTTATTATAATATTAGTAGCTCGCTGGACCCGAGGGATGATCGTATCGACCTCGAGGTATCTGGAATTTGTGTGCGCTGATTTTAAAATTCGTCACCCCTTGCAAAAAAAAAAAAAAAAAAAAGAAAACATACCCGGATAATAGTTTTTGTCGAACATCTTGTTTTTTCGTTCGCGTCGATGAATCCGCCATTTTGAATTACGAAATTTTTACGACGAATTTCAAACTCGTGACCTTGAACGCACCTCGAGATATCAATTTTCTTTTTTACATTTAAATAGCAATACTTTGATTTTATTTCTCTAACGTTTCGGGCGTTAAATACGAAAACTTGAATCGACGCGATTTTAACGAGTGCCGAGAGCGTCAAACTCGAAACTGGTCCGTGGGCGTACGCAAATGAGTCTCGTACGAGAGGACGAAGAAAAAAATAAATAAAAACTGGTAAAGGGTTGTCATCCGATCATTCATAGACTGGTATACGAGAAAAAAAAAAAAGAAAAAAAAAAAGAAAAAAAGAAGAAAAAAAAAACCAACACAAAAAAAAATAAGAAAATAGACACGTGTGCCCGAGAGAGCCAGGGCCAGCAGCGGACGATCGTAAAGGTCAGAGCGCGCGATATCTCGCGCGATCAAAGATAAATCGCGCGCGACTCGCTCGTAAAACGTAGCGGTACCTAACAGTATATAGACTGTGGGCTATACACACACACATATAGATAATACACACATATAGATAAATAAACACATATAGATAAATACATATATATATAAATACACGAAACTACTGTCTGTACACTCACTACTGTAGCTTCTACGTTAATACGGGGACGACGGTAGTAGGTGTACAAGAAGATAAAGGGGAGTTTGGGGCAAAATGGACCATTCGAGAAAAACAGCCAATTTATATTTGTCGTTAACATACGTTAAATTAAACGCGTATTCGTGACGAAACATTAATCACGAATCTCGTGCAGTGGGCGCAATGATCTGATAAAATTGAACATTTTTTGGGATTTGAGAAAATATTAGATAAAAATTATTTTGTTAAATTCGCTGTTTTTTTTTCAGGTGGTCCATATTGCCCCAGACTTCTATATAGGCACGGTTTTCGAGTAATCCAGGTTTCAGGTCGTTATACGCCGCGATAATACGCGTAGGCATCGAAGCCGCTACAACGTGGTCTGTTTTTTCCCCTCCTTCGCGCTTTATTTTTTACCGGTGCGACTCGAGAATTCCAAAATTCTGCGAAAATAACATTTTTTACAAATCTCTAAACGCTGACTAAAAACCCGACGATAAGATATTTTTTAAATTGAAAAAAAAAAAAAACAAAAAAAAAAGAGAAAAACAAAATATATGACCCTGGGGTATTTCAAATTTGAAAATCATTCTCAAAATTCTTTCCTCGTCGTGTTCGATCGCTAAAATATTCAATCGACGACCTATTAATTTCATTCCACCGCTATGATACTTTTACCACGAAGCAAATATTGTCATAAACACAACGGAAAAATCAGCACGCCGGAGCTCGTTTGTATCGTCGCGATTCCCGAGGGTTCTGGTGACTCGATGTCGAGAGAGTATTTTCCTTCTTTTTTCCTGGTCAGGAGTGTCGATAGTGTGTGCGTCGACAAACTCGTCGTCACCAGCGTGCGGTGACGACCCTCCCAGTGTCACAGAGAACAAGAGAGACAGAGACAGAGATAGAAAGAGGGGTAGAGGGATGTCTCTCGGTCACACCCCCGCAAAACCGAGAGAGCTCGGTGACAGACTAGTACGATCGCCACAGGGGAAAAGTCTCCATAGACTCCTATATATATATATATATATATACACGTATATAGGGGCTAACTGTGACGAGCTGACTGCCTGTCTGGCTGATTCCGTACCCCCTTCGCGCAATCTAAAGCAAGCCTCTGATCTGCCATAAAGTCATTTCATAACCCATCCAAGGGATAAGGGAACGAGTCCGGGAGAAATGGAGGGGCGGGGGGAGGGGAGAGGGGAGTTAACTACCCTACGAGTCTGAAATCCCGAGTTAAGCGTGAACGCGACCAGTCCGTAGTCCCATGACGGCAGGCTTTCCCTTTCACCCTATCGTCTGTTCTG
>OX637865.1:43394299-43656799 GCA_951802705.1 Netelia virgata | reverse complement strand
GAGGAATTCGTAATAGTTTGGGGTTTATAGCGAACTATATCGGGAGTATAACACTAATGCACTACTCGGGCGATTAGTGTTAATCGTGTTTTTCTCGAAACGCATGTTTCTCGAGTGGCGTACGATACAAAAAAAACTAACGGGCCGATTGATTTGTTTTTGTTGATGTTTTATTCAACATATCATTGGCTCTGCCCCGTGCTATAATTAACTTTCTAGGTCGAACTTATCAATTTAAAAAAAAAAGGCATAACTACGAAACAAAAAACGTAAAATTGGTACTGCAAAATTTTAACGTGTGCCATTTTGTCAATTTTTTACTTAGACAGTTAATTATAGCAGGGAATAGAGAGGCATTCGTACTCTTTACAAATCTGGCTTATTTTTTTATTTCACACACGCGGTTGATCAAAAATCCTATTCATGAATATTTAATTTTAATTATTGTTTTTTATAGCAGACATATTGTTGAATAAATGACAAAAATTTTGATTCCATAGCTCGTATTTTTCATTTAAAAAAAATTCTTAAAGTCGGCTAATTTTCGGGTTGACAAAGTAGAAAGATGTCTCAAATTCGAAAAAAAAAGTAGAAAAGTTATTTTTGCACATGAATTAATTTTCTTTTTTTAATTTTCAGTCACGTGACGTGGGTCGGTCAATTGGCGAGCCGCGTCGACACATTCATCGCATTCGCACAGGCCTCCCCCCTTGAAAAAGGCAAACGACGGAACGGGATTAAAAAGTTGGACGTAAGAATGAAAACAAAATAAAAATGTAAAAAATGAAAAAATAAACTTATCCGTCTACAAACCTTCCGGATAATCGTTAACGACATCGAACTTCTAAATTCCGTCGAATACGTTACACTCTTCTCGCATAAACACAAAATTTCCCAAAAGCCTAATTTCCAATATCCAAAACAATTTAAAATTCTATTTTCATTATATTTATTTCATCCTAACAAATTGAACAAAAAAATAAAAACAAAATCTAAAATTAATCAAAAAAGCAAGAAAGTTTAATTTCGTCGACGACAGGAGCCAAACGCTCCCGATGAAAATTCTCTCAATCGTTTCTCACCGATTCCGATAACTATCTATCTATCTATATATATATATCGCTAACACGTCGAGGGGTGAAGAAAGCTCTTCCGGTGATCGAGCGTGGCGAGTCGGTATTATCGTTCGACTCTTACACATCCGTACACCGTCGTCCATCGAAGCATAAGTCGCGTTTGCAGTCTCGAGTAAAGTCCTATACTCATCCCTCTCCAATACACAAATGCGCATGCGCATGCGCGTATGTCTGTATAGAGATAATTCGCCGAGGCCGGGACCGCACAACCGAACGTAGGAAATATCCTTCTCTCTCTCCCTCCGTGTCTCTGTCTTGCGCGCAAGCGCGAGGTGTGCAGTGAGTAATGCGACTCTCCACGCCCGGGGACCTCTCTTACTTTTTCACCGTGGGCGCCGGGGCTGTGAAACGCCGCTCGCTCGCGCATCTAAGAAAGAAGCCTTCGTTCATACAAGAAGGATAATATCTTCGAAGCGATATCTCTCCAAGGTGAATATAAGAAGCCGTGGTGAGTATAAACGTTGGCTGTCTCTCTCTCTCTCTCTCTTTCACAACAGTTGGAGAGTTTGCCGCGCGAGTTGGAGCTCCGACTGCAGCATGGGACCAAAAAAATGAGAGAAAAAAAAAGAGAGAGAGAGAGAGAGAGAGAGAGAGAGAGAGAGAGAGAGAATGTTATTAATTGGGTACACGATAAAACAGTGTTAGTCCCCATTCGCTGTCCGTCTCGGACCCCCCTGGGTTAACTCTTAAGATATGGGGCCACGCGACTTCCCCCTCTTCTCTTCTGCAACCAACAACGCACCCCCCACCACCCCTCCTTCACTGCCCCTCGTCCTAAACCCCTGGTGGCCTTGCTTGCTCGTGCTTGCTTGCTTTCTTCCTCTTATTCTTATTTTACTTTTCTTCCTCTTCTTCGTCGCACTTTTTTTTCTCTCTCTCTCTCTCTCTCTCTCTCGCTCTTTCTCTTTCTCGCGGTGAACTACACGCACCGAGCGACGAGTGTGCGTGTTAAACGCGCTCCAGTACGTGTAACCTGCGAGTTTGTATCTCTTTTATTTACTCGTTGTTGTTGTTTTTTTCTTCGTTGCTTTTTTTATTAGTTCTTTCTACCCCTCACTGTCTCGCCCTCTTGTACACTCGGTGAGCCAAAGTCGAGTGAATATGTGTACCGAAAGAATTTCTCAAAGAGCTGGATCGAGAGAGAGAGAGAAAGAGAGAACCGAACGGAAATCCTGTGTATTCCCCCCCCCCGCACCGCGTAAACTCTATTCGTGTAAGTTTCACTTTTTTAACGAAGCTTATTTATTGGCACTGCCACGCCGCAGTCTCGAGTGTTGTACGCCGCAACGTTGTACCTACGTATTAACTGTGCGTGTATTTTCATATAGATACCTATAATGTGTTGGGTGTGGGTATGGGTCTTGTATTTATACGGGAAGATGAAATATATAAGGGGGATTTAACTATCAAGGTCAAGAGAATTTTCACACCAGTATTATTTTTTTTTATAAATAATGTTTTTTTTTTCTTTAAAAACGTTGAAACAGCTGATAAATAAACGGGAGAATTGTACTCTTGAAATAAATCGGCAATAAACATAAAAATCAAAGTTCTTGAATATGAAAAATATCTTTGTCTAGTTAATATTTGTAAAATATTCCAGTCGGAAATCTTCCAATTTCTTATATTTTTCGTATTTATCAACGTCGGGTGGATTTTATTAAGAATATGAAATATAGCAGGTGGCAAGATGAGAACAGAGGATAGATTCGGATTCCAATCTTCTCGATAACGCTGTTCATATAAAATAAACACACACATATATATATATATATATGTATATATACATGCATGCCTTATTATTACGAGTAAGGTACCAGTACTCGATCGAAAGCGGATAAGTCTCTCGGGTTTACCGCGCTTTTTTCCCCTCATCGAGCTTCCCTCTTGCCGTACCCATTAATCTTTTTATTTCGGCAGAGAACTCGCACACACACGTCGTTGCGTCGGGTCGCGGCGCGGCGAAATATATACTTATGTGTGTATATATGTATAGTGCTGCCGCGACCCGAGAGTGCTCGCTGCTGCATGGCGGTACATCGAGCCGCCGAGACCTGTTGGCTCGTACGAGAGCGGTCGGTGTGTCGATGGAATATATAGGCGCGGTATTTTCTGGGTTTCGTGTTGTTTCGGTTTTTTTTTTGCCTGTTTTGCTTTTTTTCTCGTTTAGGTCGCTCTGAAGAGCGCTGAGGCGCTCGGCTCAGTGTCTTCTGCTCTCCGCCGCGCGCACAACGACGAAGAGTGAGAGAGAGAAAGAAAGAGTGAGAGAGCTCGAGTATGAGAGGGCCACCATATAGCCCACGTATAAGGGCTAACAAGGCGATTACTCATGACTCCCCATGAGAAGAAGTTACAGGCACCGAAACTTTTTCGAAGGTTTATTGCGGCAAATGGCGAAATTTGTACCTCGCTAACGATCGACACAAGATGCCTTTTTATTTCAGACGCCAGTTTGGGTTTTCACGAACAGCCTGAATTTCCGACGTATGTATTTAGAGTCGCGGTGGGAATTTAACGAGATTCGAGCAATTGAGGGTTTTACGCGTATGTTTAAGATTTTTTTATTCGATCTGTCGCGACGGTGATTTTTATATATGCATCAATACATAGTAAAATATATTGTACGACCGTTGACACGTAGATTACTTTTTTTATGTACTCACTCTTCGTCCGGATGCCTTCTCGTGTCACGCGATATCTCATTGCCAACGATTTTCTCATCGATAATTTTCGCTTCATTTTCGTCGTGTTAACTGAGGTTATACCTTTCCTGAGATTCGCCTCGTCCGCTTCTCAAAACTTGTCACTGTTCCCCCACGCCATCTTTGTTCGCTAACACACCAACACACGTATGGAAAAGGACGGTAGCGATCGTCAATTTAAGAAACATATTTCAACCTCTCCAGCGATCAAATTGGATATGCAGACATTTCACTGTCAGCGAAATGATAGTAGATTCGTTCCTCGTACGATTTATGAAGTCATCGATACTTTTTGTTACACGGTAAAACGATAGGAATGAGAGACATACGACAACAAAAAAACACGAACCATTCGTCTCCGCGACTCTCCGGGCACTGCTTTCAACATGTACCACAACGCCGTGCTTGCGTGCACGAAGCCCGGCGCAGCGCATCCTCACGCTCCACCGCAATCAAAAAGTTCCGGAAAATCGCGAAAAGACAAAAATCGAGAACGAAGAAATTACATATTATGTTTCCTTCACAACTTTTCGAAAGTAAAAAAATTCAGATTTCCATGGGTCAATAATCGATTCCGAATTGTACATAATCGGAAATGATATCATCGATCGCGAGAATTGAAGTTGGAGGAGTTATGAAAATAGTGCCGTTGTCGCATACGCCCTAGGAAACCACACAAGCAGTGATCGCGCGCCGCAACACGCATTAACACTCCGCTACCATCAAACAGTTCTTAAAAATCATGGGAAATGCAAAAAGCGATAACAAAAAGTAGATGTATTACGTTTCCTCTACAATCTCGAGAAAGTAAAAATTCCCTAGTCTTATCTTATCAATAATTGATCTAGAAGTATCCAACTAGAAGTTATCCTAATTCGCCGTTCAACTGCGCGCGCATTGGCGTCGTTCTCATCGCCTTTCCGCGTCACCGTCAGCCGTCTCTCGTGGCGAATGTAGGTATGGATGTATTGGATGTATCGTGCGCGTCTTTGATCGTTCCCTCGTGAAATCTTCTTGTGCAAAACCACATCGCGTTCCTCCGATAAGTATCAGATATTAAAACGATAATAGAGTACGTTCGCGATCGGAAAAGTGTAAAATCATCGATAATTGTCGCGAATCGAGTAACACTCAGGATTCTGTTTTCACACAAACAAAAGTATGTTAGGTTAAAAGCGTTCATGCGGTCAGTGTCGAAAAGTGAAGTGACACGTGACGAGACTCTCGCTAAAAGACGCGATCGCAACTTTTCCCATGTCAAAACTATAACAGAAGACGTATACACCATGAAACGTGGCTGTAAAATGGACGGTCGACCCTCGACAAGGCGGGATTGTTTCAATCAGGTATGCGAAACCATAGAAAACAAAAGTGGTACATTCAATAGCTTGTAATCCCCTAACCACCTGCTGTTCTAACACATTGTCAAGGCGCATGCGCAGAAACAAATGTCCATCGAAAAATGCGTATTCATTTTCTTTGTTTCTTAGGTTAGACTGAATTGTTTATTTTGGATATTAGTCGATTGTCGATCAACAGATTGGATGAAATGTAATCAACATTGAGATATATTTCCAAATTCCTTCACTGTTCTTTCAACCAGGAAGCACATGAGAAGAAGACAGCGGAGCCAATGTAAGTACCCATTAATAATTTACATTGTGTCAATGCATGTTTGCCTGAATAATGCAATATTCATGGTAAAATGTTGAATAGGAAAATTCGACGATGTATAAATTATGTTGAAAGTCCTAATGCCAAAAAAGTATGTCGTTTCCTTTGAGAATATGCATATAGTTCTGTTATGATTGGCCGACAGTGGAAACATGAATTTTTGTTTTTTCCTGCATTTTACTAAAACGCTGCAGAACAGAAATTTCACACTTTTGACATAACGCCCAATGTGTAACATCAATATTTTCTTGATTTACCCAACCGTGTACTTTATTTTGATGCGCTGAATATTATTGCGCATTAAGATTGCGGCTTGCATCAAAATTCGAATTCAATAAAATTGTCCAAGATTCAAACAACCGCAATGTTTGAAATAAGTATGTCGTTTTTTTAAAAATATGCATATAGTCCTATGATTGGCCGGTAGTGGTAATACCAATTTTTATTTTTTCCTGCATTTTACACAAGCGCTGCGGAACATCAATATTCCCTTAATTGATCCAACCGTGTACTTTATTTTGGCACGCTGAATATTATTCCGCATTAAAATTGCAGCTTTTATCAAAATTCAAATTAAACAAAATTGTCCAAGATTCAAACAAGCGCTGCTGTTTGAATTCACTGCGCGACAATTTTCAAACATACATTTTCTTTGAAAACATTCCAGTAACTTAGTACTGGAAGAAAATTATTCGTTCGATTAAACGATACATCAGTCTAAAGTTTTTTCTTTTATGAATTTTGAACCGTATTCTATGAGTCTATTAATCTTGGCTCGTTTACCATTCAGGCAAAAAATTTCACACAATGCTAATTGTGGCGAAAATTTGACTCGTTGACCCAACGACTTTTTCGATCTTCTCGCTCAATTATATTCGTCTCTCTAATACGATCGATACTACCTGCCTCGAAAAAGACTCCTACATAAATATATATATACGTGTTTATATATGTAGATATACACAGAGGGGTAGTATATAGGATGGTTACAGGATCGACGATGCACCGTCAGGAAACTGCAATTTCGCAAAGTGTAGGCCTTAGGTCCAACCTTTTTATTTAGCCCTCTTTTAATACACCGAGGGTCAAATTTGCGAGGTCCGTGCGAGAAGCGACTCAGCCAAGGATCCGTTGTGGTGGGCATCGTGTTTTGGGCCCTCTGGTACAGCAGCGGTCTCGCATATAGGAGAAGGAACAAGGAGAGAAAGAGCGAAGGGTGGCACGTATCTCGCGCTTGGACCCCGTCGAGCACGCCGGTTGGAAGTTGCAAGAGCGAGAACCACTCTCGAAATTCCGATGCTTCGGGGCCTGCGTCGAGGGAAGGTCTAATTAGATTTTAAGTGAGAAATTGAGCCTGCCGGCAATTTTAAGGAAGCCGAACGCGCCACCCTGATTAATATCATTATACGCTCGCTTCGGGATCCTCTTCGTCGCAACTCATACCCCAAGAATCATTGTCCACCCTTCGATACGTGCGCTTATACACATGGTATGTATGTAAGCTCTCACGAGCAACGAAAGACTTCCATTCGAACGCGCCATTCATCCAAATTGAATTTACTGGTCGTTGGACAACAATTTTTTTTCAACTATTATAACTCGAAAACGTTAATTCAAATATAAGAAAAATCATTGTAATGTTTTGAAATTTATAGAAACTTTAATATTGTCGAATTTAGAAAGTATATTTAAAAAATTGCGAAAAACAGTTCAATATTTAATTTTACTGGTAATAAATTAATGTAAATGCAGCCCGATTGGTTTTGGAGCACAACGAAATTTTCGGTAAGTATAAATATCCTTAAAATTACCCTGGGACGTACGCGTGTACCAACAGCACTTGTCGTTCTCAAATCTGTAATTTTCGAAATTCCACGATGATTATCCCCCCTCTCGCGCGAGAAAAAAAAAACAAAAACAACGAATTCTTCGGGTGCTGATGAATTCTCCGCCGTACCATTGTTCTCGATGCCAATTTTCTCGGATACCTGACGCACTCGTGTACGTATCTCTGGGTTCCCTCCGTTACGCTCCAAATGCCCCGAGAGTTCCGGGATTGTACGCGTTCTGTTTGTACCACCTTTTTGCAACGATCGGTCACGCGATCGTCCCGAACAAAATTATCCCACCCCGATTCGCCAATCTTCTTCTTTTGCCGGGACGTATAACAAAGTCTCACAATATTTGTACCGATGGCGACGAAGGAAACGAAACAAAAAAAAGAAGAACGATTTTCGAGCCGACGCGTACTTACGATCGTTTCTCTTTCTTCGAACAATTCTACCCGCGAAAACGAATTCATTGTTCAATGAAGTTGTCACTGTTCACGCAATCGTTGGAATTCATTCGAAACGGAGAAAAACGGTTCTCAACACTGATACGATAAAGTAATATGCGATCCTTTGATCTCTAAAAAAAAGCCGAAAAAACGCATGACGAGGATGCGCGTGCGCAATATCGAAACCGGTGATTAACCTCAATTGCTCGGGGTTTATATTCCCCCAGAATTGCGAAAAAAAATTTATAAACGACTTTTTAAAAGTCATTATATTAGGACCTTTAATAAATTCTCGCTGTCTTCCAACATATGGTTTTACCAGAATTGCGTGCTTGTGGTTTAAGTGTAAACAACTTTTTTTTTTCGTAGTGTTAAACATGTCGAACTTCGTGCCAAAAAAGAGTATTTGCGGAGAAGGTTAGTGCGGTACTTTATTTTTTAAAAATGTGCGGCTGAAGCTCACAGAATTCTTGTTGAGACTTACGGCGATTATGTTCTGTTACAAAGAACATGCAGAGATTGGTTTAGAGGCTTCAAAAAGAATGTTTTTGATGTTGAAGATAAAAAACGTTCTGGCGCACCGAAAACGTTTGAGGACGAAGAATTGGAAGCATTACTTCATGAAGACTCGTGTCAGACTCTAGCTGAACTTGCAGAATTATTAGAAGTTGATCACACAACAGTTTCGAAACGTTTTTTACTAATTATATATATATATATATATATAATTAGTAAAAAAAAGCGTGTATATATACACACAATGTATATAACACAGGTCCGTGATTGACTGACAGACAACGCACAGATCAAACCGCTGGACGTAAAGGGCTGAAATTTTGACAGTGCTTCACTATAATGACATGAATAACCGCTAAGAAAGCATTTTTTCAAATTCCACCCCTAAGTGGTAAATTGGGACATATCTTTTTTTTTTATATATAAAACAGTTCCGTGACCGACTGACAGACAACGCACAGACCAAACCGCTGGACGTAAAGGGCTGAAATTTTGACAACGCATCCCTATAATGACATGGATAACCGCTAAGAAACCATTTTTTCAAATTCCATCCATAAGAGGTAAATTGGGACATATCTTATTTTTTGTATATATAAAACAGTTCTGTGACTGACTAACAGACACCGCACAGACCAAACCACTGGATTTAATGGGCTAAATTTATAAGGAAATTCTCTAAAACGCAATTAGATTTTGACATTTCCACGCGAAGAAAATCATGGCAATAACTATAACTTCATATATATTTCCAAAAAAAAGTACATTAATACAGAATCCCACGTGGACGAAGTCGCGGGTAAAAGCTAGTTTCAAATAAAGCATTAAGTTTAACCATCCTAAAAGTTTCATGCGTTACTTTTCAAAAATATTCTACTAGACGTTAAATCGAAAAGAAACTATATAAATAGTCAATAATTCAAATTCACTAGCTAACGTAATAAAATCCTGAACCCACGATATCGTTAAAAATAGTAAAATCCTTCGACTCGTAACAATATCCTGAAATAATAATCTAGATTCGACGTCAACGATTCTCAAGACTCGTTGAACGTGCATTTTCACACGGTACCAATTTTTATATCGACAGGTCTTACAACGACGTGCCTGAGAAACGCGTAAGAAAAAAAAAAGCCTGCTAGGATTCTAAAAACTTGACAATTGATCGTTAGGAAGAATGAGATCGAGTTCGAGTTCCTCGCTGGACAATGACGACGTTGAATGACGAGCGAGGATCGTCGTCTCGTCATCGTCGGAGCTCTCGGCACTAGAAAACAACCCCTTCGGGTCCATGACACGGATGGAAGAGGGAGAACAGGAGAAAAGAGTTCAGGTGTCCATACGAAGTTTGGACGACGGGAACAACCTCGCAGACAAAACACTGACCGTTGGACATTGCAGTCCTGATCAACCCATACACACATATACACACACACACACACACACACACATATATATATATATATATATAATTCTCTCCCTTCATTCGAGGCCTCTTTGACGATTTCTGCTGCAAACGCGAGCCACTTTGCCCACCGCTTTTCCTTGGGCATCTGCGTGCCGAGGCAACGGCCAGCATGGACCGTTTGACAGAGAGGCTGCGACATGGGGAAAGATACGAGAGAGAGGACGAGGAACTTGATTTCAAAACTGGATTTTCGATCCCGTTTGAACTCCCGTGTCCCCCGGAAGCGAAAAGTAAAGTACACGAACGTGGCTGTGCTTCGCGTTAGCCAGAAATCGATATTATCATTCTTCTTTCGTGAAAAACGAAGTAAAAGAAATAACGTTGGTCAACGATCGCGTAGCTTCTGAAACGAGGCCCTGATTCGGACGAGTGAAAGTCCAAACGCGAGTTCCCATTCGCATTGAGGTCTTTGAATTTTTTTTTTTTTTTAATTTTATTTACGGAAGGATGACGAATGGCCGATCGTGTTCCGATTTCTGTTTTTTTTTGTAAATTAAATTCGTAAGGGTAATGTTGAAAAATATAGTCTTTTGAAGATTTCTGCGGATTGGGAATTTTCAAATATTTTTGCTGCGGACAAAATTGCCATTTTCTCGAGCAACGAAATTTGGGTCATCTTTAGAAATCCGCAACTACTTTTCGAGTTTGCGCAACGCGAGATAGTTACGGAAGAATAAGGAATGGCCGATCGTGTTCCGATTTCTGTTTTTTTTTTAAATTAAATTCGTAAGGTTAACGTTGAAAAATATAGTCTTTTGAAGATTTCTGCGGATTGGGAATTTTCAAATATTTTTGCTGCCGACAAAATTGCCATTTTCTCGAGCAACGAAATTTGGGTCATCTTTAGAGATCCGCAACTACTTTTCGAGTTTGCGCAACGCGAGATAGTTGCGCCGATAGACATTTCCGTAATTTATGAGATTTTTATAGCGACAATTTTATTCACATAAAATACACATAAAATTGATACCTTTTTAATAATTCTAGTTTTACTGCGATCGTCGACTGAATCGTTAACGGATAATTCATTATTTTGTTTTCTTTTTGCACCGACACAGCTGCAACGAGCCGAGCATTTCATAGAAGTTTGATCGAGAGATCGTCGTATCCACATTGCGATCTATTACAAATATCCTTTTTCATTTTCATTTTGCAAGATATATCGGAGAAAGATTTTTTTTATAAGCTTTGTGGTACGTGCTCATCTCTTGGACTCGATGGCCTCTCGGAGAACTAGAGACTCCTAGGGAATCCAGGCAAAACCGGTCGAGTCGGATTCGATCGAGAGCAGCACCCGCTGACCGCTCTCGTCCCCCTTGTGGCCTTTCTCTCTTTCTCGATCTCTCTCACATACACACACACACATCAACACTTCCCTTGGCTCTTTTCGACTCCCTCGTCCACCTCTCGTGTCCTCCTATCCTTCTCTATAACTAAATCTCGACCTTCTCCTCGGCTTTTTCTCGTTTCTCTCGCACTCGTTCGCCCAAAAATCACGGCCTTGATTACCAAAGTCTACCAAAACACACATTCCCCGCATTCCGTTCGACAACAAAAAACTTCGCCACGAAAACATTTGAGTCGAACATTTTTTTCTAGAAATACTTAATCTCGTTTTCAACTAGCTAGATCCAACGTTGCTCGAAATTATCACTTTTGTATTCGCGAATATAAGTTTTTCATATTTTATGAAATTTTATGAAATTATATGCGATATTTTATAAATACTTGTGAAATCGGACGAACGTGTAAATTTCAATAATATTTGAAGACTTTTTCGAATAATTTGATGAAATTCTTGAAAAATTATGAAGATTTTTCAAATAATTTCATGAAATTCTTCAAATTTATGAAAAAATTTCGAACGATTTTATGAAATTCTTTGAAATTATGAGAATCTTTCATATAATTTGATGAAATTCGTTAAATTTATGAGAATTTTTCAAATAATTGTATGAAATTTCGTGGGACCCTTCTTTGTGTCCATTCGAAAAAAAACAATATTATTTTCCCATTTGTCGTGAACTAACGACTAATTCTTATCCGCCCTTTTTCATGATACCCGAAATGGGTTCACCCGGTAATGAGTCGCTCGCTGACTTTTGGGGTCAGGGCAAAAGAAGAAGGAAAGAAAAAAAGAAAAAGTAGGAACGTTCCATCAAGCCCCGGAGATATTTAGAGGGTCGGTGGCCGATGACGTATCGTACACCAACGTCGAACGAAAGAACGACGTGTGGCGCACGCCCTCCGTTTTGAGGTCTTTATGTCGGGCGAACCGCAAACCCATCGATTTTCACCAGGTTTCATCGCGCGTCTCGTGAACGATCGTAACGTAATACAGACCGGTCCTCGATCGATCCTCCGCGACCGATCGATCTGTCACCGTTAGATATCGCTCGTTTCTTCCTCGCGCAAAGTCTCGATATTTCCCATATTCGCGTCTAACGAAAAAAAAAACAAAAAATCGCCCGACTCTCCAGGAAAGCGTGAGACACGCGTTTCGATTTTTTCCAAAACTCATCACCCAAAATCCGAAAATATTTTCAAAAATCCATTTTTTCAAAATTGATACAACGAAAAAATGTAACGATTCCATTGTCGTTTAAAAAAAAAATATATCCAACAATCATTAGTCAAGTTCGAAATGAAATTTCGAAAGACCACCCGAGTTCTCGATCGTCTTACGATTTCCTCCGTTTGTCGCGAGCACGTGCGTGCGGATGGAACAAAAAGCATGAAAAGTTTCGAGAAATTTGTCGTAAAAATTCCATCGGAACGACATCGACGTTTTGTTGAAGAAAAAGAAGAAGAACGGGTAGGGCAAGCGATCGTATAATATTCGTCGTGTATAGAACGCTAGATGGGATTCCCTTGCACAGCATCCGAGAAAGATCGTGCCGTTTAACGTCCTCGAAGGATTACGTGTATATATATATATATATATATAAATATATATATATATATACCGACCTCACCTGAGTTTTGGCCTCGCTTCTTTCACTCTTTTACCATTTTACTTCTCTCGACGTTTCACACACACACACACACACAAAGATATAAATAAATACATATATATATTTGCTAGTTCACCTTGTCTCGTCCGCTTCAGGTGTTCTCTCCACATCCGTTCGCGGTCCCTTCCGCGTATGCTCGCTTCGTTCATTTCGCCTAGCGATTCGCGTCTCGGACTCCCCGCCTCGTTCTTTCCCTCGCTCGGTCTCGAAAAACGACTTTTGCCGCGATCGACGATAGACTCTCGTTTCTCGATTTTCTCTCGTGCCTGCGCGTGTTATGTTATTTATATTCGTATAAAAAGTCAAAACTCGAAAAAATCGCGATTTCTCGCAACCATTCCGACTCTTTCTTTGCACTACGATAATTTCGTACAAAGATCTTTTCCTTGGACCCCATCGGTAGTTCGGCTTACCGATTTTTTTCAGAGTTTCTCGCTTCTCGGTCAGAAGAAGAAAAATTTTAATTGCATAATTTTGAAATTCTTCCACGGAAAAATGGGCAAAAAACCGATCGTATCGAAATCCTCGTGAAAGCGACCGATTTCTTCAACACGTGACACTAACGAATCAATGTCCAATGATCATTACCCATGGGAAACGATAGATTTTCTTCGAGAATCTCGGAGACGAAAAACAAAAAATAAGAGTAAAAAAGAATTCGCGTATTGCGCAATTGTCTCGATCGATCGTAATAACTGACGCAATCGAGCTTCCATAAAATAAGGCAAAACGTGATTGGCGTGTCTCTTGCGATCGAGATGTTCCGGTTTCGCTGGTCTCGCGGAATGAGACGGATCCAAAGAAGACGTATATATAGAAACTCTCTTGCTTTAATTATAGGACCACCTATATATATATATACTTTTTTTTTATACATAAAATATATATATATATATTAACGATGAGAAACATATATAGATATAAATGTATGTGTGCCTATGAGAGAAGGTTCAGGAATACAGTCGCATGCTCTAACGCGATAATTGCCGCTATTAGGAACGTCCGCAAACGTCGTATTTAACGTCTAAACGTCGTTCGCCTACTAATCGTCGCGAGAGTTACCTGGCATTCGATACGTACGGGTACAAACTATTACTCGATGCCTAACAAGCGATCTAACGTCGATTCCCCGCGTGTACATCGAACGTCGGTGCGGCGTGCGCGCGCTCCTCTCTCGATCTTACGAGACGGATCAACGATCACCCGAGGCACGCGTATACCTCGATCGATACCGCGAGTATCATCCACCGTCTATAACGCGATACGAGCCAATCGTGTAGCTTCGTCTCGAGCTATTCGCGAATGAGCAATCATACGATCTTCGCCAGAAAGAGAGAGAGGGGAAAAAATCGAGGAAAAAACTAGCGATCGTCGACGACATTCCTTCGCATATCCGTGATAACACGCGTAGGAGAGAAAGAGAGAGAGTGAGAGAGAGAGAGAGAGAGATGGAGGGAGGTGAATGGGATTGTCATAGATTTCTTGCCAACTGGAAAAATATCATTTATGCCAGGAGACGCAATAATCCACTTTTACGTCTAATTGATACAAACGACTCGAGATTATATAGATATTTTACGTTGTTTTTGTGGTTTCATTATTCATTTTGTTTTTTTCTATTCGATAACGTCGTCGAGACTCTCGCTTTCACGGGGTGTAAACAGTTTAATCGTTCGGGATTGCAGAGAAGATGAAACGGGAGCTTTGTATTTACTTAATTAATAGCGATTTTATGCCTAGTTGATAATTTCGCGACCTCGTGTTTTATAAAAACAAAAACAAAAATACTTAGTTTTTATACAATTGTAACTTTTCATCGATTTTATGAATTTTCTTTGATTATAATGAGACGCCGATCATATTTTTCTTCTCATCGGGACACCCGGTATATTATTTTACTCTTTCCAACTCGAACATCCCCCAATATCGTTTAATTTTTCATTAATCGATTTTTCGATTGGAAAGTCCGAAAAAATACGAAAATTAAAAACTTATTATTTTTGTTTTGGAGTCGAAATTTTCGAGATTCCAGGCCAGCCATGAAAGATCGTAAAATTTTTGGTACGAGAACATTTCGTTCCAGTTCCAAAAAAAAAAAAAAAAAAAAATGCACTCGCGAACACATCCTACCTGATGTTCTCTCACGAGCCTTTAATCCCTTAGAACACCCCTTATTACGCCTCGCAGGTTCCATTGTACCGACGATCTTAACTTCTACGGATTATAAACTGTTTCTTATTTGTCGCAGGGTAGAATAACCACGTGCTGGTGCCCATGTACGGAACAAGATAGAAAAAAGAGAAACACACGTAGAAAACTTCAGACGGGTACTCGGTGTTTCGGTACAGAAACCCTCTACCCCCCACCGTAATAACGTTCATCCGGATAAAACCAACGCGCCTGAAATTTCCCATATAGTCGTACAAAAAATCTCTCCCGCTGTGAGATCCATCTTCGACCTCGTTCGACCGTGATCTCGAGTTCGCGACAGCATTTACTTCGGTTGACTAAATTTTCAACGTTCTCATCGAGGAAGAATTTGAAAAAAAAAATGTTTAATCTTCAAAAAAAAAAAATGGAGGAGAGAACGAGACTTTATCGAACTAGATTTGATAATAAACGTAATTAAAAATTAAAATAACGTGGGCTGAAGAAAAAAACAAGAGAATATTAGTAGGGAAAAAATGGACGACTGTCGTCGAGTCGAGGGACGAAAGTCGCGCGTGCCCCCTTTATTTTCCTCCGTCAAAAATGTATCGCGATACGTCCCCTCGATATATCGCACGTACATGTATAGAAAACTGGTACGGCTTATAGCAGTATACAACTAGTCCGCGTGAATCCGAGTCGGTGGCACGATCGTATGGCCAGCTGGCGTTTTTCGGACCCCAATCACCCCAAAATCTCACTATGATCCTGTTGCGATGTTTCTCCTCTTACTCCGAACAGCACGCTCGCGATTCCGGGCCTTTTCTCTCGTTCTACGTTCATATTTCCTCGTACACACATTCCTATTATCGGTCAAATTTATTTTATCGACTATCAAAAAATAACAACAAAAAAACAAATTAAAAGATGCAAATAATTTTTTATTTTTTCGATTTATTATTAAATTTCTACAAATTTCTCGTTCTTGAAAGGACCCAGTCGATCGTTGACGATAGTCCTTGTTTCACCGTACGAAATCTCGTCTCGTAATAACGTTCGTATGGTTTTTTTTATCGATAAATGTCTCACGTGCGCGACACGGCGTCACTAAAAGAAGAGAAGAGAACAAAAACGCTCTAGCTCGCGACAAGACCATGTCACAGGAGAGAGGAACAATGGGACATTGTGACGAATCTCTTCTCGCCCTCTCTCGCTCTACAAGGCCCCCGGCAGCGACACGGTTCTAACACAGAGTAGATCGCGTCGTACTGCACGCGATGATTTGCCCCAAGAAAATATCTACTCGATCATATCTTTTGTTCGCGCTGATCGGAGGTGGAGTTTTATTATTGTTCCATTTTCAGTCAGTTTTCATCGATTTCTAGAAAATCGTGTATTTTTTATATGATATTTAATTTTTGTAATTCTTAGAATTAAAAAAAATGTCGTTTTTTCTTAATTTTTGAAAATATTGACCATTTCCCCTTCTTCGAGGTTTCAATTTTTATGTCTTTTATCTATTGATAATAATTCCAATTTTAACGAAGATTTCTTTTTCTCTGAAAAAAAAACTGAACTTCGAGCTAGATTTATAAATCTATATCGGTGGTAGGTAGTAAAAGTTAGGGGTGGATGGCTCGTGGGGGTCGTGTTACAATTTATTTTATTTTTCTCAATGCCTCTCGTTCTCCCGTGCACTTTACAGAAGCGCAGTGCTAAAAATATCCCTTATTTCACGTAACATCCCTTATTTCACGAAAACATCCCTTATTTCGTGAAACATCGTAAAACGAGAAAAAACGCTCGATCATCCGTTGGTCGTATATCGTGGAACCGGGCTCGATCCACCCCGCTAAGTACAAACAGAAGGAAACAAAAAAGAAAGAACGAAAGAAAAAAAAAATAACTAAAGAGAGAAAAATCTGGTATGGCAGGGGTAGGAATTCGTTCGCTGTTCTCACTTTTAGTGTCTTCGTCTCTCCCTCTCTGTGTCTCATTGGGGGGGTCGTCACACGCTCGCGCCAGTTGCAGCGGCTTTGCTAATGCCTTTGAACAACAATGCAGCCACGTCCACATTGCACGCGTCCTACCGCTAATTCTTCACGTTTTTTTTTCTCTTTTTCTCTTCTACTTCCCTCTCCTCGCACCATCTACCCCCTCGCTCAGCACTTCGGGACAATCCCTGAACGTGCTCTCACCCTCGCTCTCTCTCTCTCTCTCTCTCTCGCTCTTCGGATCGAGTCCAGTTCTCTCGGAGAGAGAGATCATCCCCCCTGGATCGCCATACCACGGAATTGGATTTCAGGAAGCGCCCCCTCTCGTGACAACAGACTTTTTGCGACACAAACCCACCTCTGGTCCATAGGCAACTATGCCTCGACGGTATTCTTCTCCTACCGGACATTTTTTCGATCGAATTTCCGTCCGGCAACGCTTTCACCGGAATTTCCCATTAGCCAAGATCGAGAGACGGAGAAAGAACGAGAGAGAGAGAAAGAGTGGGTATAAAAACTCTGCAAAACCCGGAAATCACAGTAAAATTAGTTTTACTCTTTTAAAACATTTTTCGTACCTATATACGCACTTTTATTTAAATTAAATTGAAAACACAAAAGTAATTTCGACAATTTTTCTAAAACCTTTCCACCCCCCTCGTTTTTGTTTCTTTTTTCTAATTTGACAATCGTACAAATCTCACGACTCGTTCATTTTCTTTTTTCGTACTTTTCCGAATCGATCTCGACCACGTTTTAGAATTTATCACAAGCACGAACAAAAAATGTAGCAACTAAAGCGAAAAACAAAATGAAAAAAATAAGAGAAACGAAACTACGACAAAGGGTCAGGGTCGTAACGAGAGTTGCATTTATGGGTGAAATTGGACATTATATTTTTAGAGCACCCTGGCTCCGTCTGAACTGGATGCTCCTCTCTCTCTCTCTCTCTCTCTCTCTCTCTCTCTCTCTCTCTCTCTCTTTTCTCTCTCTCTCTCTCTCTCTCTTTCGTTCGACACCTGTGTTCGTGCGCATCAGTGTGAACGTCGGTGATAATACAACGCGGCCAATAATACGAGAGTATCATACGTCGGGACGTGGGTGCGTGCGTGCCTGGGTCCGATTATCGTGGCCACTTGTGCTCAAGTGACGATTCGGCTTGAGAGAGAGAGAGAGAGAGAGAGAGAGAGAGAGTTTATATAGACGAGAATTTGCGAGTGACGAGAAGAGTGTATGCGTGTGTCCCGAGAGAGGGGTCACGTAGGTCGATGCGATTCGCGCGACCAAGATTCGACCTCTCTCGTGACCTTGACACGTCGGGGTCATTTCTCCGGGAGTTTGACCTCGTTCGCATCGTCCATACATCGTCACCCATTAAACGCGAGGAAATCTCTAATGTCCCCTTCCCTCCCCACAACTCCCTCCTCTCACCCTCGATCGATCAACGCATCGCATTTATTGCCTCGTCCCGACCTTGACACGGATCTTCGAATCGACAACCTCTCCGCCACCTTTTCAACGACAAAATCTTCCCCAAAAATGAACTTTAACGAAGAAAAAGAAAATTATTTTGAATGTTTTTTTTTTTATTTTTGCAAAAATAAAATATACTCAAATTCATTCAAAAGATTTTCTTTGTCTTTTTTCTTTTTGTGGGTTCGAACCGATCTTCTTTTTTTTTTGTTTCGATCGAGACGAATGATGGATTGGAGCGTGGAACGTTCTTTTTTTTTCTTTTTTTTTTTATGTTTCAAACGAGTCGACTCCGTGCAGAAAAGTTCGAGTCTCCTCGATGTCATCGAATAGTACGATTATCAATATTCTTCGTAGGTGGTAGTGAAGCTTAAGCGTATAATAAAAGCGTAGAGGCGAGAACGAGCCAAGTGTGTTGCACGTATATAAATGGTTCTCCGCATCTGTTCGGTAGCTACGGTAGCCCGGTACCTGTCAGATACGATACGAAAACGATAACGATCAATAGAGTATATACATACATATATACTCGTATATACATATATATATATATATATATATATATATATATATATACGAGTATATAGTCGGTAAGAGACTCGCTGCGTACGTTGCACAGGTTAAACTCTATTCTTGACGTTTTGTATTTGGACATGCTGGTCCCAGGTGGTTATATATTAAATTTACTTTATGGTGCTTTGTGATTCGACCGTATCGCTACTACTACGTTCTTTCTTCCGTCGTCTCTCTTGCCTCCGTTTTTTTTTCTTTTTTTTTCTTCTTCTTCTCTTTTTTTTCGTACACCCGAGTTACGCTCCTCTATTATCGATATATCGCGGTCTAGACAATATATGTATATACGACTTCTATATACACGCTTAACATATGGATTAAGAGACGAGGCGGCGTTTTGGCGCCGAGTAATTTTTTTTTTTTCTTTTTTTTTTCTTTTTTTTCATCGACAAATTTTCAACGTACACGAAAAATCGAGCTTAAACCCGAGCTCGCTTGAAGGAATGTGTGGGTGTGTGTTTTTTTTTTTCGTTACGATATAAAAATTGCGCGTTAATTATACGCTAGGATGATCAATCGACTTTCGTTTTTTGTGTCAGGGTCGAGCAACTTTGCAAAATTAAAAAAAAGAAAAACACGTTATTTAGGTGAATTAAATTAATTTTGCGACAAAAAAACAAAAACAACGACGAAAAAAAGAACACATGCCAAGATTCGATACAAATTAATATCGAGCCTCGATGTAATTATAATTTCCAACGGTTTAACGTGGCGTTTAATTTTCCCGCGAGTTTCTCGATCGAGAATCGTCGATTAATTCGCGAGACGATTCGCGTTTCCACACGATATAACGCAACGTGTACCGTCTATTCAACGTTTTACACGAATATCACGCTGGCGGGCGTGCGCACGTGTCCGTGAAGCGAATGACAAAAAAACCAAACGAACGAACAAAAAATAGAACAAACAAGAAATAGAACAAACAAGAAATAAAGAAATAGACACGAGAAAAGCGCGAAACTTGTTACGCGGCTGGTCGGATCGCCGCGAGATTTAACGGACTCGCCGGCTGGATATAGCGCGAGCGCGGACGTATATAAACGTGCTCCTAATCTCGAGTCAACCGACAGTCCAATTAGGCGTATTGCGCACGGTGGCGTTCGCGTTCACCTTAACGCCGGGGCAATTAACTGTGAAATTTGCAAGTTACACCTCGCCCCTCCCTCGTCTCAACGTCTCTCGATCACACACGTACGCGTATTTTATTTCGCGAGGAGAGATCCGGCCTTTACGACTGTCGTATGTGGAACGAGAAGAATTTTTGACGAACCGACGTATACGAGCGGACTTTCTTATCGCAATTTTATAGATACGTTACCGACGATTAACAAACAAAAAATTCATAAAAACAAGAGAGCGAGAAACAAAAAGATTGCGAGCGAGTAGAAAATTTTATCGAGATCGGTGGCAACGATTTATCGCGACTTGGAGTAAGAACGGATAAAAAAGGGTGAGAGATTAAGATGGTAATTAGTTAAACGGGGAATGAAAGAAAAGTGCGTGAATGAGAGCGCAGAAGTGTGGGTATGAAATTTTTCTTATCTTTTTGTTTTTTCTATAATATGTTGTTGGAACGACGGTCGATCGTCGGATCGATAAAATTGCGAATGCAATCGTGGCTCTTTCTCTCTCTCTCTCTCTGTCGATGTGTAGGGATTTTTAATGAATGAAATCGCTGGTCGCGAATTAATGCCTTGATCACGGGGCAAGAGGGTGGAGGGGTTGAAACGAGAATCGATTTACAACCTCTAGGTAAAAGTAATGAATTGATTATAATTAATTAATCATACGTATATAACAATAAATTTGGTTCGATTATTAAGAGTTGTTTAATTGACACGAGGGTGTTTGAGCGAATTAATCAAATGGGCATAAGTGTTTTTTCCTTTTTCTTTTTTTTCTTTTCTTTTTTTTTCATTTTTAAAGATCTTTTAATTTAGGTGCGAGAGCGCTAAAGGACGTGCGTTATAGCGAGGATAACTACGACGATTCGCCGTTGGTGTTATAGCGCGAGCTGCGAATAGCATACATATACGTATAATATGCTCTCCTCATTCAAACATATCTAACATATATATATATATATATATATATATATATATATATATATATATATATATATACATATATATGTATAGCTAGCCGAGATCTACATAATGTTTATTATGCTAACCTAGGCCAACGCGCTTGCATCAACAAGTGTTATATTATCATTCAAATAAAATGTTTTAATCTGCATACGTTTTATCGCCCTCTCGCGGCATGCGGAATGTGCATGCGGCACGAGACACGTTACAGACGAGAGAGCGCTAGCGCTGCCGCCGCCGCCGCCGTCACCGCTGGCTTGCGCGAGCCACGGCAGCGCCTCTCTCCCGTACCTTTGCGCGCGCGCTGTCTCTCTCTCTCTCTCTCTCTCTCTCCCTCGACACAGAGCTGGACTCTCTCGACGGGACTGCTCCGACTGCTCCCATCTATCTACGTATATATGGACAATAAGCAACCTTTTACTATACTCGATGCCTATATAGATATATATATAGGCATCGGGTATAGTAATATTTTGCTTATATATATATATATATATATATATATATTTATGTTTATATATATATATATATATATATATATATATATATATATATATATATGTTTATATGTGCGTGCGGGCACATTCTCACAAAGCGGCCACTTTGCGACACGCACACGCGTCTCTCTCTCTCTCTCTCTCTCAGTCACTTTCGACAACACGAAGAATCGTGCGAGGCACGTGCGATTCGCCGACCCCCGAAAATGTCCCAGCGGACCAACATTACCTACTTTTTTTTTACCTCTTTCATTATCCTCGTCGTCAGAAATCTTCCGACAGTCTCGCGAAATTTATCACGCTCGCGCGAATCCCTGCTTCTAACGTAATTAAACGCTCGTTGGCGTGACGTTAAATTCATATTTACGAAAAATTTGGGAACATGAAAAAAAAAAACAAAAAGAGAAATTTATAGGCCGTGGCTCGTTTTTCGACTCGACCCATGAATATTTATAGTTTCAATCTCGTTTTTTGTTTTTATAACGAATTTTCGATGATTGAAGAAATATCAATTATAACGTGACGAAATTTTGAATATACGGATGAACGAAATATATATATATATATATATTATAATTAAGGCACTTAACGAGAACGTAATACTTTCAACCCGTAATACGGTCCACTTTGGCGATACGTAACGATCGTATCATTTTCGTTCCATCTTGCGTCTTCATTATGTTATCGCCAAATGCAAATAGATTGTTTCACGGCTTATTATCATAATTAGATTCAATATTTGTAGCCTGTCACGTGCAGAACGAGTATCGCTATAATTTATAAACGCGAGAGGTGGAACGGATCTATCCGTCAATTTGTCGGTGAGCGATGATGGCAACAATAAATATAATGCATAGGACGATTACGATCGTTCATGTTAACCGTGTAGATCGAGGGAAGTAGACGAAAAAAGAAAGAAGAAGAAGAAGAAGAAGAAGAAAAAAAAACGAAAAATCCCGAGCTACGATGGAGAAAATATGGGCTAGGAAATTTAATTTGTAGTACATCACGCTCTCTCTCCCCCTCTCTCTCTCTCTCTCTCTCTCTCATCGCGAACCATGTCGATCTCGACACCTTCAGCCTCTTCCTCGACTCATCAAGCGCGAACCGCCATTCGTTTGCCATACTACCTATTTACCTGCACGCAGAGGCTGAATCGCGAGCCAACACAGGTGCACCGTACCGCGATTGTGCATGTACAGCCCGAGCCCACCACGAGCCCAGAAATACTTAGTGAAAAGTGACGAATGAGTGTGCCCGATGAGTAATCGTCGATCCGTTTGCACGATTAACATCTGCATTTCGTTCTTATATCTCGCGTATCGTCCCATAAATCTGCAATATTTCCAACTTCGTTTTCCGTCGAATTATCGTCAAACTTAACGTGCGCGCGAGAGCTTCGTCACTCGATATTATTCGTTACTTCGTCTTGATTAAAAAAAAAAAAAAAAACTAGAAAGAAATTAATTAGATTATTTCGAAAAAAATGTAATGTTCACGATATTTCGTTAATTTTGTTTTTAATTAAAAATAGATTAAAGGTATAATACACGAGAAAATAAGGAATAAACTTGTGAAATAAATTAACTTTGTAAATTCGAATACAAAAATTTTGATTGATTTTTTTTTAATCAATTTTTAATCGGATCAGACCACGATGCGAATCTTCGTATTTTTCTCGATTTTCTCTCGTTGATCGAACGACTCGGTTCGTTTCGTTGGTTTTCTTGCAACGTGTGAACAAAAACAAAACCAAAAACAATGCGAAATTCCTATTTTTCTCGGTTTCTTTATCGAGCCGAGGGGGATATGTTTATACGGGTGAATTCTGTCCGGTGCATTTCGAGTACGGACGATCGGCGGAACAAGTGTCGTCGCTTCGAGTCACTCGCGTAATATGTTTTCGGGATGGGCAGTAGCGAGTGCCGTGGACGTTTGCCCTCAATTAACTTTATAAGTGAGTAAGGAGGCGTGCGCGTTCGTCTCACTCTCTCTTTCTCTCTCTCTCTCTCTCTATCTCTCTCTCTGTCTGTCTGTCTGTCTCTCTCTCTCTCTCTCTCTCATACTCGATCTGTTCCACGCGCGTCTACGCGAGAGTGGGTAATGGCTCATTGCCTCGCCGGTAGCCGCGTGCACACCAAGTGCCAAATCTCGCTCACTCTGCCTTTCAATGGTTCGACTATTCTTTTCTCGCTAAACTCTTCTCTCTCTCTCTCTCTCTCTGTCTTTCTTTCTTTCTTTCTTTCTTTCTACAAACCCACCCCCTCACTCACTCTCTCTCGCTCTTTTTCCCGCCATCGTTCACGTATGTGGAATGCGGGCACGAAGCGCACCGATCACATTGCACGTAATTAGACATACCTTCTCGTCATCGCATTGCCGAGAAGAGGCAAACCTGTTTGACGATGGAGACGAAAACGAAAAAAAAACCAAGAAAATTAATCAATTCGTCCGAATCAATCATAATCAAATTATCAACGAAAGTTCCAAAATAATGATTCTCCGTAAACTCGATCGAGTCTCGTTTCGTACCGATTCTCACTATTATTCGCAATTTCGCGTTCGCGTCGTATCGCAAATCGAAGGAAACAATTTTTTGTTTATATTATATCATTCACGAACTCGTCAATTTTTATTTTCTTGCCGTGATTGAGCGTATAAAAAATCTTCACGGTAGCGATAATCCTTTTTTTTTACTTCTTTTTTTTGCTGCGGGCGTATAAGTAACACGTTATATATTACTCCTACCAGTCGTTTGCTGACGATCGGAAAATTATCCCTCATATTTCATGATGTCAGACGAAATCTCGAGACTTCCTTGCTACTTGCTGTCTGACATACATATATATATATATATATTTATACGTATATGTGTATAAAGATTATGCCCCCCTCCCCCGCCGTCCTGTTCCCCTCGCACGCCCGCGTTCCGGACAGAAGGCGTGCGCGAGGTATATCGCAATAAACGCACAGTTAACTGGTTAAGATCGCAGCTGATTCCTCTCTCTCTCTCTCTCTCTCTCTCTCTCTCTCTCTCTCTCTCTCTCTCTCTCTCTCTCTCTCTCTCTCTCTCACTTGCTCTCTCTTTCTTGCTCTCACTCATATGTGCAGACTAAAGATACAGAGGAGCTCTCTCGACCCGCGTGCGCGTCTCACACTCCCTGAGCGCGGTTTACGTAAGTCAATGTTCGATCGTCGCTGAGATATAGGACTTGGGCGAAACGATCAGGTGTAATGCATATACACGCTATATATACGTGGAGAAAAAAATATCTATACGTATAAGGTGGGGTACGAGATAGAAAGAGAGAGAGAGAGAGAGAGAAGCGTCTCTCATTCACGAGGATAAATCCATCGGGGAATTGATAGCGATCTACACGATTATCCTTTTTTTTCTTTACCAGTTTTATTTTACTTTTTTTGTTTTGTATATTTATAGATATATATGTATATATTCCTTTTTTTTACCGTTTGAAGCTAAATCAGCGTGTTTACCTGTTCGTTAAAGTTCCATAAATTGTCACGATTGCAGGAGGAAATTGAAGCTCGTCACTCGAATTAATAGTAAGAAGTATTACGTTTTGAATATTCAACATAAAATATTTTCTCGTATTTAGAAACGATGTCTTAGCTTCTTTTTAAAAATTTTCTTATTATCATTGTTCGTATATATATATATATATATATATTGTCTTCAAATCGTCGTTAAATAAAAATCAAAGTCTAATTTTTCTAGTAAAATAACAATGTTATGTAAAAAATAACAAAAACGTTAGACGGTTAGGGCGATGATCCTGTCGATTCGAGACGGAACGTCCCGTATGTAGGACCGCTCTACGTATCATTGGGTTCGACGAGAACTCGCGTAGCGAAGAATCGCGCGCGCGCTCGCCAATCCTAGAAATATATATATATATATATTTCTACCACGCGTTTTATATATATATATATTTCTACCACGTGTTATATATATATATATATATATATATATAAAACGCGTGGGTCCCCGAGCGCGCACGTCGGGTTTGCTTCAAGGCCTACCTGGTTATAGGTGGACAGCACGATTGGCCGTCTCCTGACTACGCAATACGAGGTGCAAAGTGATGAAAAAAGAAGGAAAAAAAAACGAAGAAAAAAAAAGAACGAGGAAAAAAAATAAGAAATACCCACGGAACGTAGCCGCGAGAGAAAAATATACGCCCTGCACGTCGCTAATACCGTCTAGCTAACTCATAGAGCTCTCTATACCTCTCCCCTTCCGCCCTCCCTTCGTCTCCCGTACGTGCGCGCGATGTGTAGCGTGTCGTATGTATATCCGCGAAGAACAAACCGCGCACGCTTTTCATTTCTCGATTACTTCCATCTCTCTCGATCTCCAACTATTACACTCTCGCGTTCTTCTGGAATGCGAGAAATAAAGATAGAGAGAGAGAGAGAGACTTTCATGGCCTTGTCGAGATTTATCCCAACGACTACTTTTCCATCCTCGGACGTTCCGGAGACTAGTTTTTCGCTACGAAAGATAAGACAAATCTATCAGGTTGGTGGTGTCTGCACTTCGTATGATTTTTTTTTGTTTTTTTTGTTTTTATTTTGTTTCTTTTTATTAACACGCCGGAGATATCACGACCGTGCTTGCGAGATTCTCGAGGAACGATCATCGCTGCATGGCTAGTCGGAACGATTTTCTGGATTTGACAAATTTTTGGTATTTTTGTTCACGCGGGTAAGCAAAGTCGAGACGAAATTATTGTTATTATTAATTTTGAATGAGTAGCTCGTTGATATTCTGTGGAAAGAAAATTGTCGATTCAAATTATAATCACTTAATGACAGTCGATTAATTTATTATCGATCAATTAAAATTAAAGAATTCTTATTTTTTCCTTTGTTCAAATTGCTCGTTCGAATTCTGTGGAAAGAAAATTGTCGATTCAAATTATAACTAATTAATAAATCAAAATCGATTAATTTATCATCGCTGAATTAAAATTAAAGAATTCTTTTTTTTTTCCTTTATCACTTATTATCACTTGTTCTTTAGAAACTTCATCTAAACAATAATCTATATCTCCATCCTCGATTATTCATCGCATGTAACAGTAAAATTTCACAATTCGCAAAATTGTCCCATCGTTTCTCAAGATTTGAAAACCGGCTGCTACATAAATCTCGCGTGATATAAATATAGAGGGCGAAACTCAAGTTTGGACAATGCAAATCGTACGGACCTTTACCGTATACATACATATCTATATATATATATATATTTTAACTCTCTGCGTACTTGGGCCGTAGGAGTGACGTCAGCTCGACCGGAAATGGAATGTAGGTAGCAGTGCTTATTAAGCTTCGGCCCAACGCATAGAGAAAGAGAGAGAGAGAGAGAGCAACATATATATATATATATATGCTGTTATATATATATATAGGTATATATATAACGAAGGTGGCGAGGGAGTTGAAGCGAGAGTGAGATAGGTCGTAGAGGAAAGACCGGCAGCAACCAGCAGAAGAGGATGGCGTTCAATTGTTTCCTCCGCACACGCGTGCCCCAACTTCTGTACGTACATATATATATATATACATACACACACACACATATAATATACATGTATGCAATCTATGTATGTGTGTTATACACGTCGATATGGCTTTACCTACGTAAGTACGTCTGTCCTGCGGTACGTCCGTTGTTGCTTCTCGTCTCGCTACCGTACGGCCCGTGAGCGTATAACTGGTAAAGTTAGCGCGCGCACGAGTCTCTGTGGTAGTAAAGCTCGATTTGCTCGATGTGGCCTGCCTTGGCCGCGCCGGGCCACGCACCAAGTGTGGGCATCGACTATTAAATCAATGCGCCGCTGTCGGGATCTGTTCGCGCCTCGCTAATACGCGTTCGGGCTTGCACGCAGTCTCTATACATGTATGTACACATGTGTGTGTGTGTGTGTGTGTGTGTGTTTTTTTTTAAATATGTGTGTGACTATGTGTGTGTGTGTTGAAAGGAGCACACGAGAATGCGAGACTCGCGCGATACCGGAAATGCGCACGATCGGTTATGGAAACGAAGGAATTTCTCGAACGATCGTTCGAAATTTACGAGACAAGTTTTTACGAGGATACGATTTTCGGTATCGCGAAATTTTGCGACCAGATTGTAAATGTGCTGGAAATTCTTGTTTTTTTTGTTTGTTTGTTTTTTAATTCGCGACGAAGAATTGATTTTGATACGATTTTAGATCGTTAGGGATTTATCGAATTTTGATTAATTAGTCGACTCGTCGACTAATTCGAAAATCATCGGTTGGAGAACTAATGATTCGAGTCGAAGGATAATTACGCAATTAAAAAAAAGAGATCGATGTTTCGATCGAACAAATTTCGTATCGTTTAAATACCATCGAAATTCGGCGGATTCGAGGGGTGTGAATTATCGACGGTAATAAAAACAAAAAAGGAAAATCAATATTCGACAAAATACAAGACATGTGGAAAACAAGTCAATCGCGATGTCTCGATTTGAATCCAACAAATTTAACGTCTGTTGTTCCACCTCAATTATTAATATATAACACACGTACCTACATATATCTATATATATATATATATATATATATATATATATATATATATATATATATATATAACTGTATCGAGGATATCGAGCGAAATATATCGTAACGAAATAAAAAAATGTGAAAATACCGGACGAGCATTTCTCTCTGTGTGTGTGATATGCTCCGTTTGATTGTGGTTCGTGTATCAAGCGAGAGAGAGAGAGAGAGAGAGAGAGAGAGAGAGAGAGAGATCGTGTAGACGAAGAGATAGTTGGAAACGATGGGACGTGATAAATACCTGCCTACGTAACCCACTCCCGTATAGCTGTCGCGTATAAAGAGCCTGCGTGAACACGAGCGCGCTCGAAAAGCAATATATACCTCTTGTCCTATCCCCACTCCTCTGACAAGCCCCGATATCGTACTATACAGGAGGAGTGCGTGTACGCAGGCGTCACGACGCCTATAACAATAATTTTGGTAGGTGTGAACGAAGGAGTTGTTGGAATCGCGGGGGCGAGTTATAGAAAACGATCGAGGTGCATGCTGGCGCGTATGAGCCGGAGTGAGAAGCGAGAAGATGAAGTATATGGGAGCGAAGTGCGCATGTCACGTGGGGCAGAACGAGAGAGAGAGAGACAGTGAGAGAGAGAGAGAGAGAGAGAGAGAGAGTGAGAATCATGGGGTTGACGAGCGCAAGCGCCCGGTGTGTCGACGCTTTTACGCCAACTCCACACAATCCTCCTCTCCCTACCCCTGTGCTTCATCCCTCTCTCCCAATGCTGTAAAATCCAACATGCTGACGCGCTATCGCGTGTGTCTAACTTTCCTCCACCTGTATACGCGTCTTCGATTCTAAAGCGAAAATTATCGTTTGACCCAGTTATCGAAGATCTCTTGTCTCTCGAGAAAAATTCTTCGTCTTTTCATTCAATTTTTGGTAATTTTTTTTTACAATAATTCGCAAATTTTTACCATGATTGGTATAATTTCTTTTATCGAGGGATGATTTCGATAAGACGCGATAATTGTCACGGTAATTCTCGCATTTTTGCATAAAAAATTACTTTTTTGAAAAACAACGAGGATCGAAAGAAAAAAAAAATTGTTTATGATTTTTCAATCAAAATTTTTGATATTGTTTTTGTTATTATTTTCATCCCCCCTACTCGAATTGGTTCGTCGTATACGTAAAATTTAATCGGTCGAAGCGTCAACCCCCGCGGTATTGGATCTTGTCACCCTCGTGGGCGCGCAAAATGTCGTTACACCAACCTCATCTCCCCTTCCCCTATATCACCCCTTTCGACGCAATTTACGCATTTATATATATACGTATATGTAGCTTCTCCTCTCGTATTGTTCGTACGCGTGTCACGCACTGGCCAACGAGGAAAACAACACAAGCCAACGATTTTCCGCCAGCACCTGGTCCAGGGTAAAAAATTTTTTTTTTTTTTTCGTTTTCGCCTCTTTCATCCCCTCGTTCTATCGCCTGGCATCCCTTTTTAGCCGTGGCATCGTTATTACAGACCAACCGAGAGCTTTTTATTTTGTTTTTTCTTGCTTTTTGTTCTCTTTTTTTCTCTCTGACCAGCGTCGCGATTCATATACACCCCCGATTGATACAGGGGGTGGTAAAAAAAAACAGCGTGCGGTTTGTTGGTCAAAGGGTCAACAAAATAGCGCGTTACGTCGTACATATTCACCGGGGAAAACCGGCCGGTGTTGTTCGAGCTATTATTTTCGTTCGAATTTTCGCGCCCGATGCGACGTATCGGCGTCGATGCTTTCGAACACACCCTCGAAACATTTTTCACGAGCGTTCTTTCGGAACGAGGGAAATATTAGATGTACGACAAGCCATTGAACGTCGTGTATGGGGGAGAGGAAGGCGTGACATTCACCCTTGACCATCGAACAGGTATTCGGATTTTGCGACGAGATTTACTTTTTATCAAATTATCACGATTTATATTTAAACTTTATGCGGATGAACAATTATAATAATAATAATGAAAATAATCATCGTACACACCGATCAAAAAAAAATTCTTTCGATCCAATGAGAAATTAATGAAAATAAAAAATTTTTTAAACTGAAATTAATTGATATAAAAATGACGATGTAATAAAATATCGAGGCATCGAAATACAGCGAGGTTAGAAGAGAAGCTCAAGGACTTCTTCCGAGCTTGTAAGGTTTATATAGGTATATATAAGTAGGGAAAAAAATTGAAGACAAAAAGAAAACGAGGAGAGAAAAAAAAAAGTACGATTGTAAGGGGCCGAGCCGGAAGCGCACGCGCCAGAGCTCAGCTCGTCGTCGTCGTCGTCGTCGTCGATCGCATGCTGCACATGCAGCTCCTTGCCGTTGGAGCTCACACGGAATCGGAGATGACCGGTGGTCGGAGGTATGCGAGTCGCACTAACCACACGACTGGTTTGTTCGTTCGGTTCGCGTTTTGCTTGCTTCCAGACACACGAACACGCGTACACACATTTGCACACACACACACAGACACACAGTTGCACTCTATAGCGTTCTCTTCTTGCAAGGCTATATATCGATGCCCACGACTATATATCATTATTCATTGCCACGAGGCTCCCTGTTTACCCGTGGTTAGCACGAAGAGCTTCTCTCTCTCTCTCTCTCTCTCTCTCTCTCTCTTCTCGACGCTACATAAACTCTCGAGTCAACTTTTCGACGCGAACTAACAAATCTCTTCGATCGGTACGATGAAAATTATAGTACCGATCGTTCCGTCGCCTCGGACAACGAAGTACCCTGGCGCGGTTTAATGAAAATAAATAAAAAATAATCTACGATCAAATTTTATGACGAATCAATTATTCTCGTTTCGCTCGATTGCTTTGCTTTATCGATCGATCGATATAAAGAAATCATATTTTTCGTATAATTTGTCATTCCTTAGGACGATTCGTAATCATCGAATGAAAAAATCGTTCTTATTTTGTTTTAATATCGCCCCTTTTCTTTCGTGGGATAATTATGACTTTTATGAGCAAATTTTTCAGATGAGATTTGACGCAAGATTTTGTTTGGAATTTTTGACGATTAATGAGGGACTTCTGGATATTAGGATGGATAAGAACGTGTTTATAGTTGTGTGTATTTTGTTGTTGTTGTTGAAAAATAACGGAGTCGAGTCAAACGAATTATTGTATACTTTCATCTCGTTTATTAATTAAAATTCAGTAGTAATTTAGTTTCTGCCATTCTAACAAAACTTTACCACTCGCCAGATTTCTTTATTTCACGTTAATAATAATTAATATTTAATATATAATAATATACAGTGTGGGGTGAGGGGATCGGAGGTGTTGCTTCTTTTTTTCATTTTGTTTTTTTCGTTAAATCATTTTAACGCGTACATATTCCGTGGCTCATTCTCACTCTTTCTCTCTCTCTCTCTCTCTCTCTTTCCCACTCGCACTTTCATTCATCGATTTATCAATTATTTTCGCGACTTTTTTTTGTTTGTATTCATTTCGTTTTTTATTCGTGTCGACTAGCGTTTTGGTCTCGGACTCTGAGGAAATTGAAGAGTTTCATCGTTCGCGTATTTTCGAGTTAAACGATCGTTTAGAGCTGTTCAATTTCAATTCGTCGAGCGACACTTTTGCGATAATCGATGTGAATTGGTGTTTTTTCTCGATATTCGCGACAAATTTACCCTTCAAATTCCACCGACACAATTCGTATTTTCCTCTCTCTCTCTCTCTCACTCTTTTCATTCTCGTTATCGTTCCAGTGTCCCTTAAACATTCTTCTCTTTTCTCTCTTTTTTTTTACGTATATCGCAAAAGTTACCCCGTTAATTATTTACAAATAAAAATATAGGTACGAATCCTACTGACTTGATCGCGATCGCATTCGTATTATTTTTTGTTCTTTTTTTTGCATTTTTATTTATCTATTTATTTATTTTGGTTTCATAAAACTCCCCAGCCCCGTCGAATCTTGCAACGAGTAAAATTCTCTAGTTCTCTCATTCTTCTAGAACCGTCGCTGTAATTCCTCTTTTAAATTAAAATAACAAAAAAAATAATCAAAATGTCAAATAAAATAACGTACTATCGAATGCCCGGATTTTTTTTTATTTCTCTTTATTAAATTTAATTATAACAAAAATAAAAAATTACGCCACCGAGACTCACCGCGATACCGAGCAACGTAAACAATAATATTTTCTTTCTTTCGCGATAATTATATTAATCTTAATTTACAAAAACAGAGACCATCGTTTGATTAACCGTAAAGAGCTTCGAGCATTCTTCGTACCCGTTGAATTTTTATACTTGCTTTTTAGACCCCGCATCGTAAAAAACACAGTTGTGTCAATTATTTAGCGACTGTGTAAAACGACAGTTTTACACAGTTGGAAATATTATTGCGAATCGTAATAAAATAGACAAATATGTCAATTAAAATGTTTGAGTTACATCAATAATGTTTATCTGTTTGTAATTCATCTAGGATACGATATGAAAATTACACGACCGTGTTTGTCGCTCCAGACATCAATGACGAATAAATTCGACGACGTATTTTCGCGGCAGAAATTCGTCGAATTTCGTTTTAATTTTCATCTGCGATAACAAAAACATCCAATTTACATTCAATTTTTCGTCGCGTATTTTGTCACGAGATAATAATTCAAATATTGATGCGCGATCAAATTTTCTAATGTTTTGTTTTTTGTTTTTGTTTTTTTTTTCGATAAAAAACAAAATAACTTCAATTTTCGAGTCGATATCGACTTTCCCGTATGATCACTCGTCATTTTGACTCTGGATGATTCCATTCTCCCTCGCTCAAGAGCAACGATTTGTTTCTTGTATTTACAAAATCTCGGTGCAAAAACTTCGTTTTTTCTTTTTCAAATCCCACTACCAAAAAATTGCGAATAACGCTATGTAACGCGAATAAACATCTGTAAAATATACACGCAATTATAAACAGAGCGAAGCCAGTTGCAAATTCGAGCACGACCCGTATCGTCTAAGGAAAAAAGAATAATAAAAACGAAATGAAACTTTGAAAAAAAAATCATTGAACCGTTTCGCAGAGCGATTTAGAGACAGAGATAGAGAGAGAGAGAGAGAGAGAGCGAGTCGAAAGAGAAATTAATCACGAGAATGATGGATGCATGCGAGAGGGTTTCGTTTTTGTTTTACAAGTCCGGAAACAGCCGTCGTCTTGGTGGATTTTTGTACATGGGTTTTTGCAACGCTCGCGCGTCAATGAAAATAAACAAGTACACAATATATTCGAGTAAAAATAGAATTCAATTTATTTACGAATTGCGAATGATGGTTTTGGTGGGGGGTTGGGGGTGGGGGGATAAATTTTATTTTATTTATTTTTATTTTATTATTTACGTAACGCCGACTCCGCGTTACGATACGAGAGGGTCGTTATGCACCTGGCCACGAGCAATACAATAATAATAATAATAATAATATAATAATAATATAATAATAATAATAATAATAATAATTAATAGAAATTGACAATAATAAATCGTAATAATAGATGGACAACAGCATCGAAGTTTTATCGTCGCGTTACAACAAAATTCGTACGGGGCGGGGGCGAGTTGAATCGGGGGTTGGGGCGGGTTTGGGGGGCTTGTATATTTTTCCTTTTCTTCATTTTTTTTCGTCGCAGGATCTCGAGGGAGTAAAAGTATTATTTATGCGATAGAAAAAAAAACATTAATAAACATCGGGGCGAGAAAAGGGGGGGGGGCTGAGCGTGACAATAATCATTAATAGACAGAGGACAATGCGAGATTGTTCGTCCGAGAAAAAAAAAACAATTTTTTACGGGCCATATTTTCGATAGATCGTTTGTCTTTTTTTTCTTCTTCTTTCAAACGAAGGGCGGGCGGGGGTGGGGGAGGACTCACGTCTACGTTTTCTTAGTTTGTTTCTTTTTTTTCTTCTTTTTTTTTCTTCATTCATTTATAATTCATCCATTCGTAAATTCACTTATATGCAACATCTCTCACGTTTATCGTCATACTTACTCTTTATACAGGTTCGGGGGTTCGTTATTATTTTTGCGAGAGAGCTTCGTGACGTTCGCTCGTGTGTTCGCGCTCTCTCTCTCTCTCTCTCTCGATAATCTTCCTGCGGGTTTCTTCCCCCAAGCGGGCCCGTCGACGGGGATGAGCGCGCGCGCGCGCGTTTGACCGTTTTTGTTTCTCGAATTCTCGCGATTAGGCGGTTTTTCTTTTCGTTTTGTTTTCAACCCTTTCTTCCAATCCTTTCTTCCTTCTGTCTTTTTTGTTCTTTTTTATTTTGTTTTAAATTCATTTTTGTTATTTAATATTTATCCTCACTCTCTTTCACTCTCTCTTTCGCTCTCGCTCTTTCTCTCTCTCTCTCTTTCTCTCTTTCTCTCTTTCTCTTTTTCTATTATTTTTTTCGCCGTCGAACGGGTATCGATGAGATGTACTCGGTGACGCGCGAGAACGTAGCATGCTCACTTAAAACTTACTAGCTCTTTATCTGGTACATTATTTACAGTCCATATTTACTTATGTTACATCATTCGTGGCGGTCGTTTGCGCGAGGCAAATTCCGTCCGAGCAACACTCCATCTCTCTCCCTCGCTCTCTCTCTCTCTCTCTCGTTCGCTCTCTTTCTCTCTCTCTCTCTCTCTCTCTCTCTCTCTCTCTCTCTCTCACATTCTCTCTCTACGTACTTAATTTTGCTTGCGCATCCTTCTCTCTCTCTCCCTCTCTCTCGCTCTCTCTCTCTCTCTCTCTCTCTCTTCTCAATTCTCTCTTTACACGCGTCTTTTTTTTTCCTTCCTCTGCGCATCCGCGTGTGCGCGCGTGTGTATTTAAGAATATTTATACACGATGCGTAAAAGTACGCGTGAATTATTTTCTTCCTCATTTTGCCATTGTTCCACGCGTATATTTTCTCTTTTCTTCCTCTTCTTTTTCGCGTTACCGAGTGTCCTTTTCGGCGCTTCTTCGTTGACACACACAGTCCGACGGGTGAACATTATTATTTCGCAAGCCCCGCGCTCTTTCGTCTCCGGTTTTTTCTCATTGGCAGTGTCCGTCGTGTCGCGAGGATCGAGAAACAAAGAAGAATCTTGCGCGAGATGTTTTGTTTTCATTTTATTCTTGTGTATTTTAAAATCGTGTAGAACTCTCGGCAGACGTTGGAAGAAACGAGAAACAATGAAATGAAGTTAACGATGCACGCACGCACGAAACACGCGCGTGTCCGTTCACGCGACGGCACACGAGTGTCCGACGGCAAGAGACGACTCGTCGTCTCGCACTTTCGTTCCGGCGAAATTATTTCAATTTTCGAATCGCGAAAGAGTCAAAACGGCGTTTCGGAGAACGGAACGGAGAGAGAGAGAGACGTTCGATTTTTCACACTCGGAGAGTCGAATCTCGATATATTTGCACATCACTTCACCGTGTCCGCTCGCGGATCGGAATATCGGAGAGCGAGAGAGGGGTGTCTGAAGAGAAGAGAGAGAGAGAGGTGGGGAGAGAGAGACACAGGTCACACAAACAACAAACAAACAACAATTAACAATAACGTTCGGAAAGATCGCTTTCGAAACTCCGCGAACCCTCGTCGATTCGTCGGAACACACACAATTTTATTCCGCGACGTTTCGGTCCTTTCGTCGGCGCGAGAATATTCCCTGATGACGTCGTTTTTCCTGATTCGTGGGCGAACGCCCCGATCATTCATCAAACGGTTTCCTCCACGATCGTTTCCTCTTCGTCTTCAAGCCGCCGGAGATGCTCTTCTCAATATTCGTCCGCAAAAGACTTCCATCCCGAAGCTACGATAATGCGGGAGAACAGATCTCGAAGTGCGGCTTGGATGTGTTTTTTTTTCGCTAGATCGCGGCACGATTATCTTCGTGCCGGATATACGGCTGTCGGCCTCCCCGGTGCTCCGGCTCGGTCTCGTATCTCCTCACGTCGAAAGTCTCTTCCACTCGTTCAACTTGGTGAATTCTTAGCTGTTGTTCCACCGTACGATGATGATGATGATGATGCGACTGCTGCTGCTGCTGCTGCTGTTGATGTTGCTGCTGCTGCTGCTGCTGCTGATGATGGTGCTGCTGATGTCGTTGTATCATCGTAACGGTGTCTTCACGTAGTTGCTCGTCCAGATCATCGTTGAGCCACGGCTGCTGCTGGCAAGCGGCGATCTCGTTAACGAGATGATGCAGCTGCTGTTGCTGATGGTGCAGCTGTTGATGCTGTGGCTGTTGATGATGATGATGCATCAGTAGCTACGAGGTACCGTAGCTACTGGTGCGGGCCTGGAGGTAGTGGTGATAGAACGGCGGCAAGCCTTCCGGGCTCGCCGCAGAGACGTTCGATTGCGAGGTTATTGAGATTCCAAGCGGGGGAGGCCCCGGCGAACGCTAGTGAGCCGCAAGCGAATGTGCCGTGAGACCCTGAGGACTCAGCATAGGTGGACTGTGGCTATGATCCATCGGGGAACCGTGGAGATGATCCTGCGGGTGATAACCCTGATGGAGACCACCGGGGCCCTGGTGTCCAGGTGGCATGCCTTCCATCATACCGTCCCCGAGCGTATTCGGCGGTGTCATTCTCTTTTCCTTCTGGCGTCTATTGCAAAACCACACCCTCACGACCTCCTTCTCCAATTGCAAACTATCGGCGAGACTCGTGATCTCTTGCGCCGACGGTTTCGGCTGTTTGTGAAAATGTTGCTCGAGGGCACCCTTGACCGAGACTTCGATCGAGGTGCGCTTTTTCCTCTTTCTACCCTGAGCGGCGATCTTGTCGATGCTCGTGGGCGAGCCCGTCGTCGAGTCCGCTTCCTCGAGCCACTTTTGCAACAGGGGCTTTAACTTGCACATGTTCTTGAAACTAAGTTGCAACGCCTCGAACCTGCATATCGTCGTTTGCGAGAATACATTCCCGTAGAGGGTGCCAAGGGCTAGTCCAACGTCCGCTTGCGTGAAACCGAGCTTGATCCGGCGTTGCTTGAACTGCTTGGCGAAAGCCTCGAGATCGTCGGACGTCGGGGTGTCCTCCTCGCCCGCGCTGTGATCCCTGTCCAGTGGATGTCCCGGGTGTAACGGATGTCCCGCGGGTGGACTGTGATTGTGCGCGTCTCTCAGGTGATGCGGGAGTCCCGTCTGGTGATTGTGCAACTGATGGGGATGCTGGTGCGGGTGTTGATGCAACATTCCGTTCATAGCCGCGTGGTATTGTTGCAAGGTGGTGGGCGACGCGGCACCTCCGCTAGGATTATAATGAGCCGATGGTACGACGGGTGCGTGCCACGAGTGTGGCGAGCCCATTCCCGGGGACTGATGCGGACCGCGGTGGTGCATACCCTGGACGGAATCCGTCGCTGTCGCCGCGGCAGCGAGGGGCTTCACGTCCAGGCTCGAATTACCCTGTGCGTGAGGATGATGATGGGGATGATGACTCGTGTGGTGCATTCCCATGCTCGCGGCCCACGGATCGCTGCCCGGCTGTAGACTGACCCATGGATTCGCCGACGACAGGCTCGCCGGATGGGAAAGACCGTTGGGCGATGGCGTGGACGACACCTGATGGTGATGATGGTGATGGTGGTGATGCTGGGGCGCCGGCATGTACTTCATCTCACCGGCGTCAGCGGCGCTACGGGGCGAGCCCGAGGAATAGCCACCGACCGCGATGTTCATTCCGATTGCTGTACCCGAACCACCGTCCAGGTCGGCCGATACTGCGCTACTAACCGGCATGTACGTCGTAGCGGCCATCTACTGACCCTATCCACCCTTGACCTCGTCTTCTTCTCTCTTTATTATCCTTATCTCCGCAACGGAGCCGAACACGGCACCGGGTCGTTGGCTCGACGCGATCTTTCTCCGCCGCGACGGATCCACCGTCGCCCTTTCTCGCAACCCCCCGCCCCCACGTTCCCGGTCGCACTTGTATCGCGTGTTTGCGTTTGTCCCAAAACACCGGAAGATCGGCTGCTCGGTGTCGCGTCCGTGCAAAAACCAACCACTCGTGACACCCCAATCTCGTGCTGATGGGGCCACCCTCGTTTATCTCTCGCCACCTCAACACGGGCCCTTTCAATGACCCTCGATCGACACTCGATGGTTCACACCCCGTTCCTGTTTAACCCTGTTTTAGGTCGTGTCCAACCGACCAACGCTTTAAAAAGGGTGGAATCTGACCCGACGATAAACTTTTCGACGATTCCACTCAATCGCGAATCCTGCCGAAGACTAGATATATAAATTCCTCGAACGTCCCGAGTGCTCCCTCGCTTCTCGGACAGGAAAATATCCCTTATTTTGCCTCGTTATTTCGACAACTCCGATCTCAGTCACTGCCTATGTTGGGCGGTAAGTTCCACGAAGCCACGCTTCTCACTACATCTCTATACGTGTTCTTTCGCATCTTGCGCACCGCACCACGATCGTCAATCACACCATGAACAATCGCCGAGGCATCCAGAACAGTGACGTAGTAGATGATACGGGAATCGAGATTCCCGACGAGTCTCCTGTTTCCTTCCCTTTTCTTTTTCTTTTCTTTGGATTCTTCCGTCGAATCCCACTCGCGATTTCCGTAATATCGTTAATCCCGTTTACGATTCGGCACCGACAATCGGTTGTTGCCTCGCCGCCGCGGGGCGAAACCGCGCGGACTTGCGCGACGGTACGCGCGAGTAGAAACAACCCGAGACCGGGTTACATTAAGACTCTCGGATTATCGAGCACTTGTACACCGACCCGTTTCGTCGTATCGTCGAAACAACACTTTACTAATAACTCCTTGGTGGTTTTTTTGTTTGTTTGCACTTGTTTCGTTTACATGCGTATATATCGCTGTATAATGCACGTGCGCTAGACAGGTTGTTGTTGTTGCTTTTTTTTTCTTGTTGTTTTGTTTTTTTAATTCGTCGTCGAAACGATGCCGAACAAAAAAAAATCGATAACCCTGTTCCGATCGGCACAACCGCGATGTATGTTATCTAACGGGCCGAGCTCGCGTTCGCGCACGATCGTCTCGAGTCTCGTTGATTCGCGCGAGATCACAAGGTGACTTTGGGACGCGACTTCACCGACTCTCGAACCGCACTAAACACGAATCGACGACGAACGAAGACTATGTGAAACGAAGACGAGGCTGCCCGCGAAGGGAGAACCTCTCTCTGTGTGACGTGATGGTTTACCGGCGCGATTTGCTCACTCTCCTTCTCGCTTCCTTCCTCTCTCTCTCTCTCTCTCTCTCTCTTTCTCTATTTCTTCCTTTCTCTCTCGCTCTATCTATCTTTCACGTTTTTCCTTTATTTCGTTCCTCTGTCAAACGTGGCTTGCCCACCGCACGGTAATATTCGCCCGCTTTGCCGTACGAAACCCGACTTTGAGTTTTGTTCTCTTGGTGTGTTTGTTAGAGCCGTGTATGCGCAAGAGAGAGCGCGAACGAGAGAGCGAAAGAGCGAGACGGAAAAAAGAAACCGGGGAGTGAGAGAAAGATCTGGCTAGGGCTCTCATGCGTTATGCATGTCGTAGCTGAGAGCGACTGACTGGCTTGGCTCGCGGCTCGGCCGAGCTTCCCGAGGTTTCCAATGCTCCGTAACCGTGCGCTCGTCATGCGCGCGATTCTCGACACTTTTCCCCCACCAACGGCTAACGCCTCGCTCATTGGTCGACCGCGCAAGGTGGCCGTCGGGTCTACGTCACGAATGGGCCTGTCCCCGTATTAGCAACGCCCATGGGTAAAGCGTAGCCGCGCGCCGCTTCTCTCCGTTCCTATTGCTCCGCTATCCCACAGTCCTCGGCGTCGCGTATATCGCTCCTGGCTCCTGCTGATCCTTCCTTTTTACCCCTCTCGCGCCTTTCTCCTCGCTCTCTCAGCCACGATGCTTCGGAGCCAACGATGAGATCCTTCCCGATGCTCCACGACGCTGGATGCTCCACCAAGGATCGAACCCATCAGCTTCGCGTATACGCGCATCAAGACGCGACTGGGATACTTTCCTTCATGCTCTCTCGCCTTCTTCCAATTTTGTGCGCATCGGATAGTTTTTTTTTTATTTTTGATTTTTCCTTCTGTCATACTCGACGAAAAATCAGCTCAAAAATATTACGGAATCGGGATACACGGAATATAATATTTGTATTATTTTCGAGCTACGAGAGTATCGTCGCTTATGCTAATACGAATCGGTTCGGGGCTCAAAGTGTCGCGGGAATATTCCATCGACGAAATATTCCAACACTTTTTTTTTTTTTTTTTTTTTTTTTTTTTTTGTCACTTTTTGACCGTCGACGACGTTACGAAGATTTTTCGAATTTTTTGTCTTCGAACGGTCGTGTGTCGTTTTACGAAATCGTAATTAATATCACTCGTACGATCGTTTAAAATGAACAAAATAAAAGACTGTTTCGCGATGAAAATTTGGATGGAGAAACTGTATTTTTCGTAAAAGAATTTTTTTTTTTTCTTTTTTCTTTTTCTTTTTTCTTTTCTTAATAACGTAACTCGCGCTCTATTTTTACACTTCATTATTTCACCGTTTAATCAGGTCTCCTTCGATGTTTTCGATCAACCCTCGAGGTGTGTTGATTCATATGGCACGAATGTGCGTATTCTCACGAAAAAGGTGTTTCGCTGCTCGTGCCGGTGAGTCGTATTATGATCCGAAACGTTTATATTCCTTCCGTCGTCCCCTTGACGTATCGTATCAAAAAAAAAAAAAAGAAAAAAAAAGATTTATACACCGCGAGCCAATCGTCGCGAATTAAGAAAATTCTCGACCGAAACGTCCGTAATTATTTTTTTCTGTTTTTTTTTTAATGTAACAAAAAAATAGACTTATTCAAGTTTTTCGCCTTTTTTCCATTCAACGCAATCGGGCCAGTCGACGTTTCGAACTCTCGACTCCCATTTCGATCCTTTCGCCCATCGACGAGAGTTCGTTTTTTTTTTTTGTGGTTTTTAACTTTTTATCCCTCGTTTCGCACAATCGTACGCGCGGTGAGAGCAACAGGTACTAATTTCGACGACTAATTACCGCAGTGCGAAACTCGAGCGAGCGAGCGAATCCGCGCGCGCGCATGGTCAACGATGTGCGGCAGAGAGAGAGAGAGAGATAGAGAGAGAGAGAGAGAACGATACAGAGTCTCGCGAGAGCCACAGGTAGCGTGAATATCTTCGCTGTGCAGCGAGAGTTTCTTTTACGAGAGAAAGAGAATCGTGTCAAGATCGATGTGGCTATCGGCCACAGTGCCAAAAACTTCCTACGCTCGTAACTCCTCCGTACATCACACTTTTATCTTCGTTCGCGATTTAAAAAAATTTGTAATTTTTTTATTTATTTTTTTCGACAATATTCACGGAAGCCGCGCGCGCCCGAGCGTCATTTCTTCGACTGTGGCGCACGCGATGCAGCCTCGACGTTTAATATAGACCCCGTCGTAAAACGGTTTCAAATTCACGAGGCCTCGCTCTTCGATACTTTACGCGGCTTTGAATATCCATGGAAAGTTAAATAATTACGTCGAATCATTAGAAAAAGTTTCAATAATTTATCAACGACTATTTTAATAATGATGCAATGCTAATCGTATCCCGCGTCGAGCGTACGTATAACTACGACGGAGGCCTCGCTCGCCGCCGCGCGGAATAATCCGTTCGAGCAAACCGAAGAAATTGATTTTCAAATTTATGTTTTCATTAAAATGACTCATTTTTGTTTAACGTTTAAACGAATCTCAACGAAAATAATCAAAATCAAGTTAACGGGACGAATTAACGAAAACGAAGAATTATCGTTACTTGCGCCATTTCGAAACGATTTGAAGCAAATTTTACGTTTATCGAACGAAAATTATACGTCGTGTGAAAATATGAAAAAAAAAAAGAAAAAAAGGATTTACGAATGTGAAAAACGAATGGTGAAATTTCGTGATAATCGCGTATAATCGCGGTTGTTGAACAAAATCTGTATAAATTTTCTCGTGTGAGGGGGAAGAACGAGGAATTACGCAACAGGTATCCAGAATTCATTACCAACGATTAATTAGCGACCCCGTGAGAGTTGCCTTGATATCGATAATATAGACGGAGGAAAAACGAGAGACGTCGGAGACGAGCGACGAAAAATTATTACGGAAAATATTTGAAAAATTTACCAACAAAATAAAAAGGAACAAAAAGAAAAACATGGAAAAAAATGTCACGACCTTGTTTCTGTCCGGACGCGTTGAAAAGGTTCGGTACATTTAAATGAGAGCCACAGGTAGCAGGGAGAGAAGAGCATTATGCGATACGTGCCAGGCAGTCAACCACCCTTGCAACGCGGCCGGCCAACACCCCTCGCGAAAGGGGTGCACCAGTTAGATAATCTCGGCGAGCGCATAGCGCGTGTGCCTTTTTCACCAGCCTCGTCGTACCCACTGTCTTATTTTCCTTCCGGAGAACATCATTTATGCACTTTCTTCGCTCACGTATAAAAAAAAAAAATGTTTAAGTCATTCGAAAAAAAAATTGACGAACATAACAAACTATTTTTTTTTTTTTTTTTTTTTCAAAATGTTATTTTAGTAAAAGTCGTTGAGACAATCTTGAACGAAATTCGTATTTATTCGTCATTTTTATTCAAACCTATCGACGCTGATATTTGTAATTGGTAGGTAAATGGCACGAACCAAATTTCAGTAACACAATAATTCTCGAAAAGACGAATTCCAGGGTAATGAACTAACGACCCAAGAAAGACTACGATCTCGTAGATAGTGGGTTAATGTTACGATAAGATACTGATTTTAATCAGAAATATTTCCTCCATATATTATCATAGTTTATTTTTTATTTCAATACTTTTCTCGCTTTAAGGAACTGCATTTTTATACGTCCTAATGTTACTATGTTGCCTCGATCCTGATTAAATTTCCGCTCGAGTGCATATCCATAACGTTTATCACTCGTTTCTCGCCCTTGCTCATAATACATACATAAAACATTAGTAATCTTGGCAAAAGAACGATGTTCCCATCGTGCGACTACTCGAAACTTATATCTATATATTCGTACATATATATATATATATATATAGGTAGGTACGAGAACGAGCAATATATTCTTCACCAACGATTTACTCACGAGTATGTATCGTTTACTTCGTAAATTTTGCTGAATGATATTTAAAGAATGATAATAGCTCTCGAGATGTGACGAAGTGCCAGAGTGTGAGACGGTAGTGGGGGGAGGGGAGAGAAGGACGGGGATAACCCGCGACAAGCTGTGCACATAAATGTACGTGCTGTTCGCACGCTATGTACTTTGACTGCTGGCAAACCGCGTGCCAGTGGCAGACTGCCCAGCAGCAGTAGCGAGACGAAATATACTATCTATCTATATATATATATATATATATAAAAATCCATGATATATACATACATGTATAAAAGATGGAATTTTACGATCCGTCACGAAAAGGCGCTTCTCCATTTATCCTGCGCAATATTACCAGTCTCTCCGGCTAACCAAATTCTCAATTATTTTACGTATGATCAAATAATCGTTACGAAAATTGTAATTCAAACGAATATAAATAATTTTGCATTGATTTTTGAAAATTATATATTTATGTTTTTTTGTTTCATTTGTCTTATTTCTTTTTTCATTGGACGGTTCGAGTATATTGGATGTTATCGGAAAAACTCGCCTCGCAGCTTCGAAATTGGAGCTTCTAGGATGCCCGGGGGTTGAGAGAGAGTAGATCGATCGATCGCTAAAGGCGAAACGAGGCTCTCGTCTGTATACGCATACCGCGTGCATATATGTATATATATATATATATTTGTACCACGTGTTCGTAACGTAATGCGGCGGTAATTCGATTTTGCAATGTCCATTGTGTCAAATTGGATTGAGCAGGCTGTGAAATATTTGCTTAGGGCCGACAGTTTCAGGTAGCGAAGCCTGGCTTCTCGCGACTAGACCAACCATCCATCTAGCTCTCGTTATTCCATTGTATCGTGTAACTTTGGCCTGGTTAAGGAAGGATAAATTTAATATATTAATTTACATTTTATTTCGCACATCTCTCGATTCATCGAGATCCTCTCGTTCGAATCGACAATATTTTATTCTCTTTATTGACACATGGATCATCTTTTCTTTTCGCTCAATCTTGTTTTATTATTTTTTTTACTTTTACTTCGTTATATTTCGAAAGATTTGTCTTTCGAAAAATTTGTCATCGAGCCAAATGACGAAAAAAAACACGATCGTTAATTCGAATCCGAAAGAATCGTTTCTCCGGTCGATCGAGAATCGCGGGTGTATAACGACAGAAATATAATCGAGACTCGCTGTCGCGCTATAACGAACTCGAACGATCGTAAAAATTTTCGTACGCACACGCGCCCGCGTTATTCGCCCGCCTCTTTCGGGCACGTATCGTTGCGAAATTTCATACGAGACGCGCGACGAATTTCGGTTTAAAATTTGGGAAACGGAGTAACGACGTATATATATCTTTCGACGATACTACCGTCCTTGCTTTCACGCGACCTTTCGAAATTCGATAGCGAACGCTTGCACAATACGTAGCATATGGTTGCGTGAATTTAAAAAAAATCGAGAAAAAGAACAAAATTTCGTCAAAAAACAAAAACTCAACTTTTATAAATTACTCTTACATCGAAAATATACCGTTGCGTATTAACGAACAAACCAAAAATCGATACAATTATAAAAATAAATGCAAACGATCGAACCCGTAAATTCGTATTAAAAAATGAACGGAAATTGACTCATATCCGTATCGAGTTAATCAGATGTGTCCCACTGTTTGTATAAAGCTTGATCTTATCCGGTATACAAGCAGAACGGTAGAAAACATCTGATCGTAATTCAGTATGGTAACGAGCTGCTCTCATCCCTCCGCCTGCCCGACCCCCTCCCTCGCCCCTACAGTAGAAGTTATTCCAAAAGTTTTTAGATGGTATAAAAGTCTGGTATTTAGAACGTGTCGTAGGTCGGAAAACGGGTGGGTCTCCCCTATAACAATAAAAAAAGAGACTCGAATGAGTGTCGGCACACATAGTGTGTGTGATATACATATATGTATATATATATATATATCTTATATACATATATATATATACGTCTAAAGTATAGTTGTACGCTAGAGCGTACGTGAATGGGAAGTTAACCGTCGTAATTTGACCGTCTTTATGCCGGGAATGAATATTTTAATATTTTAATGCGAAATACGCTGTGAGGGATTTTACCGCGGGGCGCTTCGTATACCTATACATATATATATATATATAAAACACAGCTTTTCTCTATTGCACGCGTATGTGTATTTCGTCTGGTCTTCGTTGCTCTTTTACATGCGTATACGCTTTCCCTCTCGTTCTCGTTCGCCGATATATCGACAGGAGGCGCCTCTAGTCGGTACAGTGAAGTCTGCGTAACTATAGATACATATATATATATATATATTGAATATGTGTATATCTAACGAGAGACCCGCGAGATATAACGCGATATACACTCGCGCAATGGATATCCCTAGATGCGCGAGTGGACGTCCGACCAACGAACGTGACGCTCGTCATATGACAGTGGTGGGGGAAAATTCGATGCTATATACATATTACGAGAAGAGTGGGGTCTTTCGGCTTTCCAGGTTCATCGAAGAGCGAATGGTGGGGGAATCGGTAGGTTTGGAGTGAGGGAAATCCAGGAGTGGGAGAGATCGCGTCGCGCCGAGAGAGTGGGGCAATGAGGAGCAACGGAATAGTACGAGAAACTGCCACCGGGTGGCAGCAGCGCGCGGCTCCGTATTCCTACGACTCCTCGTACCTTTTCAGTATCCCCTCCAGCGCTCGATCGCGCGACTAACAAATGCCCCACTGATCCGTCAACCGAGAGGGGATTTGGTGGGGAAATTATTGACCCCTCTCTATCTCTCACTCTCTCTCTCTCTCTCTCTCTCTCAAACACACACACACACAAACTCGCTCACGATGCGACCGCGCGCACCAGTTTTCGAATGCCGAGAGAAACTCACGGCGGAACGCACGGTGCTGCTATCTTCCGGCTCTTTCGCGAGGTGTTGTACAACCACCACCGCGAAAGAGGAGAGCTCGCGATTTCCGTGGTAAATGATAAATTGGTGGAAATTGCATTTCCGGCTTATCGATTTCGCACTTTGAAATACGAGGTGATATTGAATTATCGCTCTTTTCGAATCGTTTTCATAATACCGCCTTCCTAAGCAAATTTTACCTCATTCCGCGGATTCGCGATGATGCGAATGTGAATAACATTTCTAGATATTCTCGTATATGTTTAAGAACGTTAATCCCAGCGCACGTGTTTTTTTTACGTTTTTAAAACAAAAATAATAATAAAATAAATTCATTTTCGGAAAAAAAAAAGTTTTATTTTCGGAAAAGGAAATTTATTTTTGAAAAGAAACAAATTTTCATTTTTGTCGATATAAGTCTCGAAAACAATTCCAATCGATCGAATCGCGAGCTACATAAGCATTCTTTTTTTTCTTCTTATCGTTCTCGAGAACTGGAAAAAAACGATTATTCTTTTCCACACCACGGGTTAAAAATAGAAAACCCATTTTATTCGACTAGGACAAAGCTGATGACATAACCCCGTCCCCGTGTCGTGTCATGATAATATACGTTTAGCCTTTCAAATCTTACGTACCCCCCCGTTCTTATCACTTCCATACGCAATCAGTTACACATAGTGATTTCTCGTACGTCGCACAATATTTTACCTCCTAGATTTTTTTCTAAATCGCTTAAACTTTTGTTTAACATAAATTTTTTTTACCCAGATACGATATATTTTCGCCCAAGTATTATAATTAAAATATTCAGTCAACAAATGAACACCATCCCCTATCTCTAACCCAAGTCGATGGACATACCTAAAATACACAGAAATTCTGTAAAGTTTGAGAATTTCTCGACAAAAGTTCTCTAGTTATACTCCCCCCCCCCCCCCCCCCCATGCGAATGTTACGTAAAGTCATTAGGATAATCCTGTAGGGAAATTGTCGAAACTCTTGGTTCGTCACGACATTAGATATGTACGAGAAGTATATATTAAACATATATACCCGCTGTAGTTTCAAAGGTTGTGGCAATACACAGAGAGAGATATATATATATATATAGAGACAACGGTATTGGGAATAAGGGGAATCGAAACAGTTGTACGACTCGAAACCAGAACCGCGACCGAGTCTGTTCAACTGAAATTGGCGCATTACGGTCCGCGACGGATCGAATCGACGTTGGACCCTTTCGACTAACTTGGCTGACCGCGAAACGCGATCGGGAATGGTAACTCCGTGTCACGTAAAAGATAGGTGGGTCTACACGGGGTATCGGAGACCCCCATCGAACTTCCTAATGCATCGGACGTGTAACCGTTTTGTCTCTTACACCTCGTCGAACAAATTTGCGTTTGAAATCGCTCTCACCTCAATCTCCCCCCTCCACCCCATCCGATGTTGCTCCACATCGCACGTTGATTATACAATCGTTATCCGAGGGGGCTAATGTCGCAGTTTCCGCTGCTACGGTAAACTCGACTATCGAAACAGAAGACGACACTACTTAACCCCTGGCGTTATTCTAATTCGTTCGGAGAATGTTCGTCATCGACTGGAAAGTCACGAAACATTCGCGCGAGAGATAGAAACACAAAATCAATTTTTTTTATTTTTTCATCATAAATAATGATAATACAATATAGTGTTTGTTATTTTTCATAAATTTCGTTCAAATTTCAAAATATATATATATATGTTGTATGTGTATCGTACGTTATTTTCATCGTTATATGTCGTAATAGGAATTTTTTAAGTACGAGATAGGAGGGGAGTGGGGAAATTCGACAACGGAATGAACGTTAAACTTAAGAGGTAGCCGTGGCGATGAGAGACGAATCTTTTCTTCCCAGCAACAGTGCCTCGGGCTTTTTTTTCAATATGTTATATATATATATATATATATATATATATATATATATATATATATATATATATATATAGCTATATACTATTCCTACTATGTATATACCGCGAAGGGTCCGAAAGTTTCGGGAGATAACGATCGGTCCCTGGCGAAGTATGCACCATGCCAATTTGCCGATCAAAATTATTATTAAGAGGTAGGCCAGGGAAGAAGAAGAGGAAGAAGGAGAAGAAGAAGGGAGAATCGACTAACGTAGTAGCTAGGTATCGATGCGTGTGCGTATGTAATATATATTCGCCTCTCGGGAGCCGGGACCAAGAATTCTGAGGGTGCAACCTTTGCATCGCTCGCGGTCCCCTTTAGGGTGTATCTTTTCCTGCTTCCTCTCTCTCTCTTTCTCTCTTCGAAAGTGCAAAAATATTGTCACGCTAATGTTCTTTTTCTGAAATATACTTGAAGCAGAAAAAAATATACATTTTCGAAACGGCTCGATTAAACACGATTTTCGAAAATTGCATACGAAATTCCGAGATTTATTTTTAAATTCAATTTTATTTATTTTGTTTTGCTGTCAATAATAATACTCAGTATAATATTTCGTATTTTAAAGAATATTAAATCTGTAATAAAATCATTTGATTTTTGATTGTTTTGTTTTTCAAGATTGTTCGTTTTTCATGAATTGCGAATTTTGCTAAAGTCGGAACGATCGCAGACTAGATAATTGGGCCATTTCTCTACATAGTTATATGCGTATGCATCATGGGATACAGAGGACGATCTATAACGCTTATGAAATATATATCGTGTAAAGACCAGAAGAGTAAGTGAGAGAGAAAAAGAACGAGAGAGAGAGAGAGAGAGGGCAAGATAAAAGAGGGTTGTACAGCGGACGGTGGAAGACGAGAGAGGGACTCTTGAAGGGGCTAGGGAGGAGAGAGGGGATAAGCCTGTAATCACGAGATTGCCAGGAGCTACTGCAGCCTGATTGTTATCTTGTATCTACACCCACCACTTTATCGCTGGCCATCTTATTACTCCCCGACATATTGACGTCACGCACGTACACGAGTTTGCGGCTCTTGCGTCTTCTCTCTCTCTCTCTCTCTCTCTCTCTCTCTCTCTCTCTCTCTCTCTTTCTCTCTCTCTTACTAACTCTCTCACTCCTCCCCCACCCACCTCCCACCGCACTGACGTCCCACTGGATTGGGATGTACCTAGGCTGGATGCTGCTGTGTCTCGACTCTTCTTTTCGCCTCTTCTGTCGACCTCGTCTCTTCTTAGCACACTTTTTTTCTCTCCCTCCTCTCCCTCTCAGCCATTAGATATATATATATGTATAGAGAGAAAGAGAGAGAGCGAGATGTGTGCTTATTTTTGCCCTGGGCCACACAATCTTCTCTCGCCGACAAAAGTCTCGAAAAATTGTAAATTTCACTATTCGGCAATTTTTTGCTCCATCTCGAATCGCATCAAATTTTATTCTCGTTATTTATCTTTCATTATTTTTCGAATACTATGAATTTAATGATGACTTAATTTTATTTACCAATGTAAGAATTATTTTATTTATTTATTTATTTATTTATTTATTGTTTTGTAATAAAAAGTCTGGACGTCGTGTCGGTGTCGTTGAGAACGAGAGACGAGGAAAAAAAGGAGCGAAGACGAAAACCGGGATCTTTTGAGAGCGCGCGCGAAACTTGGAGGGAGGAGGGAACGAAAACACGACGAGAGGAGAAAGAGAGAGGGAAAAAGGGGTGATATAGCAAAGGTAAAAGGTAAAACAGAAAATGGAATATTCGGCTGCCGTGCAGCGGCAAGGAAGGAAAGAAGCAGGAATTCACGAACTGCAAAATGCAATTATCGGCATTAGTCCGCGGGGTATCACGATCCCCGCGCTTGGGCCTCCTGTCGGGTAAAATCGAGAGAGAGAGAGAGAGAGAACGAGAATCTCGAGTGGGTGGTGAGTAAGTCGACGGTAACGGGTGTACCGAGCAATAATAGCCGCGCTTCTTCGATATTCTCGGCTTTTTCGTGCAACGAAGAATTAAACGACGAATAAAAAAAGTCAACAATAATTACCCCCACCCCTACGAAACGAATGTCGAAAAATCGATATTACGTGTCGTTGATTATTTCATTATTATTTTTAGGACTGAAGAAAAAAATTCGTCGAATTAGTTTTTAATTTATTTAAACGATAATATACAAAAAAAAATTCCCATAGAAAAATTATTTTGTCTACGAAATATTTTTGTCATTCCCCGTGAAAGAAATTAGTAGGGCAGCCATAACAAAAATCGGGGCCTATGAGGGTTTAAATATGGATTCCCTACTAGGGATTTCCACAACACAATCGGACTAGGCCCCGACAGGAAAATAACAGGGTTGGATTATTTATTCAAAAAAGGTCGTAGCGAGGTAAATGATAAGGGCCCAAAAGGGATTCATCAAGGCAGCAGTTATTGCAGAGCACACAATATTTGCAAAGTTATTTAAACAATTTTATAGTTCGGTAAAACACTAGGTTATACAAAAATTTTAAGTGAAGTTATATAATTAATTTTATTTACGGTATATAAAATTGTATATGACTGTATATGAGTACTTTTATTTTATGTTGAAATACATAATAATTGTACATATATATATGGCTTCATCTTTATATGGCTTCATATATCATTAGATATAGACATAGTTTTCTTTGGTTTTATTCGCGTATGGAAGCATGTAAATCAAAAGATTGTTTATTAAAAGTTAACAAATTATGTATTGATGAAATATATATATATATATATATATATATATATTGCATCAATACATAATTTGTAAACTTCATACATATAGATATATAGAAAGAGACGACATAGATATAAGCCATAAGTACGACAGAAAAATGAGCGTGTAGCTTCGCTCACGGCCAGCAGGTGGCGCATGGCCGCGCGCTTTCTCGCAAGCGCACCCGTCGTCCACCGGTATTATAAAGACGTGAGCAGGATGAAGAAAATCGTTACTTGTCTCCCGATTGCGCTGGCAAGCACACTCTTATGTAACATGTTGAGTAGTGCTTATCTACCAACGTATATGTACGTTGTAGATATTGTATATGTTTCTATACGTTTACATAGAAATATATACAATTCTATCGGGTCAATTTTTGTATACAATTGTATATGATCAATTCATATACAATTATATATGTTTATATATATATATATATATATATTCATTTTTATTCGGAAAAATTGTGTTCATTATTGCAAAACATCTCGCTTGATACATAGCCACTAATAAAGCTGGCATATAGGGCAGTAATAGGGTTGCTTCATGGCTTCGTTTCTATTCTGGCAGGGTTCTGTTGAGGCAACCAGCCGGGCCCTGATTAATAGCCCTGTTTAGGCCCTCATCGACAAAGTGTGACCGGCCCGCAAGGGACCTGATCGGGTGCCCTGTTAGGCCCCTAATAGAGTGAGGGAAAAATAATCGGGACCTAGTCTAAGCCCTGGCTGAATTCTTTCACGGGTCTTCAATGAAATTAATTCAACGGATTAATTCGGTCGAGAACAAGCCATCGATATTTTCCTACGAAATTTTGCCAAAATTTGTGCGACGTACGTTTTTTTTAGCCAAAAAAAAATAAATAAAAAAAAAAAATCGGCATCGCATCGACGAGACACCCTGTATGGAAAGAGATCGAGCTTAGGACGCTCCGAAGCCCGGTAGCCCAGGGCCATAAGGTCGGTCCTCCCTATACACCCTCACCTACACCGGCGCGTAGCACGAGAGAGACAGAGAGAGAGAGAGAGAGAGAGAGTGAAAAAAGGGTAAAAGAATTGAACAAAAAGAAGAAGAAAAAAACGATAAAGCCGTAGCATCAGGAGCAAAAGTTCGTACGAACATGGCGAGGATCGAGAGCAACCGAGAGAGAGAGAGAGAGAGAAAGACAGATGGGGCATATAAGGTACAAGGGAAAAAGATAAAACGATGAAAAAAAAAACAGACACACACACGGACAAAAAAAAATAAAGAAGAAGAACGAGAGTGTGGAAGAAGGTCCACGTACGAAAAGGCGACTCCGACAGAAAGAAAGAGAGAGAGAGAGAGAGAGAGAGAGAGAGAGAGAGAGAGAGAGAGAGAGAAGCTTACGGCCTATACTTTGCGCGTCCTGCTGGTATCTGTATCTCAATCCTGACGCGGCACGAGAGGCTCGCACAACGTCGGGGCAGCTTCATACGCGCCGAAAAATATAAGGGAGAAAGCGAGAAGAATCAAAGTACACGGCATAAGGGGGATAAAAGGAAGAATGACGGGCGGGTGGAAGGGCTGGGTCGAAGGGTTGAGGGGCAGGAGGGGTGTTTGAAAGTTTTCTCCGCGTTGTGTCTCGGAACGTGACTCCGTAATTTTCTAATTATATACTCGAAAATAATTGGTTATTATCCGTCTCCTTGCTCCCTTCGGTAGGACCGCGAAAGTTCGGCAATATATATATATATATATCACATCATATCACACGCATATGTTTGTGTGCGTGTTTGTATGTGTATGCGTGTGATACGATGAGTGATCTTCGTGTGCGTGACACACACGCTGTTTCACGTATAAACGTGGAGATTGACGCGCCATGAAAACCTTAAGGAAATCACGAGCGCGTCAAACAGGAACGTGCATGAATTCTTATGTAATGTTTTGGATCAAAAACGCAACCAATTTTTTTTTTTATTACCGAAGGAAGAATTTCTTTTGGAAATGGAACGAATGCATGAAAAATATTCGAATTTTGTCCTCGATCGTCAAAATATTTATAAAAAAAAAGTATTTTTCTGTTTTTTGTTTTTTGGTGTTCGATGAAAACAATCGATTTCGATCGAATCGTGAAACGTTCGATAAATACTTTTTTTTCTTCTTTTTTCCCCTCGTGGAGGCAAAGGCTCCGTTATCGTTCACGAAAGACATTCGATCGATCCGAAATCCGCGCTCATCGATAGATTTCGATCTTCGAAGCTAGAGCGAAAGAGGTCGAGAGCTACCTGGTTGAAAGAAACAAAGAAAAAAAATGATAAAAAAGAAAGAAATTTACATCGGACGATCTCGCTCGTGCTCCATAATAAAACGTGTGTCCGAAAGGAAAGAGAGAGAAAGATAGATACGGAATAACAACAGGGCACGGACGAATATTCGAAGCGTATCCATCATGAGCACTCTCATGGGTGAGAGAGACGAGATCCATTAGCTCACCCGGACGTATAGCTCGCTCGGTTTAGCCGTAAAAGCGTTCGCGTTCGATAGATTTGTTTTTCTCTTTCTCGACCATCTCGCGATGTTCGAGAGTTCCAAATCGAAGATACGAAATCAACCCTCTCTGTCTTATAAAATTCTTTGGAAAATTTCCTTAACCCCCTTCCCTTTTTCTCTATTTGTTATACTAGGTGGCATTTTTCTCGACCCATCATCACGATGCTTCGACACTTTTTAAAACAAATTTTATACTGTTTCTGCTAAAGCGACGTTTATATCGACGATCTATACTTCGTGTTGTTGTATATGTGTAACTTTTTTTTTATACGCTCTCAGCCCTTTTATGCTAATGTCATGTTTATGCGTTGACAGTTCGTTCGCTTCCGATGCAGCGAGCGGCCCTTTTGACTCGCTTGACCCCTTGCGAGGGACCGCTTACTGTTGGGAAAGGATGCAAATTTTTTAAAAAAAAAGTTAGATCAAATTTTTGATAATTTTGAAAAATATTTTGGTAATATGTTTATAATTATATAATATTTGTATCGTCTCGATCGAAATTTGTTGAATATTCGAGACGATGTTGACAAATTTTGTTTTTAATTATTTTTATTGTATCGATCAACGATTTGCTGGAAATCGAAGAAATTTTACGGTTAATAGTTAACGTGCAATAAAGAATAAGAATTTTCGAGCATATAATCGAGGGTGATAGACGATAGCGAGAATGAAGAATGAGGAAGACACGAGTACGATCGCGCACACGTATGGAAGAATTTCGTTGGTGTTTTTCCTCGTGTGCTTCCTCTTTTAATATGCAACGAGTTCGCCCGAGGCCCGGAGGAACTCTTGACACTCGGCAATACACATCGAGGGAAATTGACGGTCGTAGACGAGAGAACGAGCGATCCTGACCTCGAGTTCAAACCAGCTACAGGAAGAGACGGCCGGCGACGGTGAACTCTTCGACTTTGACGTGGACACGCGCGTCTCTTTCTCTCTTTCTCTTTATCTCTGTCTCTCTCTTGCTCTCTCTCTTTCTCCTTCTCTTCGCATCGATATATATATCGAGAGATCGATTTCCGCTCGCCCGAACTATAGCCACCGGTCAAAGGCGTGCCCTTTCGACCTCTATTCAAAAATCGTCACGACGAAAAAAAAAATAGATTTCTCGATCGAAAATTCTTCATATTTCTTTTTATTTGTTTCTTTTTACTAGTAGAATTTTATTTTTGTTAAATAATTATTTATCAAAATTTGTCATTTGTTGGAAAGAAAAAGTGAAATTATTCATTTTCTCGTAATCTCGATGGAAAAATGTTATTCAAATGGCGACCAAACGTAAGTTCCTCAAATCGTTCTCTGTCGAACACGCTGTCGTGTTGTATCGATCGATTAACCGAAACATTTCCCCTTGTTGCGAGACGGTTTAGCGATTGTGACAAATGTAAATACTCATTAATATTCGTCTAGACGAGATGCCACAGCATCGATCTCGATGTCGATCTCCGCTCGATACATCGATATCCCCGGTTTTCCCTTCGATTCGACTCCGACAGAGGAAAGAAGAAAGAAAAAAAAAGAAGAAAAAACGAAGAAATCGGTGAAAAACTCGTGTCAACAAAAGTCAACGAAATGTTCGAACTAATGCGAGATCTCGAAAGTCGTTCAAAGAGATCATCGTGAGTGGAACTAATGACCGGTCGACCGGTATTACAGACACCGATGATACTCGTACCACACGCCGAGAAAGAGACAAGTTCGAAAGCGTTTGAACTTTTTCGTGAGATTATTTTCTTCGACCGGTTGAAAATTCGTATATATTCGAGCGTGAGAGATCGGTAAGGTTGTCAAAGATCAAGAGGGAGCTCATCAATACGAAATGCGAGAGAAAAGGGTCCGAAAAAGTTGGTAAGTCCCCCTTAGGTATATTCTCGGTTATATTTCCTGCGACCCTCGAGAGCTGACGATCGGCTGTCGACCGGTCCGTTCGTCAAGCATCTTACAGCCCTAGATATCGAAGATATCGACCTTCGAACGGTTCCGATCTTTCTTTCGGTGGCTGAAAGAGTGAAAATATTGACTCTCGTTTCTCAGTCCCTTCGAAAGAACGAAAGTTCGAAGGAGAGGGAGGGAGGGGGGGCGAAGCATAGTTACGGAATGTTCTCTTCTTTGATCCTTCGATACTTCACTCGTGTTTCAGCGAACGATTTGTCACTGTTTTTTATTAATTCCGAAAACAAAGGCCCTTTGAAAAACTGAGAAATTGCGGTAGCTCGGATGAGACGCGAAGGAAATACACGACAACGAAAAAGACAACGGGGCAAAGCGGTTCGAGATTCGTCGTGAATTATTCTTTTAACTTGTTCTGACCTTAGAACGATCGTTATCGAAATTCGACGTCGCTACCGATACGAAATTTCGGAGTGCGCGATCGATGTTAAAAATTCAACCGTCAGGAAAACGAGCGTCTTCTACATGTCGACAGTGAACGAAATAAAGAAAGACAAAAATCATGAAATCGATGGAGTTTTGTCGAAAACCGTGGGACCCGATTTTTCCCCCACGATATATATTTGTACCGAGCTATATTTTACAAATTTTATTAATATTACTATCTAGGGGAAATCAATTCTAGATTTTCCATACATTTGCATACAGTTTTATATATGTACATAGATCTTTAATTACAAAGTCTCCCGTGTGACGGCGCTGTCTATCACTTCCCCCTCTCTTTCTTAAGTCCCGCCACCACGCGGCCACCTTCGTTACTAACTTTGAATATTTTTCACCACCACGGCGTACGAAAACATATCTTTAAAAAGTCACAACCCGCTGAGCGTGATCCAAACGATTGTTATCGTCGAACTACCGAATGCTACCGAAGATTTGACTACGTAAGCAGGGAGACCAAGTTCGAAATTTGGCTTCGTAGCTTTGTTATATATAGTTCTAGTCGAATCTCCGATCGAATCTCGCCGGCTGAATCGATCGTCGCGTCAACACACCACGTGGAGCAAAACTCTTCATCCAATTTGCATTGTCTCACAGACCTGAATTCGAAAAAAAAAAAAACAAAAAAAACAACAACAGCAGAGAAAACAAAATTAACATTTTCGAACTCACGAGAAAAGCTCGGGTAGCTCGTCGCTGCATTCGAAAACGAGGTATAAACAGCGTTGATAAAAAACTCATTACTCTTTTATTCAACGACGAAATAATATGATTCGACAATTTTCAAATTTTTATCATTTTCATTAGAATTCCAAATATTTTTTTCGCAGAAATTTGACGAATGAACAAAATTTGTACGTATTTGTATTTTATATTGTGCTAAAAAAAATCTTCCGTTCGCCCCCTCGACGTAGCGAAGAAAAGGAACTCGAGGAAGAAAAAGAAATGTTAGGAAGAAAGCGAGGTGGGGGGAGAATTTTGGTGTGCGGTGGATAGATCGCGCCATAGAGGTTCACAGTCGGATGATGAAGTGGCCCTCTTGTTATCCCTAAATACCATACGCGCGCGGCATGCCACGAGACGCGCCGCCGAGAGAGAAAGAGAGTCGAGACAAGCCCGATGTGGCTCATGAGCAAACACATATAATATTTTATACACACATATATATATATATATATTGTGTATGGAGAGCATCACGTCGCTTTTAACACCGCTCGTTGCGGATAGAGGGCTCCGCTCGCCTTAGGGGGTCACAAGAACCCCCACTGCTTTCTAGCACCCTTGTTCAACCCATTATAAACAAGACCCGCGTCTCTACGAGACCCCGATGCGCGTTGTGCTTTACGGTATCTCGTATTAGACTCTTTTTCTCTCGTTCCTTTATCGCTCTTTCTCTCTCTCTCTCTTTCACTCTCGCGGAGCTTCGCTTATCCTGCATGCCTTTTTTTTACCTCGAGCCTTGATATTATAAAGTCTAACATTTTTTTGTTTTGTTTCTCAAATAAAACGTAATTCTCTTATTGCGAAATATTAATCGATGTTAATTAATAATTGGATTGATTTTATTGACAATTTTGATCGACGATCGTCGTGATTATCGATCTTGGTAATAATCAATTTAGATAATTAAGGTTTTTTCTTTACTTGACTTTAGACGCTCGTTCTTTTATGTGTAATTAAAAATTATACTTTGGAATAGCTCGCGCGAACTATTTTTCATATCTCGTAGTACCTACTAGTCGATCGAGACGGCCTGTAAAGTTCTCGAGTCCGGCGTATTCTCCACGCGTGGAGAGAACGAGTCGAGAGATCTCCGTTGATTAAATACCGCACTAATTGCGTAATTTATTATAAACGAGGCATCCTAAACTCTCCGTGGTAGACGAAATAACAAAAACAAAAAGGGCCTAAGGCCCATGCATGGCGGGTGGTACAGTTGACCGAGACCCGCGTGCCTTCTCAAATACCATTTTGTAAATATATTTTGACGGAGCGAGAACGATAGATCACCGGGATAGACCGGGCCCCGCAACGTTCATCTCGTCTAACAAGAGGTCCCAGTCTGTTGGACCGATAATGAAAAAAATAAAAATTGAAAAAATTTCTTTTTCTTTTTTACTATACCTACTTAATCGTCATCAGTGCATTCGTTACTTGTAAATTTCGTCGAACGTTCAAACTCTCGAGGTAACGTAACTTTGACTTCGTCGACGATATTTCTAATTTACGATTAATTAATTAAATATATATGATTTTTATATTATTTTTATTATAATCATTCAGAGGGGTATTTATGGGAATGCCTCGAGCAAAAAGACTCGTCCTCATTGTGCGAAGTGCACAATGACGCTAAAACCATTCGGGGATAAATGAGCTGTATCATCCCCATCCCTTCACCCTCGAGGCTAATGTCAATGACAGTTTAGACAAATGACGATTTTTTTCCAAAAGAACATTAGGATCATCTCCTCCATTATACTCCCGGATGTCCTTTTTTTCCTCGAAGTACGCCAAACCACTCTAACGTGAAAAAGATCAATGCAGGTACGAAAATATCAGCCGAGAAAGACCTAAACGAATTAGGACGTAAAAAAATCGTCCTAAACACCGCCCTGGGTCAAACGACGTAATTCTCGTTGAAAGCAAACGTTCGACTTTCGAAAATGACGTTAATTGACAAATAACAAATATTATTGTATTGTGTAAAAAAAAAAATATTCTACAAGGATGAAAGTAGGGTAAAAATATTTCATCACGACATAAAATAGAAAAAGAAACTCTTCTGCAAGTTGGCGAACCGAGCATCGTCGAAATGGACTCTCGCAGATGATCTCTCTCTCTCTTTCTCTCTCTTACTCATGATATGTATAAATATACATGAAGTTGTAAAAGTCTGCGCGTCATGCAACGGACGATAAATTAGGGGAGTGTGCAGAGAGCCAACCGGGTCACCGTAACGTTCGCGAACCGAGATTGAATCGTTTCCGGTCGACGCGTGTTTCCCTTCGCGTATTACCGAGCCATTACCCTGTCTCTCTCTCTCTCTCTCTCTCTCTCTCTCTCTCTCTCTCTCTCTCTCTCTTCTTTCTTTTTTTTTCTTTGCCCCTCGCCCACGTTCTCCTTCTTTCCTCCTCATACACGAGAATCAACCCCTCCAAAAAGCCCAGTCACGATAGCCTCGTGTCCCTCGTCTCGCGTATCACCGACGTGTATAAAAATCATTGGCTCTGGGTGCTCGTTTCGCCCCACGCGTGGTCCCTAACAACGATACAAGAATCGAGAGAGAGAGAGAGAGAGTCGAGAGTCCTCGTTTTCACAGAAAGCAGCATGGACGTGGAGAGGGTGGAAGTCACCCTCGGACACCGGATCAGAACGAATCATTAAAGCGATCTCAACAGTGGCGAATGGACTCGATGCACAATGACGAGAGAGAGAAAGAGAGAAAGAGAGAGGGGGATGAGACTCGATGTGCCGAGTATCCCCAGGAAGTTTAGCGAGGAAGCGATTTTTTTCGGGTTACTTCCGGTCGTGCGAGACATCCGTGATATCTAAATCCACGTCGATTCTATGCTTACTGTATATACATATATTTATATGCTTTATCACCCTGTATGGGTAACGGGTCGTTCGTGCAAACCCGTAACGAAAACCAACAACCCCCTCGAACGAAAATGATTTATCGCCGCGTTAGTCCTGTATTACCGAGTCTCATTGACATATCCTGGCCATTTTGTTCGAGGACGCATCTCGCGATCAACCGATGTATCATCGTATACATTCTCGAGAGCATTTTATACTTGCTAATTTGGCGCAATTAACTTTCGTCATAATTTAGTAATTTTCATCGACGAATTAACTCGGTGAATCAATCTTGTATTAGAGTAAGGGTTTCTAATTGTTTTCAAGGCAAAGAAAATTTACTTAGAGAAAGCTGAGATTTGCTACAAATAATTTAAAAAAAAATTCATTTTTTTTTCTTTTTTGCAATTTTGATATTTTTGTTGTTTTTTCAATTTTTATCTCGCGCGACTTTTGATCGATTCGATATTCGAAACTGTAATAAATACGAGAACGATGAGAAAATAGAATAAATTTCACGATAACGAGACGATGAACAATATTCGTGAATTTTTGTTTCTTCAACCCTTTGCGAGAGAAGGGTGTATATTACAAAATATAGGACCATCACCCTCATAAATAAATATCGATAAATCCATGCAACGTACCCATGGCTCTCGAACGATTCTCGTGACTCTCCGCGTCCCCGCAGTTTTCGCCCTTTTATTCTCGTTCGAAATATCGTCCATCCCTAAACGCACTTGCTTGCGGTGTGTTGCACAAAACTGTCACGTCGAACAATGGAACGGTCCTCGGGTTAACGAAGAGAATCGCTTATATATATATATATATATATATATCAGAGAAACCGATACCCCGGCTACCATAGAAAAATCTTGGCGAAACGGTGAGAGAAAATTTCGTCGGAGAAATGAAAATTTTCATGCTCGTGTAAAGCGAGACGCGGACGCAAATATAAAAGGGATGAAAGGTAGTAGCGGGTCCCGTAGCAGCGCATGGTTTTTCACGTGTTCGTTCGCGTTTTGCGTTATAGCCCAGGTTCAACAAAATTAGCCCAGTGAAAGCGGCATAAATCAAAATATTAGAAAATTTTGTGGTCGTCGCTCGGGCCGGTTTGCGAGGCCACAATGTTTGAAGGATTTATGGGATCTGTCTTTCTTTCTCTCTCGCTCTTCTGGTCCCTGGTGTGTTGAAGAGGGCGTGCCAACCACCAACGCCAACAACATTCACCATTCTCGCATCATCCCCGTCTCTCTCTTTCTCTCTCTGTTTCTCTCTCGCGTGAATCCTCTTTATTTTTTTTTCCACTCGCTTTTCCGCTGGAATTCTGACGGGGGTGGTTTTCGTGGATCCGCCGGTGGGTCAGGATCACTGCCCTCTATATCCCCTGGACTTTTGTTTAAAACATGATCTATCGCTTAAATACCCAAACTGGACAATTTATGACCCTTGTTGGAATCTCTCTTTTCTTTTCATTTCTCTTCGGCCTCTTTTTTTTCTCGGCTTTTTGTTCACCCTCGCGCGACCGCAACGTCACACGTGTATACGTGTGCGTGCTACACACGTAACGTGTGTTTTTTAAACATCTCGCTCTTTTTATGTGCATATGGGTAACCGAATGCTTAAACTACCCCCACCCTCTCGACCATTTCTCCCACTCTCGATTGTGAATGAAAAAAAAGAAATCGACGCGTGTATCTCTCCCCCGTTTAGCCGAAGGGATCGCAAAGCCATTGTGCGCGAGGCTAACGATTCTTTTATCATTTCGACACACTTGTGTGCATGAGAAGAACCGAAATGTTGGAAAATGTGTGTGTGTGTGTGTGTTTTTATCTTCTGACATCCTCTTCATCGAACGCGTTTATGAAACCGATTTTTTTTTTTTTTTTTCGAAAGAATTGTACAGCGTCGGGATATAAATCATATATGCTTGTATGAGACAGGAAAGGACATCGCCAGTCCTTTGACCAAGTTACACACACCTTTCACAATAATTTCATTCTTTTTTCTCTTTTTTTTTTACTTCTCACAATTCCAATACTCGAAATATAAATTTATTCTCTCGACTTTATAAATAATGTTGATCTGTGAATTACAGAATTTTACATAGCGCGATCCATGAATTTTGCACGTGATTGCGTACGATTCAAGAAAATAAATGGGCGAATGGGCGAAAAAATTAACGAAAATGCATAAAATTGAACGGTTTCGTTTAATTTTTATTCCGACGTGTAAATCGTCGTAAAATTGGCGATCGATGACGATGTTCGCACGAATGATCGGTAGTGAAACGGTACTAAGGGTAGGAAAGACGGATCGTCGTGTCGGTGCACGATTTTTCCCTTTTTTCGTTGGGTCGATATAACGTAAAACCTTCTGGAAAAAAAAACAAAAACAACAAACAACCAAAAAAAGACGTGCACACGTCTGGGTAACGTTGAACGCACGCACTTAAGATCCTCCCTTCGATAGATCCGCGTCACGGACTCTCGCACGGACGAACGGAAAATAAAAATAAAGATTGACTGCAAAGATGACGCCCTGTATGCGTCTCGTTTTCGGATGTTTACTACGGAAGTCGCGTAGTTAACGAGTTTTCGTGCTCACCCTCGAGGGTCCACTCATTTTTTTTTTGTTTTTTTATTTTACTCTTTTTTTCTCTCTTTTTTCCATCCAAGAACAATACGAACCACGCGTTGTCTCGAGGATCGATCCGACACGTGTCCTGACAATCCTGGAAAAATCTAAGACGGCGATAAAATAAAATTGATTTTCGCTCGATTAATTAAAAAAGAAATTGGCTTATTTTTTATTAATACAAAAAATCAATTTTTTCTTTTTTTTTTCAGAACAACGAACGTCCTCGAACACTCTCGCTTTTTCTTTTTTACGACTCGTTGTCTTATCGAGCCTCGACGTTGTCAGCGTAAATTGTCCGTGTCAGGCGGAAAAGTTGGCACGGAGGAAAAGAAGGAAAAAAAATACAAGAAAAAAAAATGAAAAAGAAAGAAAGAAAAAAGGAATTTGTAGAGTCGCAGCGAAGTGATGTCCGAGCGACGAGTTTGATACCGAATCCGATCGTGTATGACGCGCGTAAAAGGGGGAAAAAAAGACGGAGAGCACCGATTCTCTTACGTAAAAGCGCACAGAATAAGCGATACGCCTCGATGATAAGACAAACGGTGCGTCGTTGTGCGCGCGCGACTCTCTTCAAGGTACGCGCGGAAACTTCGCGCGTAGCTGCGAATAATACCGCGAGTTCTCGTTGCTTCTTGAATAATGGATGTATTTCGGTGCTTTATCGTGGAGAAAAGAGAGACAGAAAAAAAACGAAGAAGAAAAAAAAACACCGAAAGAACGAAAAAAAAAAAAAAAATCACAAAACAAAGAGAAAAAAAAACAAAAGTCCGCGATATTTTACGATTACCGAGACGAAGACGAACGAGGTAAAAACTCGATTTATAAACATCGTCTTTCGGTTGATTTTCATTGACAAATTTTTTGTAAATTCTAAATTAATATTGCGATGAAAGATGAACAAAAAATTCGATAATAATAATAAAAAAAAAGCGTTTATTTCGAAATAAGGAGCGACACGGTAGAAACGATGACTGTCAAAGTTCGGTATACATTATGTCGTCCGGGACTGACGATGAAACATCAAGAGAGTCGGAGATCTAGGAAAGCTTCTTAAAGATGGATTTATGTATCGAACGAATCGAGAGAGAAGAATGGGACGGCTCGGCTTCGATCGCTTCGGAAAATCGAAACTCGGGATACGTTCGATCATCGTGTACGTTATGTATATAGAAACGTGCACGGACGACCCCTTTCGATCATGCAGCCTTTGGTAAAAGAGAGAGAGAGAGAGAGGGAGACTGCGAAGAGGGCAAAATGTGAACGCGAGAGCAAACCACCGAGATAGCCATCTCTCTCTTTCTCTCTCTCTCTCTCTCTCTCTCTCTCTCTCTCTCTCTCTCTCTCTCTCTCTCTCTCTCTTTTTTCTCTTCTTCTCGTTCTCTCTCTTTTTTCTCTCTCTCTCTCTCTCTCTCTCTCTCTTCACGGTCTCGCAGACTCGCGCTTACGGTTACGCGCCCGTTCGAAATAGGAAATAGATATTATCTGTAATACAAATCGCACTGTGTGTACGTCAAAGAATCGTTGAATCTGTCGAACCGATCGGGGACAGCGATGAAAAAAGAAAAATAACTCGTGCTGTATTTTTCCTCCCGTTTGTTTTCACGATGTCGTCGACTAAAATCATGTAGTTTCCAAGAGTTCTAGAAGAAGAAAAAATCCTCGATGTATCAATTCAATTAAACTGGTAAAAATGTTCCATAAATAAAATTCCAATAATCAAAATTTATCAGAAAATTATTAACAAATTTTTAACAAATTTACAAAACTAAATGTTTCTCTATTAACAAACAAAATTTTCACCCATCAAACTTCCAAAGATTTTGCAAAAAAGTTAATTTCTCAATTTTTGTTACGATTTGTCTTTTTTCATCAGCCTTTTACCTGCCGCGCTTCTGACCACGCTAGAGACACAGGGATGCTAGAACCCATACGTATAACACGCAGTTACATCGATGAAAAAGAAGGGGGTTGTAGGAGGCGTATCCGTAGAAAAAGGGTCGCAGAGGGAGGGAGAGGGAGAAAATGGAACGAGCCAAAGATCCAAATACATCTCGAAAACATATCCCTTCGGTCCAGCCAAGAAATGATATCTGATCCTGGCACTCATCGCTCGCGAAGGGAGAAACGAGAAAGAAAAAAGTAGAGAGAGAAAGAAAAAACAAAAAAAGATGCGCTACTACCCACCAGAATCGCCTCATCGCAATCGCGCGTCTCTTTTCCTTTCACTCACGGCGAAACTCCGACTAATCCGGTCACGATCGCGATCTAACTACACGATCTGCATGGCCACAAAATTTTCTTATCCAAACGTGATCGAGGCAAGGAGGGGGCGGAAGGGAGGGGGCGAATACCACGGAAATAGACGCTCATTGTTTTTCACCGAAACGATTCATCCCTACTCTCTCCTTGCACGCGATCCGTACAAAAAATCGGCGCTACCGTCGCTCTCGAGATTTTCCTCGACGATAATGAGAGTCAATGTCCCTTTTTTTATTTCGATGTCGATCGACGATTTTTTTTTTTTTTTTCTTTTCTTTTTTTTTCTCTCGTTACATTCGTCTTGTCTCGAAGACAAGTTGCCGGGGGAGATTTTAGTTCGCCGGGGTCGAATTGAAAATTAATATTCAATAAACTAAGAGGCTCGAAAAAGAAGGAAAGAAGAACGCCGAACTTTCTTTCTTAAGTAACGCGCCACGTCACGACGGTAACGTTTAACGATCTCGGAAGGAGGGAGCCTCTCGTCGTACGAGAAAATTATATATACGAACGCACGTGAACGTTTAGCACCCCGCGGTGAGAAAAACGATGGTGTGAAAGGCGCGACAAGTTGAATAATGTTGCGTCGAACGATTTCGTACGAGTGGCTCGAACGAACAAAAAAAATGAAGAGCTTTACGAAGCTCTTTAAACTCGAACTATGTTCAACGATGATTATATTACCGATTTTGTTTTTCTTACATTTCCCGTCTCGATTCTTACAAACTCCGTCTCTTCGATGATATTTCTAGCTAATATACATTTATTGTTTATAATCGTTTTGAAAAAAAGAGAACAAAAAACTGTAAATTCGCGCGTCTCGTTGTGAATTTCGAGTGCGAAATTTTGAATTAAGAACTTCATTCGTTGCACTTCGAGGATTATTGCGATTTTCGCTTGCGCAATATTCGTTCCGATCGATGTATCTCTCGGTCTCACTCAGCTACCGTACGGCCGAGAGCCAGGCCGTGAGAAGATTCCGAAAGATCGTGTAGCACGAGAGAACGAGAGACAGGGTAAAGCCAACAGAATGATGGAAGAACCGATCGTGTTGCTCTCATCTCGCGAATTCCACGACATCGGGAGTAGTTACAAAGCGAATGCGAATTATACTGCCCCGGCTTCCTATCCACCCCCTCCTCCTCCCTCCCTCTCCTCGAAGAGTCCTCTTTCTCATTGTCTATCGTCGATCGCCGTTGAAACAAAAATAGCCGATCTAAATTCAGTCGATCGAAAGCACACGATCTTTCTAAATTAAAAAAAGAAAGAAAAAAACAATAAGAAAAATTAATCAATATTTTTCCTATAATTTTTATCGATTTTTCTCGATCGAATAATTTATCCAATTTCGATCGAACGTTTTTCATCGTTTCTTTTCCAGTCACATTTTTTTCTCGATCCAACCCTCGAATTTTAACGAAAACTTATCTCGTTCGTAACGAACGATAATTTCCGAGAAATTTCTCGTTTGTCGACGTGACGAGCAATTTTAGCGAAACTGGAGAGCAGAAAATTGTCCGGTTTCACGAGTGGTTGGGAATTAGCGTGCGCGTCTCGTCGGTAATAACCTATCCCTCCCCTTCCGGCTGAAAGCGAGAACCTTGAAAAATTAACGCGTCCCTATGACTAAAATTTTGAAAAACAATCGTTGGGGGAACTCCTCGTGGTCGACACGTACTTTCGTCCACGCACGCGCACAAAACGCGTCATGATCAGGTAGACACCTTTCCGGCGCTCGAGAGGCAATATTTCACCCGTGAGCCTGACACCTCTTCGCGGGGGTGAAAGGAGGATGAGTCTCTCGCTCTCTCTCTCTCTCTCTCTCTCTCTCTCTCTCTCTCTCTCTCTCTCTCTCTCTCTCTCGCACTCTCTGAAACGAAGAAGAAATATTTTGGGAGTGACCAGAGCGAAAAACAAAAAGTTCGTAGGAACGATGAGATCCTACAGACAAAAACCTCGAGTTATGGGAGTTTGGTCAGTCGAGATGAAAAGAGACGAGAGAAAAAAAGTGGATGCTCTCTTTCCCTCCCTGGGTGCGTCTCGACTCTCTTCCGTTTAAAAACAAAAAAAGAAGAAGAAGAAGAAGAAGAAGAAGAAAAGAAAGGCCACGAGAGTCAGGTAGACGCTAATGGGCTCTATTGTTTTTTTCCTCTGGTTGTCTCGCGCGAGTACACCCCTGCATTGTTCTACGTAGAAACGTAAGGTAAGATCTCGTCAGGTTGACGAGCATTTTGTTTTCCGATCTCGAAGTGACGTCGAGTCGACTTCGTCTCTCGTCTTCTACGACCCCCGTTGAACAAACTTTCCTTCGTTGTTACGGCGAAGCCACAGCGTTTACACGAGTCCCATCCTTGGACTCTGTTGGCCCTTAGACATTATCCAGGATCTTCTTTCTCCCCCCTTTCGGTCCTTCCTTTGGTCGAAATATTTTCGCGGATACGGAACAAAGAGAAAGCGAAAAGAAAAGGCGACCGCGATGCTGGTACCGATAGGAACGAAAAACACGTGTAACGAATTTTCGAGGCGCCACCAAGGGGGGAAGAAAGTGTAATATTTGTCGGTTTTCGTGCGACACGTGTTCTTGACAATATTTTTACTTTTTCTTTTCTTTTTTCCTTGAAGACAGTGGGCCGTAGGATCGATCTCCAGTTTGTCCATTTATCTGTTTTTCTTAGGATTATCGCACTCGCTGTTTTCGGGATGAAATCGGTACCAGAATCGATCTAAAATCATTAAGGATATTAAAGATTTAATGGTCGTAATGGAAAAATCGATTCAATTTGATTAGACAAAATCAATCGAATTATTTTATTTTATTGGATTTTATTTTTTTATTTTATTGGAAAGTTTGTCCGTTTATCTGTTTTTCTTAGGATTATCGCACTCGCTGTTTTGAGATGAAATCGGTACCAGAATCGATATAAAATCATTAAGGATATTAAAGATTTAATGGTCGTAATGGAAAAATCGATTCAATTTGATTAGACAAAATCGATCGAATTAGTTTATTTTATTGGATTTGTTTTTTTTATTTTATTGGAAAGTTTGTCCGTTTATCTGTTTTTCTTAGGATTATCGCACTCGCTGTTTTCGGGATGAAATCGGTACCAGAATCGATCGAAAATCATTAAGGATATTAAAGATTTAATGGTCGTAATGGAAAAATCGATTCAATTTGATTAGACAAAATGAATCGAATTATTTTATTGGAAAAAAAAAGAGAAAAATTATAAGAATCTTCGTGTCGGGTAGAAATCGATGGAAAAAAGTGGTGGAGGGAATGGAATACGGAAGGAAGAATGGAATTTGAGGAAAGAAGACGAAGATGATGAAGAGTCGGTGAAGTTACCGCGTAGGCGAGGCAAAGGTGACTCGGAGGTAAGGATAAGGGGGTACTGGCCAACGGACAAGGAGGAGGTGCCGATATCTCAGGTGTAATTTATCACCCAGCTAGAGCCCTGCGGGATAGTGAGGAAATGTTAGGGTCTCGTTGCTTCGCCGGGACTCGACGGCGTTGCTTGTACACATACACGCTGTGGATTATGGGCCGTGCACGAAGAACGAACGAACTTGGCACACTCGAAGTCCTCGCTCGAAAAAAAAAGAAAACATTATTTTTCTTACTTAACTGTCAATGATTATGGGATGAAATCAATTTTATGTCGAGAAAAATAATTCATTTTTCATTTTTTCAAAATTGATGATATTTTAATAATTTATTCGTTATCGAAACTAAATATAATGACTGACATTTAATTATATCGATCATTATAGTATTTGTTTCAATAAATGAAAAAATAATTATTCTTTGTTTCATCAATTAATCAAATTTCTCGCACACTGCAAGTTTTCGCTCGAAAAGAAAAGAAAACATCATTTTCCTTATTTTACTGTCAATGATTATGGGATGAAATCAATTTTATGTCGAGAAAAATAATTCATTTTTCATTTTTTCAAAATTGATGATATTTCAATAATTTGTTTGATATCGAAACTAATTATAACAACTTAAATTTAATTATATCGATCATTATAGTATTTGTTGTAACAAATTAAAAATTAATTATTTTTCATCTCCTGAATGAAGCAAATTTAATTCGTTATCAGCTTTATACGATTAATTTGTCAATTTTTCAGTGACACAAAATATCCGTAATCCTCGTCGTTGATACGACAATTTCGCGCTCGAATTTTCCTCATCATCGACCGACTCAATATAACCGAGGATCTCGATTCTTTCATCCTTCGAAAACTCAATGTCGTATCTCTCCTGTGTAAATAATTGGAGATCGACGAAAAACAAATATATCGTTTCGCGCAGTTTTGATAGATGACGTTGCGCGCCCGTTGAGTGGGTCGCATTGGCTAAAGAAGAATCGAAATAGGCGGAGGAAAAATATCTCTTCCGAAGGTTTCGGGCGAGAGTGGTGGGTTCTTCTGTCTGCCGAAGAGTCCCGGCTCATAACCGAGTTTTGGTAACTCTGTGCGAGCTAGAAACACGCGGCAGACTACCCTCGAGGGTTCAAGGGCACTGAAAAGAGCGCCTGCACCTCGTGGTCGATTTCAACTCGAAAGAGGAATAGCGAGAGAGAAAGAGAAAGAGAGAGAACCGAAGCAATTAGGTGGCTCAGCGGGGTGCCAAAATCTCGGTTCTCCTCTACGCCTCTTTCTTCCACTGGCGCTCAAACTCAACGTCGTATCTTTCTACCTCTCTCTCTCTCTCTCTCTCTCTCTCCTTCTCCGTCTTTCCTTCTTTTCCTTCTTATTTTTCATATTTCGCTTCTTAAACGCCACTCATCCTTTTTTTTGTTTTGCCCCCGATATTGTTTTCTCAACGATCGCGCCTCGACGCCCTCAGCTGAAATCCTACTTGTTGAATCGCCGTTTCCAATTTCTTTGGCACGTGGAGCGATAAAAAATTGCAAATTGGAGATTAAAAGTTCAAACGAAGATTGCGATAAAAATTGTTTACCGTTGGGACTTGGAAAGAACATTTTTCGGTACGGATAATTAATTGAGTCGATATTGTGTTGTTAGTGTGGGATTTTAATGACAGCCATTTCGAGAAGATTTTGAGATTGTCGAGGTAAATCAAAAAGTCATTTTTCATCCGAGCGTCGTCGATGTGCCTTCGAATTTTTTCGTAGATTGAGAGAATTCGGAATTTCGTTTTTTTCTTAGTATCTTTTTTAAGAAAACCTTCAACCCTGTAACTAACTAGATACGCCCATTGAGCACACCCTCGCATCAATTCCAGATATTAATGGATCTACCTGAGAATTTTCTGGAGACGTTGTTACGTTGTCCCCATTAGATTTAGATTATTACCTAGGAATTCCACCGGGCCTGTTATTGAACGCATAAATCGCAATTATCTCAAAGATGGAAAAAACAACATATTAAAACAATTTCATTAATGACGAGTCTATCATCTCATGAGCAGAAATTCTTTTACATTTATTTTCCAATAAAAATAATAATAAGAATTTTTTTTAAAACAGATAGAATTTTATAAAAATTAGGATTTTTTAAGTTTAACTTACATTTATATAAAATTTAAGATTTAATGACAAGACATTATTATTTAAACGTTAAAATGTTAGAAATTCGTACATTTGCGTACTTTTCCAAGTGTCTCCACCTACACGAAAACCCTCGAAGCACTTCTCGAGAACATCATCGATGGAGATGATGACGCGAGACCTGCAGTCGAAAATGAAGAAATTCAAATGACCCAGCAGCGTCAAGTACGATCATTTTGCAACCTGAATTTGTCGGTGAAGTCGGAAAAGTAGCTTCCTTTTTGTCCGCCTGAATAATTGTCAGACAGGACATTTGGAGTCTCCACGTAGAAATCACAGTAGAGTGAGATTGTCGATGGACAACACTGGATCACGGGTAAAAATGTCTGCACCGATGCGTACACTAATTTTTATTTTTGCCATTCTGGTCGTTTTGAACGAGTGCAATGCGATCAACAAATATTCCGAAGCGGCTAATAAATCGCCGGTGAAAAAATTGAAAACCGAGTCGATTATTAATCTTCCAACTTCCCTGCGTGAATTGGACAAGCCTTATCGAATGGCAAAGTTGAATCTTCTCTGGACCAAAGCGAAACACGTATGTACAAATAAATCAAGATATTTATAAGGGAAGTATTTTTCGATCGATACGGAAAAATTTGAACACTCGTGATTATTCGAATTTAGCGTTTGACCGAGCCAAAACTGCAATCGCTGTTCAGCGATTTGAAGATTCATGACAAGGAAGAACTTGCTCAGAAACATTTCAAGGCAGATGGGGGAGATCCGGAGGGCCTGGTCGATGCGAGACTGAGAAAAAAATTAATGGGTAGGCCACATGTCGAGTTTTCATTGGCTATTTCTCTATGTCGTCGTTTCAGTGAGTCTCTCATGAACGCTGGTATTTTATTTTTTAGGAATAATGAGTACTTATGGCCTGTTGGAACATTTCGCTGAAACCGACGATCCAGAATTGCTGAAACGTCACAAAGCTCTGAACGATGGTTCCAATTACGTTGCTAAAGATGTTTTTGAAGATCACAGACTAAACAAACTGTGGGCAAAGGCTGAAAGAGCTGGATTTACGCGTTAGTTACTTTTTTATATTATCAGCGCTGAATATAATTTTTCACATGGAATACAATATTTCTTAAATTATTTTATTAATGGATTAATTTATTTGAATTTTGTAGACGAGGAGCTGGAAGCTCTTAAACAAGAATTTACTCATCATCAGGATAAAGTTGACGAGTACAAAAGCCTCTTGGACGACGTGAATGCAGGCGATCCAGAAAAACACAAAAGTTTGTGATATATTTTTTTATTCTAAACAATACATCTCGCGAAATAAAAATTATTTCGTACACACATATTTTGTTTTCGGTGGCATGGCCATTTGTGCTATTTATTTAATTTGATTAAATTGTACAGATAGCATTGAGGAAGATCACGAGAGTTGGAACGAGATAGAACATAAGGAAGAACACAATGAAGTTCCAGGAAAAAAAAAGGTTGATTTCATCGGCAAAGCCAATTTGCTAAGGTAGTTTGTTTAGTCTCATCCGTAGGGGTAAACACATGTGCGAGTTCGTTACATTTGTTGACTTTGAAAATGATTGAAAAATGAATCAGCTGTTTAATTAATTCATCATTATTATTGTAATTATCGAACGTTATAGAGAAAAGCACTTGGAAATTAAGAGTGGATACGAGAATCTGGAGGGACGAACAGCTCAAGGTCCAGACCACAAGGAATTCGTCGAGGCCAAAGTCCAAGAACTTTGGAGAGTAGCGCAGAAAGCGACATTTTCCAAAGACGAACTCGCCTCTCTCAAGGCAAGACATTAAAACTTAAAACATATTAAAATTTATCGTCAAATATTTTCTATGATTTGTTTTCTTTCTTAGGAGGAACTTCAGCATTACGAGACGCGTTTACTCAAGCTGCGTCATCTTCACACCGAAGCTGCTCTCGAAGCAGCTCGCCAGGGAAAAGCCTACAACTTGGAAAATTCAACGGATCAGCATCATATTAAAAAACATGTCAGGACTGTCGAGAAATTGCACAAGGACATCGAATCGAGGATTTTTCAAAAACACACAGAGTTCTAAATATTTTCTTTTCAATGAATATTTTGTAGGCTATGACTTTCATATCTTATATGACGTCTGTCCTTTATACGTGGTTTTTTTTTTTTACGAGAAACGAAAAAGATGAGTTTCCAAAGTGTAACATAAAAATTGCATGCGAGCAAAGTGAGAAATTATATATATAAAAATTACAAAGTAATATTAATTCTTAAGTGTTATATTTTCTAACAATTTACGATGGAAATAAAATGTGGTAACAAGAAAGAGACATTTTATCTGCGCTTTATTTCATCATATTACGTGTGAATATAATTATTTTCCGTAAGCTCGTTATATCGATATCTCCATAGCAATGGGCGCGATCAAACGTCATTGCTCTGATGGATCAACAAGATTTCTAATTTCTTAGAAACGTCGGTTTACTTTGGATACCTTTCCGAGTCGAAGGTTTCACGATTTTTTCTTATAGCGATAATTTTCGTTCTGAGTTTTTAATTTTGAGATTTGTAGAGAAACCAAAAGCAAAAACATGGCCACGGCGGTCCAAGAAAGAACAATTCCAGCTATGAACACTCTTGTGAAATACGACAATCCTGTATTGGTCGTGAAACATCGAAAAAAGGTAGGCGTTCATAAAATTATTTTTGTGAAGAAAATCGTAATTTTGTTAATCCAATTATATCAGTCGTCGAAAGAGTCTGTGCCAAAAGTTGGCACTACAGCCTGTAAAATTCAAACTACACCACCCACGGCTGATATCAGACGCGAAACTGCGGAAATTCTAAATGGAATTTTGCCACCGAAAGAATGGGAAGAGGAAGGACAGACTTGGACACAACAAGTTTCAAGTACACCAGCGACGAGATTGGACGTTATAAATTTGCAGGAACAGCTTGACATGAGATTGCAACAGAGACAAGCCAGAGAAACTGGAATATGTCCTGTTCGTCGTGAACTCTATACTCAATGTTTTGGTACAAAAACTTCAATTTTATTTTGACACGAGAGAACTTTATATTTTTACTTTTCCATTGTATTTTTGGATCTTTAGACGAAATAATACGCCAAGTTACTGTAAATTGTGCCGAACGAGGTCTTCTTCTTTTGAGGGTAAGGGATGAGATAGCAATGACCATGGCTGCTTATCGGACACTTTATCAAAGCAGCATAGCTTTCGGTATGCGCAAAGCTCTACAGGTACAAATAAATATTGAAGAAATTATTACAAGAGCGTGGGTAGAAAAAAAAAGATTCAAACGTATTTTTTGACCAAAAAATTTAAGGCGGAACAAGGAAAAGAGGAGCTTATCGCGACTGCTGAAGAATTGAAAGTTCAGAAACACGAGCTTGAAAAAACTGTGGCTGAATTGAGACAAAAGTCTGAGCAATCTGAGCGACGATCGTCCGAGCTGCGAGAGGCTGAAGAGAAGAAGCATACCGAGGAGATACAATTTCTAAAAAAGACAAACCAACAATTAAAGGTAAAATGATTCAAAAAAGAAAATCAAAATTCTTGCTGGTCGAATCTAATCTCATGACTTACGGCATTTCGCAGACCCAATTGGAAGGTATAATCGCCCCCAAGAAGTAATTCTCTAGGTCAAAATTGGGAACAACTGCCAAGGATTGAATTGAAAGAATTCACATTTTGTATGTTTTACTTTTTCTCGAATTAATGTATGTTTATCAGTGTGACATTGTTTCTGCTTACAAATACACGTATATAGTCATTATAAAACGTATAAATATTGCTTAATATAGAATTCAGCGAATCGTAATAAATATATATACTTTCGATCTAAAACGTACAATACTTTTACCTCACCATTGTTTTTTTTTTGTTTTTTTCTTTTCATGTTTCATTTTTTATTTATTCAAGTATTCGATTCTCTCATGATGTAACAGCGATATTTGCCTTTGCTGCCGATTTCGAGAATTCGGTTAAATCCTCTCGCACGATCCGTTGCGACACGAACCATCGATGGGTAGTCGAACATTAAATCAAGAACCGAATCACGGTTAAACTTTTGTCTCAACAAAAGTTACATTCTCGCGATTCAAATACCTCTCGCATATTTCAGCCTATTATACGTGTCCAACATTGGCACTCTGAATGCTGCCCCATCGACCTTGTTAAAAAAAAAAAAAGCATAAAACGTATCCCTGCATTTTCTTGTTCTATTCAACTAACAAAAATGTCTTAACAGAAGTGTACCGCAAGCGAAATAGGCGTAGTAGTTATAAACTCGTGAATCATGAATGGACATCAACAGTTAGGATGGACTAACGACCGATTACTTAAGCTCTTGGTCCCTTGCGCTTAATTAATCGTACTTTGCTTCATCGAACAACAAATAATTGTTCTTTTTCTCTTTTCTTTACTCAGTTTCTTCTTTTTTCTTCTTAATCGACCAGCACATATACGCACGATATCGTGGCATGTCCACTAACGATATAAATGTATCAACAATACGCGTCGTTACATTACGAAAATATTGTATACGTTCATTATAAAATAATACTCTTATTGATTTTAAGGCAAAAGACACTTGACACGAATTCCAGACAATATTCATCGAGTTCTCGAGGCATGATAGAGAAGGGGTTTATACAGACCAAGTCTGTTTGAATTATCTTATAAAAAGAAAATGAGAAAACGAAATTGCCAAAGTACTTGAGAGAATTGCTATGCAATTTGCACCCATCGTTTTCATGGAAAAAGTAGTTCCCATAAAAATTGGACGTACCCAGGAAATCAAAGCAGAGTTCACACTCGTGAAATCAATCCAATGATCTATCTAACATTAAATAGGAATAAATTAAGTATTCTTTTTTTTACATAGCGCATGATTTTTCTTTATATATTTCGTGTGCAATCGAGACTGCCCTTCGGGCAATTCTGCAAGATAACAAGCAGTTTGGAAAAAGAATATAAATAAAATGGAATCTGGGGGGACTTTATTCAAAATTCTTGACGTATACTAGTGCCTGTAGAATTCGGATGTAGAGATGGACACTGTTCGAATAAAAAATTATTTTTTATGATTCTAAGATAAAATAATCGAACAAATTATATTAAATTTTCTAGATTAATTAAGAATTAGATTTTTGTTTTGAATTCTTCGTCATCATTTATCTCGTGCCTTCTTTTTATCCGAACAGCTACGATCTCCGATTGGAAGATTGGACCATTCGTATTTGTGATTTTCGTAAAGGAATGTGCAATGTATGATTCGAACAAAATATTCCGTGCTGAACTTTCCCTACTTTGTATCGTATGAACCGAAAAAATAAATGTGAAAAAAATCAGATTACTCGAACGTTTTGGGAACTTATGTGTGTAAATCGAATGGCAGGATAATTTGCAGAGCAGCCTTTTAGTTTCTGTAATTTTTGCTTTTTCATCAAAGGCGACGAAAACTAAACGTTCCAACCAATTTCATTAACGTTCACTTTCCGATTTATAAATTCGTACGTACGTAAATATTTTTCGTTTAACGATCGTTTCAGTATTGTCTAAATCTCGAGACTTTTGGCTCTCGATAAAAAGATTTGTTGTCTTCCAATTGTCTCGAGAATAACGATTCTCAATTATCAATCGGGACTCATGGTAATATTTCGTAGCATCCATCGATATTAATCTAATCGTCTAACTCTTAGCTGTATAATTATTTTTCTATACAAATCTGCGCACCAATTGCCTCGTCGAAGAAGCTTTCTTTTCATTCTTTTTTCTTAATTACGACCCTTCTTCGAACGTTTTCGTTTCTTTTTTTTTGTCACCGTAATCGACGAATTTGTAACTGTCTTGGCTGGGATCGAAGCGCTCTGAGTCGGACTCGTGCAAATAATCGAATCCGAATTCTCGACCTTACTAACGTTGATCGACGAATCTTGACACGTTGTCTCTTCGCTCTCGCTCTCGGCGTCGCTCGCACCCGTTTCGACTTTAACGCTATCCACTTCCTCCTCTGCATTGCTCAGCTCCAGGGAAATTATTTTCTCTCGTAGAGTTTCAACCTAGTTTACAGAAATATATGTTTGAATATAGAAACAAAATTGTGCGTCATGAAAAATCGAGCATGAGCAAAAATTTACAGCATTTTCACTTCACTAATACTAAATATCACTTTCTTGGCCACCTTGTTTACCTCCCAATTCTTTATTAGTACGACACTCGCTACTTGACAGTTAGTTGACAGAGATGGGCGTAATTCGAATAAAAAATATATTTAAAAAAATAAATTTTCGTAAGATGAACAAAAATTAATAAATCTATTTTTGTTCAATAAATGTAAATTAATTGTTTTTCATTCGTTCACGGCCCATCCCTGTTCTGTGGTAAATACAGCAATTGGAATATCACATCGGAGAGAAACAAGGTATACCACTCGTTTAATAAAAAAAAAAAAGAAAAAAAAGAAGTTCTACGATAGAATATTCGGCAATTTCGTACCCACATTAGAAGAGAAGGTTTTTGATAGAAAACAGGTGGATACATTAGCGGACTCAAGGCAGTGTGGTTTGCATTCCAGGCATGAGTGTCGGGATCTTGTAAAGAACAAGACACAATTAATCGTTATTATCATTACAAACGTTTCAACACACGATTCGTTAATCATAATTGAAATTAATTCATCATTAATTATAATTAATTGCATGCTACATGCCAGAAGCCAAAGTGCACTGAACGGAGACATGCATCGATACACGCGAAATATCCGGTCGAATTTGGTCGAAAATACAAGAAACATCGACAAAAAATTCACGGACGCGTTTTTTTTTCTTCTTTTTTTCGAGGAACAAATTTAATCGCTCTTGAGCTTTGCAACCGAGTCTTCAGCCAGTACTCTTTGGTGATACGATGCGACTGTACAAAAAACTTGTGCATTTTTAAAAAATGTGTGCGGTTTTTTTTTGTTTTTTTAAATTTAATCTTGTTGTTCTACTACCTCCCGCTCAATGAGCTTCTCGACGTATTCGACAGTTCGTACACGACGTTCCCCGGTCACCTCGTCGATATATTCCTCAGTGCGTCGAGTTACCTTCTCGTCCACTATTTTTTCCGATTCTCGGACCGCCTTAGACGGTCCGAACTTGCTGCGGACGGCAAGCTTTGGAAAATCCGCGCTAGACGGCCGTAACGCAGTGAACTATATTTGTGACAAGGACAGATAAACGACAAGCGTTTTTTTTGTTTTCTTTCCTTTCCAATTTTTTGATTATTTTGTTTTAATTTTCCTGCGGAAAATTTGACAATTTTGCGTTCGTGATAAAATTTGAACGGGGAGGAAGAGAGTAAAGAATTGTTTCGCGTCGATTATTGTAATGAATTAATTAATGTATTAACTATAGAGCGAACGACAAACGAGCAATTAGTGACAGAAGGGTTAACGATCAGATTTCGACAACACAATTATGAGGTTAATTTATATTATGCAAAAAAGAAAACGGTTATTGAAAAACAATAGTAATTCAATCGACGGTTAAAAAATAGTTTAATCGATTGGAGAGAGAGAGAGAGAGAGTGTGAGTCGATTCGTGAATTGTGAGAATTTACCTCGTGTGTTCTCTCGTGATCGGACGAACGATCCACTTCCGTTCCCTCTTGAACGCTCTCCGACTTATTCGAGGTGTCCATCATCTCGCTCATCTTGTTTATGACTATCTGTGCCTGAAGCGCGTCCTTCAAAAATAATCACAAAAAAATTTATATTTTCAATTATCTTTTAAAACGAACATTGATTATTGTTTTTACAAAAAATCTTACTTGTTCGAGAGATTTCAAACGTGCTTGTCTCCAGGCAGCTCGTTTCTCAGCACGAAGAGCTCTTTGCGCGGCTGGAGTAAGATGGCTCTCCTCGTCTTCGTCAGAGATCAGCCCCTTGGATAAAAAATTTAAAAAAAAAACGTGTAGCCTACCCAATCGATGAAATTTTACAAATATTTATTTTTCTATTTTACTTTACCTCCTGAATCATTTTTTCCTTGAGACGCCGTTCAGCTTTGGCCGTCCTGACGACGCTCGGTACGCCCTGCAGTGAGGGCAGAGAACTTCGCGAACTCATTCGGCTACTGCAAGGTAACGAGCCATGCGTACTGACTAGTCGATATTTTTTTTTCTTTGATTTTCGTTCGTACGTCGATATATTATTTTTGTTTATTTTTGTTTCATCCTCAATTTTAAAAAAGTACAAAAGCGACGACTTTTACAGAGAGCAAAGAAGGACAATAGAATTAATATGTAAAATACTGCGTACAGAATAGAGTTGTGATAGCCTAAGTGGTTAATGAAAATTGCAACAATACTATACAATGCACATCGTCGTCTATAAATATTACCTACTACCAAACGACCCGATGATTACCGTATACATGTGTATGTATGTATGTATGTGTGTGTGTGTTTATGGTTTTTTGCGTTCGATTATGAAAATATTCATCGAATCGCATGTTTCATTTTTGTTTTATTACTTATATATCGGCCAAGATCGGAGCATCCCACTGTGAAAAATAGATCCTTTCATATCCCACCGTAATCCATTTAGTTAATATTATATATAATATATAATGTAAAAGTGCTAACTATAACCGAGTGAAGCATAAGCGTGTGTGATGTATTTTTTAAAGCATGATGATTGTCCTGCTCAAAAGCATTAAAAAAACGATTTCACATAGGCGCTGCTTTCACGTTATTGTGAAGGAAAAAAAAGGAAACCACTTCCGCGCAAGAAGCATCCGTGTTCAAACATGACATATACATATCGATCAAAGTATTTACATTGTGGGATAAAAAATAAAAGATAATTTACCGTCTTATCAGTTCGGGACTATCGCGAGGAGGGTAAAAATAATATTGTTTATTTTACGTGCCGTCAAAATCGTGTTTTTTTTTTCGTTATTATGGATTAAGATTTTCGATATTATTTTATTACGAACATGTGATATCTCGAAAAATACGACCACGTAAAGGTTCGAATCTTATTGTCGATCGTCCACTAAAAAGAAACTTCAACTACGAAATATTAGCTGCCTGTGTATTGTCAAATCCGAAACGAAAGGACTATTCGTTCGTTCCATCCTATCTTAATTCTTAGAAAAATGAAAAACAAAATCGTATTTTCTAGATACATAAATACATATGTACAGTTAAGAAACGGCAGAGAGGTAGAAAAATGGTGATTGTAATACTCAAATCGCTCTACGGTATTAACTTTTGGAAAATCATTGAATCAAACACGTTATTTTACTTTTTGTTAATCGACGACGGATTATCGTTCGATCGCCCATTGACCCGATAAAATTATTGTCTTCCGTTTGTGTCAGTCTCTCGTTCGTGGAGGTAGTGCCGTGTGAAGAAAATAATGACAAAATTGTGCAAAGAAAAATGTGAAAAAGGTGTGCGAAAATGAAAAAAAATAATAATAATAATAAAAGGTTAAAAAAAAGATCATCGTGGGTACAATCTCGCTTGCCTGGCGTTTTTTACGATTAAATCACTCGCTTACTTAGGCCTTCTATTATCCTGATCTTCCAAAGCGTCCTCGGACTCTTCGAGACCCTCCATCTCGTCAATCTGAGCCCAAGTCTTTAGCTCGTCTCTCGTAAGAGTTGCAATTTTTTTCTCTGCAAAAAAAGAACACAAGGTTAACTGCAAATACAATTCAAACTCGATGTCGAATCGGTCTAGAAAATAATTACCTTCTTCCTGCTTCATCTTTTCCACTTCGTCCTGGCTCAGGAAACTGAATACTTTATCTGCAAGATGACCAAAAATCCAATCAGACAATACTAAAAATACTTTCGACGATGAAAATGCAAAATTATGAAATTCAAGGTGAAGGAATCAATATCGCTGACTAAAAAAAACAATTAAAAAAAGATTTAATTTCCATACAAGTTTATATTTAGCCACGATCAGTAATTTAAATATTCCGAATTATTACCTGGTTTTGGCGATGGTTTAAGGTGTTCTTCGACCGCATTTTCAAAAAGTTTTTTTCTATCGCTGACCGACATCTTCGGCGGTGCGGGTGTTGGCGATGGTGTCGATGCGGGCTGTACATTATTTCGTATTAAAAAAACATTCATGTGATTCGCTAAATCAGCGTATATAAAAAAAAACAGGCCAATAATTTTCAAATTAAAATATCGTATTATGAGAATTTCTTTTCCGAGTATTAGTTCAACATGCCGATGAGACCCACCTCGACCAGAAACTTTCCTTCGACAGAGCGTGCAATCTGTCGTTTGTTAGAGGAAGCCATAGTTGTACCAAGTCGTTCTCCCGTGCACTCGGGACTTGTCAGGGGTGTCGGAGGAAGTCGAAAGCGCGGTTGGACATTTTTCGCGCTCTCGAGGATATAATTGTTGTCGTAAAGATTCGAGGACGAGTAATAATTGGATCTTTCGTGCATGGATATTGGACGCTCCTTCATTATCGAATGAGTCGGACGGAATTTCGTGTTCGCCGATGCAAGTGCATCGGTCGAGGTTGATCTGGAGGGTTGTGGCAATTCGGCGAATGTAATGCTTCGCTTTGGTGCGCACGAGCTCTTTTTCTTTGGCGACGGTAGAGTTTGTGATTGTGAAGTTTTGTCAAGATTCGTGGTCGCGGCATTAGAATGCAGTGACATAGAAGAGATCGGAGAGACCGGCGTAGTGGGTTCGTCCACGGATGTTCCGGTATCCTCGTGTCTTATTTGCTGAATAAATCAAATTTTGAGAAAAAAAAAATGAACAGAAAAACTAAAAGTTAGTTCAATCCTTGGGCCCGAGTGTCCCTGATGTCTTTTTTCGATGGAAAGAAGCCCAATGAGACACACGAAACTAAAATTCTCGTCGTGAGAAAAAGAAAAATATTTTCTCTGCGACTCTCCAATCGCAATTTTTTGTTCACTTTTGTCCAAAATTCGAACAGTTATTTTGTAAAGATGCGGTCGTTTTGTCAAGAGAAAGCCAACGATATTTGCACGATTGAGACTCAATGAGAAAAAGCAAACTTAAAAAATGACGAAAAATTATTTACTTCAACGTTAACATATTCTTTCGTTTTATTTCGCAGTTAGATAAATATTAATCTTATCTTATGTTTTGTAATAATATATAAACATCTGGTCCAGTAGAGTTATATCAACATATAACATGTATAGAAAATTTATAGTTACAGTACATTGATTTTTATATCTCGTTAATGATATGGGTTGCTTTTTTTTCTTTCTTTCTCTTCTTTCATTTTCCTTTAGTTTAACAGTGAACATTATAGATGCCCCGTTTTCGATCGAAAACAAGCGATGAAAAAAAAATATATATTCATATATATATGTTTACGTTTACAACTCCATTCGCTTAATGCAAATGCTTTGAGATCCGTTTTTGTTTTTGTTATCAATGCCTTGAATGGAATTTTGAATTTGAAACACGACGAGTTGACACGATGATTCGATGAAAATGATCGATAGATCGTGTGGATGAAAATGAAGAAAGAAAAAAATGAAAGTATTTTTAGTTTTCATAAAATGACTTGTTTCCACACGATCCATCGATTAATGTCATTTTATTTGGAAAGAACGCAATTATCATGTATTATCAAAGAACGCATGCATTTTTTTTATACAATACCGACTAGAGATCTCTTTTTTCCTTTTTTTTTTACATCACCAAAATCTCACAATTTTTCTGCGTGACTTTTTTTGATCTCCTGGCATGAGATCGTTTTTTGTCGTTTCTCCGTCTCATTTTTCAAGGAACATTTTGTCGATAAAAGGCGTATACTTTTTGACTACCTGCATCGAAAATTCAGTCGTACATTCGACGAAAAAATTATCGACGCGTGAACGAGCCTTCGGTTTGCGGAATCAAAGTATGCGGAAAAAGCTTTTAAGCTTTTAAATCCACCTTGGAAAATACATTTTTTCGACTTGTGTGTCCTCCCTAATAATGGTTTTCTTTTTTCCGTTTTTTTCTTGTGATAATGTTTCTCGCTCCCTTTCGCTTAAATAAACGACCGATAGAAGCCCAGCGTAAACATATTTCGTCAAATTGTGCGTGTTTTGTATTGTGTGCTTTCGTGTGACATGTGAGTGTGCGTGTGTGTGTGCGTGCGAATTGACGAAACCGAGTTGGGAAAACACCTCCGTCTACCTATCACAGAAATCATGTCCATTCATCGGCCAACATATTTTTTTTTTTGCAGACGAAGGTTTTTGCAACGAACAGATTATTTACAAAGATAGTCTTCGATTTGATAGGAACGTCGTATCGACGTTTTTTTCTCTTTGTCTCTCTTATTTTCGTTCTTTACCCAACAATTGGTTCAACTTGGCAATGCTTCTTCTTAACAAACAATGGAGCAATGAGGGTCGTCCATATGTAAACAAAATTTACAAATTATAAGATTGAAGAAAAAAATATTTTTTTAATATTTTTGGGCATAAGATTGAATTTTAGAGTTGAATAATATTATGATAAAAATGTCATCGACAAGACTGTGAAAAACTACAACTTTTATCCACCATAATTTCTTTTCTCTGGATCAAATTTTTCAAATAATTCTCAAATAGTCTTTTCAATTAGTTTACCAAAAAGAAAAATCTGTTTATGCGATATTCAAAGAAATCGACCCCCATTACCCCATTCTTGGCTAAATCATCGACATAAGTTGACGAATGGCCGACGGAGTTGAAGATTTTATTTTTGGCTTAACGCTTATTTAATGGCAGTAACGGTAATAAATAGAGCAACAATATGGTTAACGGTGTAACAATTATACACGTCGTTTTTTTTTCGTTCTATTGGTTGGGGGGATGGAGGAGCACAATAATTAATGCAAACGTCGAATAGACATTATGGAGGTTCCTTAGATCAATTTGTTTTTTTTTAGCCATGTAACCGCGCGTTCCTGGCCAGACACTTACGCAGTGACACACGGATTATAAACGATTACAGGGTGTACGTAACGAACTCACTCTTGTCAGAGGGCGGCCAGACTCGAGCTGTCACCGTCCATTGTCTGCAAACACGTGAAACATGTCTCTTTCGGTTTCTTAACAAGATCATGCTTCTTTCTTTTTTTCTCACTACAAAAAACACCGACAAGTACACATGTTTCATGCGCCATTGAAGAGATTAAAAATAACGATAATCGAGACAAATTGAGAAAAAAAACATGAATTTGGGGTTTTTTCTTTTGCAATACGGACATGTCGAAATAAAATTCGAAATTTTGGTTAAATTCAAGATTAGAAATCAGAGCGATACGCTGAGATGTCTAAAAGTATGATTTTGGGTTTCGTTCCTCGTTCTACGAAATCGACGTTTGTGCATTTTTATCTAACGCGGGGCCACCTACGTGCATCGTCTTGACTTTCAACATTTCCCTTGACAAACACGACATGAATCCTTAATTTCACTATTTTTGTTTATTGTTTTATATATTTTTTTAATTAATGAATGACTTCTTTTTTTTAAGGCGTGTGTATCATACAATGTGAGAGTTGCTGAGGAAGTAGTGAGAAAATTCATGGTGTATGTGATGATTATTAGTCGAGTGGATGGAGGGCGTATGATGGTGAATATCGTTGGGAAACTAGCATGCCTGAAAAACACTTTTTTCATTTACAGGAGATTTTTATCGACCGATGCCATAAATCCAGGTTGAAAAAAAAACGAATCGAGCAAATGAAATTAAAGTTCGATCGAATGGAAATGAACTTTTATCTAGTTAAATTAATATTCGACCAAATGAGATAAAAGTATACATCGAATTAAATGATTCGAACGAGAAATATGATGAGATGAGACCGAGCATGCATTTTCGCCAATCGTGCATATTTAATCGTGTTATCAAATTATCTCGTTACTCCTAGTCATGATTACTCGTAAATAAATAAATAAACAGGGCATTCTTGAAATACTGTTTATAGTGAAATACTCACAGTAGGATTTTGCGGTGCTAGAGTGTGTTTACTCATGACGATCGTCGTTGTTTTGAGATCTTTTGTGCCCCCGGGTGATTTAGGTGGCGCGAGCATATCAACCGGGCTATTCGGCTTATTCACTAGCGACTCTGCTGCCCGAACTACGTCCAACACCTACGCACGCGATAATACTCGATTTAAGCAGTTTCTTTAATTTAATTAAATTTGTTTCTTTCTTTCTTTTTTCAGAATGTTTCAACTACGGCAGAAGTAATCGGCTGATACGATAGCATGCTGTCCTAAAAGCGACTCGATCAACCGTGCAAAGAGAGCACTTTTACCAATTTGAAGCAAGAAATCTTAACTTTACCTTTTCCGGTGTCGATTTTTCTCTCTGCTCGACCAAAGCTCTTTCTCTCTCCTCCTGTTCCCACGCCACGAGTTCCGCTTTCATTTCTTGCTCCTGTCGCAACGTCGCGGCCTCCTCGTCGTCGCGATCGAGGCTCGATATACTCTGTGACAAAGACTTGAGACCATCCGTCGGCGAATCTTTGCGATCTTGGGAGGTTTTTGAATTTTTCGAATCACGACCGCTCGATAACGTCATAATGTGCTCGACCTCGTTTTTGTCGTAGCCCTTGCAAACCACGAGGGTTATCGTGTTACCGGAACACCTGAGAATGTTCACGGCTTCCTGGTGCGTCGCGCCGAGCAACGATGTCCCATTCACCTCGAGCAATCTCATACCGACCTGTAGTAAAAAAAAAATGTCATGCCTTTAATTACAGAATATTCAAAAAAATATGAAACAAATCTGAAAGTTTACAAACAAATTTTCGTCGAATTCTTAATTGCTAGGCGCTAATTAAAAATTCGAAACAACATACCTTGAGTCTCCCGTCACGTCTTGCCGCACCCCCCGAATTGATTTTCGATATGAAAACACCCTCGTCCGTGTGATCCAGAGGATTGCCACGCTGTCCTCTGAGACCACCCTTTATGTGCATACCCAATTTCTCACCGGGCTCTTTCACAATTACCAGTTCCTAAAATAGACAAAACGACATCGTTGCGTAATTTTTTTTCACGTTTCCTTTCACGATTGTACAGCATTCAAAAATTTCAATGAAACTTTTCTCTAGAAAACCATTCAAAGTACTGCGTATAGTCGATAGAGATGTGCATCAATATTATGCATAATATGCTGAAATTTATTAATCAGCTATTCGGACTATTTAATTCATCTAATTAGCAAGAAGCACACAAAGCGCTTGAAACAAAAAAAAAAGTAGATTTGTCTCTAGAGGCATCGAGTAAATACTAAGCCTTGATAGAAGCAAATTGAGCTTGTCGTACAGTGGATGGAAAATTTTACAGAGCATTTTAACGTAAAAAATAAAATAAATTTGATTTTAAAAAAGAAAAAAACAGAATCGTCGGTACTTACTGTCACTGGGATGTACTCTATTTCGACCAGCTTGTTGGGCAATTTTATAACAAATTCGCATTAGGTCGCAAGAACCACAAATATTACTCGTAAAAAAAAAAAAAAAAAAAAATACGTAAGAATTTTGTCAAAAAGCAAAACGTTAATATTCTCACAAAGATTTTCTGATATCGTTGAGAAAAATCGAGACAAACATGCCGAGTACACGATGCCAGTTATTGAAAACGCGTCGATGGAAGACTCGACTATAAGGGGCAAATTTTATTTTATTACACCGACGATTGTCCCAAATACGTTAAAAAATCGCAAAATATCTAAAATGTGCTAGTAAAAGTAACAAAAATTTGTAGTGATATTTGGTCGTGCGTTATGTGTTGCATACGGCAAAAGCGACTAATTCTCGTGACATTGAAGCGAAGGTTTACATAAACGATGCTTCGTGACAGTAAAATAGTTTGAAGCAAAGAAAAAAAAAACAATTTCGATCGTCGTTTTTACCTGATAACTTTCTGGCAGTGGATCATGCTGAACTGTGAGAATGATGGAATCTCCCGGTCTCAGGAGTTCCATAACTGCCTCTTGATGCGTCGCTTTCGTCACGTCAGTTCCATTTACTTTCAATATTCTGTCGCCCATTCGTAATTTTCCCGAGTTGGCAGCGATTCCACCAGGAACGACCTAAAATAATCCAATTATCAATTCGCCTTATCCACGAAAACGAATTCTTATTCATTTCTAAAAAAGATAGTTGCTTATAAAATCTTAAGAATTTCATGAAAATAATTGTTTTTTTTTTTTTCATTTTCAAATACGTACGTGAGATATAAAGATTCCGGGTTCTTTAGCGCCGAACGGTGTGCAGGAATGATCGGTTCCACCAATGATACTGAAGCCCAGAGAGCCTTCTTTCATTAGTACGACATCCTAAACAAGGAAATAATAAGCCAATGAGTAATTACGTTATTCTCAACCCAAGCATGCTCGGCATGATGCTTCTATATCGATCCAGAAATTGTGGCCAGTTTTTTTTTCGTGTTGGGAAAGAAAGGAGTGAAAAGGCAGGTTGAGGTATTGAGCTTAGCGAAGATCATGAAATTGCGTGAACGGGACGAATCGAGAAGAAAAATCGTGTAAGTCTAAAAAAAATTAGTGCTGCGATCATTCAGATTTCATTCGTATAAATTTCGCGTATTTTTACAAATAAAGCAGATACAACTTTGCCCAATATCTGATGTTTTACGATTGAATTCTGTATTTCGATCTCAACGAATGGCACATACAGCGTTTGACTGACTCGCAAGTGCTGCAAAAATTATTACTCAAGTTTCTCACGATCATGAGATGAGAATTTCGTGACGCAAAAAATTCCAATGAAATTTTGTCAAGTCTCGTTCTCGCGATATATTTACTTCCTAAATCGGCGTAGAATTAATCTTTTTGTTCACTTACCTATTTCCATGCCAGAGGATAAGCACTCGATATAGAATTGTATTGACCGTTAACGACATCGAGACACAAATATTACTCTCAAGATTTCAATGTAAAAAAAACATTACACTGATAATTGTCACATGACTATGGCCGAATTGTTGCGAGATGAAAATTAAATATTTTTCCATGAACACATTTGATGGACATGCAGAGACAGACGGAGAGAAGCCTATCGAATATCCTTTTCATTAAAACAACAACAAAAACAGGATTTCGAAATGTTTCAACGTTATATTCGTGTTTATCTCTTCGTTACATGGAAATAAGCAAGAACGATACGAAAATAAATGAAAAGTATTTACAGCAGAAATCGAGATTGGAACCTGTCGTTCAAGGAGGTACGTCTATTACAAGCCCAAATGACTTCAATCTCAAAATTAAATATTGCCGGGAGGGAGGAAAAATACATCAAACTATCGAATGCTTAGAGTCAGGGTAAAGAGAGTCCAAATTCCTGTAAATAGTCATACCTCCTTACCTCTGGAATAAAAGCTGCGTAACTACACAGGCTGCTAAGAAAAATAATCAACGAGAAAAAAAAACAACAAAAAGACAAATAAATAGTGCACGACTAAACAGAGTGGAAAACTAATAAAGCACGTATGTCGAGTGATCCTTTCGCTTCGTTCTAATGTGAAATTTACACGTTTCGGGCTCCACATACCTCGATAATGACCGGTTCCACGAGATGATTGTCAGTGACGCGGGTAACAACGGTCTCCGTAAGGGTGCTCTTAGTGATGGTCTCGGTAACTTTACCGAGTGCCGTCGGCGCCGGGGGAAAGCAAACATCCGAGGGTAGATTGTCGGGTTGCTTGATCGTCACCGTCACGACCGGCCCCTGTTGGGATTCTGGCGAGGGCGAGGATTTCGGAGGTCGTAGGAAGTGAGCGGGAATCATGGCCTGAAATTCCTCGTTCGTTATTGGCTTGAGTACCTCTATGTCCTCTTGTGGCGAAGTCGCTCTTTTATCTCCCCCGTCGGATGGACCGCTCGGCGTCGAATCTGCAATCGGAGTCGAGGCTGGTGTCGTCTGAGGCACGGACAATCTCGGAGCTGGTTGCGGTTGATTTCCAGGCGTTGTGGTCGTCGTAGAAGTCAACGGACTCGTGGCTTTAATCGTACTCGGATTTTCCGTAACACCGTTCATCTTGGCGATCCCATTGACCGTCTCGGATTTCACGGTCAATTGCGGTGGCGGTGGTGGCGTCGAGGAAGTCGGACTCGGTGATAAATTTTTATCAGCGTCGATCGAACGTCTGTAACTTGCCAGACCCGGTCGATTCGCCATGTAACTATTGGCACTGTAGAGACCCGTGTAAGGACGCGGTGCACCACCGATCAGACGAGGTGATTTTTCCGATGGAGTTACGCTCGTTGCGGGATTTGCTTGAGAAAGTGGTATTTCGCGCTCGACAACCAATCGAACGAACCTTTCCAATCCCGTCAACATTGCGACTGCTTGCTCGTGTTTTGCCCCTGTCAGCTCGACACCGTTTATCTGAAATCATGCAAAAAATATCGATAAAATATAAATTCCAGGGGTAATTTTTTGTTTTCTTCCGAAAAAAGTTTAAACGAATGAATTATATTCGATCGCTTACCGATATGACTTTGTCGCCTATTAACAACTTTCCGTCTTTCTGGGCAACTCCACCGTCGGTTATTCTCGAAATGAAAATCGCCTGTTTGGAAAGAAATTGTTAGAAATTATATTTCCAAGATTTTTTATTCGAAAATTCACGAGGAGGATGTTTAACTCACGTCTGTACTGTCTTTGAATGGGGAGGAACCTTTTCCGCCTGCTATACTGAATCCAAGACCATTTTGGTCCCGGATCAAAGTTGTATGGACGAGAACTGGTATCAGAGGCTCGCCGCTCGTTCTCGCAACTGGTATTGGCTCGGGAATCTTTTTGGTCTATAAAATTCATTATTTGACATTATCCAACTTGATAATTCGAGAAAAAAAAGTATATGTATACTTGTTTTAAGACCGTGGGAACTTACTTTGATGATTTCGTGGGGTAAACTACTGTCACCGTTCTCAAGATTATGAGACATGGTTGTCGACGACACGTAGGACGTAGCACTCGGAGCACGACTCGTACTCATGCTCGAACACACAGAATTCTTTCTCGTTGACATCTAGAAAAAAACATAAAAAGATAAAAATTAATTAAACATTTTTAAATATAAACACGAAGAAGTAACGATTTTTTTTCTCACCTGTTCGGACGGTGGAACTATTCTCGTTACTTCTCTGACGATGACGAGTATAAGAACGCGACCACAGGCTTTGAGAACTTCGACCGCGTCGTAGTGATCGACGTCGACCACCGTGACACCATTCACCGAGATGACTTTATCGCCAACCCTCAAACCAGCTAAATCGGCAGGTCCACCTAATGAAAATAACAAGAAATAAATAAATTATAATATTGAATAATGCAAATCTACATTACGAAAAAAAATACCTTCGGTAACTCTAGAAATGAAAATTCCTTCGTCATCGCCCTTAAACGGTGTCGATCCGATACCACCGGCTATCGATAGACCCAAACCTCCGGTCGTTCTCTCTATGTGAATTTCATACTGTTCTTCACGAACCTCCAGTGACGGTTCCGCATCGGACGTAGCACCTGCAACATAGGAAACAAATCATGTACTTTCTCTGTCACAAAAACACAATCGTCGATATTGATCGAACGGGACACTACCATATTTTAGTTCGTTTTTTCGTCGCTTGTTGCGAATAAAGATGCGATAACGTTTTGGCATATTTGTCAATTTATCATGAATTATACGAAGATTACGATGTACACTGACAACTTTTATAACTTGTTTATAACGTGGTAAAGCAGTTATATTAGCTTGTTAATTCAGATCGATGTCAGGCCGATACTATAACGTAGACGCCATTGCCGCGATGGAGATAATGCAGGGGAGATAAGAAGTGAGTAATGTAATAGTAATCTTATCGCAGAACCCACGAAGAATTAGGGCCTCGCGCAGGTTTGATATTAATTGTTGATAGTGGAAAGAAACATGGTACGTTAAAATTTTCCATGACTATATTTTTTCAACCAATGTATAGGACATTCCGTTGCAAGTGAAGCAGTCTGCAAACATCTTCTTTCTCTTTCTTTGTTCATGAATTAAGTATTACTTGTTCAAGTGTGAAAGGTCTACTCCATTTTTTTCAGAGGTCTTGTTGTGTGAACTAAATTTGTTTACAATCTTTAATAATTGTTTCAAGACGTACCTTGGCTGTTGAGATCACACTGTTCCACGGATTCCGCCGTAGGAGTAATAGACGTGGGTGGTTCGTCATTTTTCTTCATCAGTGCCTAAGCAACAGAGGAAAAATTCAATAATTCATCTCCGTCTCTCGAAACTTTTATTTCTCGCGAGAATAACGTCCAACAAACAAATTTCACGATAATATCCCATCTATCAAGAAACAAAAAATATATACGTTAAACGATCCACTGGATCTCGTACATGTGTGTATATTTTTTTCGCAAGCCTCTCGACTACCAGACTGTCACAGCTGCCAAAAATAAAAAGAAAAAGATTCAAATGTAAGAATATCGTGTGAATATAAGCTGGATAATAATAAAAAATTAAATGAAAACAAAATAAGATACAGAACATCGTTTAAATCAAGTAGAAGTTCACGGATGCAACGTCGATGTTCCAAACGAAAATTCGTACTCCCATGTACTGGTTCACAGGACGATGAGACAAAATAAAAGTTTGCGAGGAAAAAATGGAAAAAAACTTATCGAAGTATCGAATTTTACGTCGATCGATGATCGATACGAGACAGATCGTCGAGTGATTTTTTGAAAAATCGGTACAAATCGAATGGGAGCAACACCGTTTGTGGTTGAACGATACGACGATCCGATGGAAAACGACGATGATCGAAACGAAGAAAGAGTCATTCGTGTGAGAAAAAGAGAGAGAGAGAGATAGAGAGAGATAGAAAAAGTTAATTGAAAAACAATAATGTTAATGTGTCGGCCAAAAGCATCATAAAAAACAGACACCACTGAAAGAGAACAACTACAACGTTGAACACAACACGATCGACCGAATTTATATCCAAAGTACACGTACTACGAACATTCACAAAAATTAAAATTAAAATGTGTTAAATAAATGAAAAAATTGCCACTGCGCTAACAACGTACCTAAGAAGCATTTTTAAATTCAACAAATTAGTTACAAGAAGAGAAATGTAGAGTGAGTGCCGTTAGAGCATCACGAGAGAGCGCAGGCAGCTGTGCAAAAGGATCTTTCACGTTCTCATTGATTCAAGATTTTTTGCGGTTTTTTTTTGTAATCTTTTGTTCGATTGTTGTTGTTTTTTGTTGTTTAAGGGCTGACCTGTGCGATGATCGAGGCAACTTTATCCTTGTCAATCGAGGTATGAATTCGCTTGTTTTTCAGATGGTGCGGGGTGTCCCGGCGATGTAGCCTGTTTGGCTTTCCCGAGTCACCCCCACCCTCGTAATCGGTGTCTTCCAATATCGTAAATTCGACATGTCTCTGCATGTCCTCAGACTCAGACTCATCCTCATCCCTACACCTTGTTTCCAACACCGAACTCTCGTTATCGACATCCTGCAACAGGATCCCCTTCCACTCACACCGGTCACACGAACAAACGCTTCCAAATTAAATATCCCTGTGTCTCTAGCCACAAAAAACGACTAACGAGACTGAGGATCCTAGGCAACGCGTTTAATTCTATTTTCACGTCGATGAAATTTTTATTATTTCAATTCTCACCCCCGGATTATCGATGCAAAAGACATCGTGAGAATTTTCTCAATTTTTTTGTTCATAAACTCCCTCCAAAATTTACCTAATTTCGTTGCCTCAAAAAGTTTTGAGAATTGTATTGAAGGATATTTGAAAAATTTCGCGAAGATTCACCAGTTGCAGAGAACACACAATTTCATTTACTCTTTGAGACAAATTAAATTCAGTTCCCTATTAACAGATCGTTCCTGGGGGATGCCTAGTTTAATTTCCTCTATACACTGTTCGTACGTATACAACGCGTTCCCTGTTAGCAGTCTGACGCGCGAGTATTTCTCCGTCCCGTTAACAATTCACCTCTCGTCGACTTCGCTAAATGAATTTCGTCCAGTTTTCGAACAGAGTCGAGGGAGCAAACACACAACGACCTCGAAAATTCGATAGTCAAGTTTTGCAGCACCCGATTGGGTTAGTTCGGAAAATTTATCATTAAAACTACTTGGGCTTTTGTCATCGGACTCACTGTCGTCGTTGAGTCTGGTCCCGAAAGTTGTTGGGTCGAAATCTCGTCGTTTTCGATCGGTGGATTGACCATCGAAGTTTCGAACGTGGCATCGGGGTGTGAAACTTTTGTCATTTCCTTGGCAGCTTCGGCGTTGCTGGCGAAAATTTGTTCCTTCTCGGTAACATCTTGACTCAATGGAGGATCGATCGTTTCGATCTTGTCGAGACCAAATGTTTGGGAAACGTCCTGCAAATGAAAAAAAATAAAAATACAGATTGAAATATTGAAAAAATGCATTTTCATCGAAAATTCCTTAAATCGAAAATTCCCATTAACGGCAACTTAACGATATCGTTAAAAAAATCATGTCTTCTAAATTCCAAGCTCGTCAAAATCCATCAAAATTCTCTATAGAAAAAATAATATCGAAAAATAAATTATTGTAAAAATTAATTTTCATCAAACGTGTGAAAATATGTTTCAGGCCCAAAAGACTCAGGCAATCTCATTGAGCACTACTAAATCTATTATCTGACAACGATCAAGACTATCTATGATTAACGAGGCAGCGAATATATATCTTTGTTTCAATACCTGATCGTCCGTTGATCCAGAACGGCTGTCGTTCTTTCCCTTGCTGAACAACTTGTGTGCCTTAGCTTTGAGTTCTTTCGGATGCGGCGTATTTTGTCTGACGAATGGAGTCTGAAGAAGAATAATAACAAGGGGGAAATGTGGTCAAAAAGAAAAGATACAATTTTGCTCAACGCCGTAAGATCCGTCTTGAATGGAAGACTGAACGATCCGAGACGATTTGTTCATTAAACCACACACGTATACTTACTTTATGCGAGGACATGCATTTTTGTTTAATGCCCAACCAAGTGAACATGGTATTTAGTGAGAGTAATGGAACATTTTATTTTTCCATCAATAAAAGCCATCGATTAGTCAGGGATGGATTGTTTTTTTTAATTCTCACGTATAACGTAATGACCGATTAGTAGAAAACGGATTAATTTTATCGTGTCGAAGTGCATACTGATAAAGCTCCAGTGTTCGATAATCATGCAATTAATAAGCGCACACTCATCGGATTCGTCAAAACATTCCACGCATCAAAACAGTCGCATGCTTAAATTAAAAAAAAAAATAAACAAGAAACAACGAAAGTATAAGAAACAAAATTAATGAACAGAAAAATGAAAAATAAAATATCTCAATCGCAGATATTGAAAGTTCTATCGGTTACAAATGTTACAATCGTGCCGTTGATCGATATCTAATGATTACATTTAAATACCACTAATATATGGACTCGTAGGAGTTTGCGCGATTCGTGCAAAGGATGCAACGGAAATAATCGTAAAACCAGGATATGTTAATACTGGAAGTAGACGGCGATAGGAGCAACGTGCTCACCTCCTTGTCGGCCTCCGGCGCGTCGTCCGTAAATTTCACCGAATGCGTTCTCGACGCTTCTTTCTCCTGCCATCCCTCGTCGTCGCTGCTACCCAATTCTCTCATCTCGTTCGCCTGTGCAGCGGTTCTTATTTCTAGACGGCATCCTGAAAGACCACGACCTGCTTGTTGAAAATTAATTAAATCAGAGATAAGAGGAAAAAGAAGGAAGCCTCTTTTTAATTGAGAACAACGCTTTTTGAACATTTTTTTAATTAATTTTCTTTTCTCTATATTCATCGAGTGTCCTCGGTCGAGCGTCGGCCGCTAGAATTTTTTATCTGTAAATTTTGTTAATTACATGTTTTTTTTTCTCTTTCTTAAGAAAATTACTTACCGTTCTGATTAGCTACGTGATATTCCAACTGAGGCAAGAGGAAACACGTGAGAACCTCCTGACCAGTCTCCTCGTCAACGTCCGTCTGGAACGTTAGCATAGGCTGTGCTTGATTCTCGCTAAGCCATACAGCTTTTAGATTCAAGCTGATCAGCGAATACGGCAAGTATTGCAACCTGTGAGGAAAAAAATCGATGACGTTATTTTAAAAAAGTATTCAAGACAAATTATCGAAAATTTTTTATTTTTATATTTTACCTATTTCCAGAAACGTCTAAAACGTGAAGGGCCGTACACTGTCCAACTTCCGCCGGTAAAAATTGTAATTTATTATCCCTAAGCGACAATACACCCAAATTCTTCAAGTTGCCTGTTGATTAAATAATTTTTATCATTTAATTTTCGTTCTATCAATTGTATTTTTCACACAAAAATACAAAAATCAACGAGGGACTTTCGCTGGAAAGAATTCTTACCAATTTCGGTGGGAAGTGATCGCAAGCTATTGCGATCGACATTAAGATTATTCAAATTAAGAAGATTTCCGATTGACAACGGTAGCTCGAACAAAAAGTTTTCCGTCAGTATGAGCTCCTGCAAATTTTCGCACTTGCCGATACTCTCGTTCAGCACCGACAATCGATTCTGATCGACTTTCAGTATCGTCAATTTTCCAAGCTCCCCCAGGCCATCGGGCAACTTTTCGATCACGTTCTGCGACAAATGCAAATCCGTGAGCGACTCGAGACCACCGATCTCGTCCGGCAGGTCCTCCAATCGATTTTCCGAAACGTCCAGGCACGCAAGTGTCCTCAATTCGCCAATTTCAGGTGGCAAGTGTTGCAACTGATTGTGGTCGAGCCACAATTCCTGTAGGGCGGGTAACTTTCCTATGTGCGACGGCTAACGAAAACACACATACATTGCATAATTAATATTTTTCAAAAATCAATTATTTCATTATTTATTAATTTATCTTGTTTACGAAAAATAATATTTACCAATTCCTCGATCTCGTTGTCACCAAGATCCAGTCTCTCGAGTTTCGAGAGCTGGGAGAGAGATTCGGGCAAGGATTTGAGCAAATTTTCTCTTAATTCCAAGGATTGAAGTGCTTCCAAACTAAAAAAAACATCGATCCATTACAATTTGTTCTCGAAAAATGACAATTTAAGAAAAAAAAGTAATTTTTCTGGAAATTTTCCTACCGGCCAAAATCTGGTGGCAAGTTCGTGAGGGACATATCATTGAGGCCGAGCACAGTTAGGTTTTTCAGTTGCACGAAACCAGCCGGAAGTCTGAAATAATTTGGACAAAAGAATTATTATAAAAATGCATTTCTTCCAAAACAAAAATAAAAATAAAACTGTATGAAACTGTATTGTCCTGTATGAAAATATCAAGACTCGTCGCCTTGAAATACTTCATAGTAAAAAATAAAAAAATAAATAAAAGCTGTTTGATTGTTCAACGACCTTGGTATCGGGTTGCTGCTGAAGTCCGCCACCTGCAGAGAGCTCAAGTTCCTGATGTTCTCAGGAATGTCCGGTATGTCTGTAACGTAAACGAGAAGACTATAGTAAGGTCTCGATCGGAAAATTCTTAACGACGAATAATTACGACTAATTATTTTTTTATTCTTTCGCACGTGGAAATAGACGCGAAAAAAATTGTAAGAGGCTGAGAAACACCTGAACGATTCGTTTCGTGCTTGAGAAACGAGTTGCACAATATCGCTCGGTGCTCGTGTCGTAAACGAACGTAAACAGTTTTGTCGCCAGTTGCGAATCGTTGGCGAGGAGAGATGCCGCGAATATTTTAAGATTTTAAACAACATAACTTAACGCTAAAGCCGCGCTCGAGGCGCGAGTGGCTCGACGAAAAGCGTGTTTCACGAATTAATGAAATGAACGAGACCGAGAGAGCGAGAACGATAGGAGGAGAGAGAAAGAGAGAGAAAATTCAACAGACTTTTGGCTCTCGTTTACGAGGAGAGAATATATTTCTGTTGACGGAAGTCGAAAATTATGGTGGACTTTAAAAATTAGATTCAACGATACGTGTCCGTTTTCGAGGCTTTGTTGTTATTTGCCAACGGGAAATTCGTGCGCTCTTTTTGGCATCGGATTTAATTACATAATATTATCGAACGATAAAATTATTATCATAATTTTTCAACCTCTAGGATTTTCGAAGAACGACTCGTTTGAATCAAGGTAACCTTGTGGTTACATTTTTTCCGTCAGAATATTAAAAGAATTCACACTAAAAAACAATACGATTGTCTTTATCAAAATTACGATTATTCCATCAATTTAATTAATTTTTTTCTATAATCTTTTGACAATTATCGTCAATTATTTCGAAAATTCAATATCATAATTTTGTTTAAATTATCGTTGTATATTTGTAGATAACGATTTTCCATTATCCTGAAACTTTCATCGCCCAAATTTACAATTCTCGATCCGTTCGTTGGTCCTCGAAAGAAAAAAGTATCGCGTCGGTCGTCAACGATTTTAGCTAGGAAAAGTGCCAAATCGCGTATATCAAGGCGATACCCGCAGCATCCAAAGGGGCCCTGACCTCTTTCGCCCGAGACTATTGACCTTTGCCTTGAATTCCGGCCTTCCAAGTTCGTGACGATTTCAACGGGGACGCACGAGAGAAGAAGAAGAAGCTCTTTCTCCGGTTGCGCTTCTCTCGGTGGCGACATATGTCGCGCGCTGTTGCACTCTCGCGAGCCAAAAATAAAACGGCGTATAACGCCCGAAGGAACAAAAACATGAAAAACACGAATGTTCTCTCTCTCTCTCTCTCTCTCTCTCTCTCTCTCCCCCTGGGACACTGCTTTTCTCATCAAGCGGGCGTACGTCCTTAAAAAAAATACAAAAAAACCACCGAACGAAAAAAAAAAAGCTCGGACAAATGTGGGAGAATGACATCGCTGGCAAGAGTGGGCGTAAGCTTGAGCTCGTGAGTGAACTCTCCTGAGACCGAAGAGTCCTTTCCTCGCATGCTCGCGGTTCATAGATGTGCAATTTACCGCGGTCGAGGAAAAACATATACAATTTTTTTTATCTCTCTCTCTCTCTCTCTATGTTTTTTTCGTTTTATTTATAAATATACAGACTCGTTTCTCGTTACTGCACCGAGCCGCGAAATTCCAAAAATACAACGTTCGAAAGAGTCACGTTTCGTCGAGAGTACTCGTTGGACACTCGAGGAGGATCGTAGGAGGAGGTGGAGGAGAAGGAGGAGGCGTACGTGGTGTGTCACACACATTTTCTCTCGTTCGTCTCGCCAAACATATTGCAACCGTGGCCTCTCTCTCTCTCTCTCTCTCTCTCTCTCTCCCTCTTCGTTCTCGTTTCTCTCGCGGTACGACGGAATATCAAAGAGGCCTCATCAACATTTCTCTACCAAGTGCAAATAAAGCCTCGTTTTATCACGCGAACGAGGATAAACGATGACGCAACTATATATATATGTATAGGTCTATGTATGGCGATTGGTAGATTTATCGTAGAATGAAGATATATGGACGTTGGGTAAGAATTTACGAATTCCGTGAGAGAGAAGAGCGGCGGTGGTACGACCGATACGAATCCTCGAGCACCTAACTACACGTGCTGATCGCGTGACGGAAGTCACCAGTGACGTTTTACGTCATATATATATATATATAGTCGATGATAACGAAACGACTCCTCGTCCACGTATATTACGTTGTAATATGCGGTTTGCTATGTATATATATATATATATATATATATATATATATATATATATATATATATATATTATGTAGGTAGGTATAATGGAAACGTGGTCGAAGGTGTACAGCGAGGACGACGACCATGGCGATGACTATGAGAGACCGGTGGTCACAACGAACCGTGATTCCGTCATAATGTGTGACGGCAGACTTAATATACCGGGTTCGAGAGAACTACTCTCACCGTGTACTCTATATATAATCATGGAAAATGAATTTTCAACATTACCGTAAATCCCATGAAACGGGTAATATATTAATTGATAAATTTAATGTTTCGAGTTGCATAAAAGATATTTTTTACAATATATTGTTTTATCGGATTGACTGCAGAATATAATTGACAAGATTGTTACGTTATAACAATTTTGTGTTATTAATCGATATTTTTTGTGTTTCATTTATCAAAAAATAATAATAAATTTGTTGTTGTTTTTATGGTCGATGACGTTGTTTGTGTCGTTGAGAGTTTGAACGTGGTCAATCGAATTTCCGAGTAATTTGGGAAGTTGACTTCGAGGCCAGAAACATGCTCGATATCCGATCCAATAAGCGGGGGTTGTTAGTGGCGAATGGAGAAAGAGAGAAAGAGAGAGAGAGAGAGAGAGAGAAGCAGAGATTGGGCCGCACTATCAACGGAACTATTACCACGTGGGCTATCGGTATAACGACGACTAACCCTTAATTAAACCTAGGCCGATTGACGAAACACATCGTGTTGTGAGAAAGGGCGCATGGGCGAGAATGAGAAGAGTGGGGGGTATCGAAGGACTACGAGGGCTATAAATAGACAATATTGCTGCTCTTCATCCAGGCGCTTGTGCCTTTCGAGGCTCGACGATTTGCCTGGACGCTATCAACTATCTTATAGCCACTCGATCAAGCGTTTATATATACCTATATATATCTATATATACCTATATATATCTATATATACCTATATATATATATATATATACCTATATATATATCTATATATACACGTATATACGAGTATTGCCAGGATCAATGCCCGCATATCCGTATCTGCCCACCTCGAAGTTATATTTATGCCGGTTTCTCAGTCGACTCGGCGATAAAAATTCAAACTCAAAATTCCGAACTCGTATGCAAAATCGATTTTGATACTTCTTATTTTCATCGACACGCGAGGAAGAATAATCGTCTCTTACGAAGAATAAAAACTAACGCGAGTCATAAATTATTATTTTATCGAACGCGGGCAACGATCGAAAATTAATATTTCGATCGAGTATCGATTACGAATTTGTTCATTCAACAAAAAAAAATGTCTGTAAAAATGTATAATACTTTTTACGAATATAAATGAAAAATTATAAACAAAAATAGACCACCAAACTCTCGTAACGAATTGACTTCTTCTTAGAACTAATATATTCCAATGCGACCGACGACATCGAGTCGTAAAACTCTGAGCATGAATTTTCATTTGATTTTCGCATAGATTTTTTTTTTCTATAAAAATGTAAATTTTATAAAATGTTGTATTTCTTTTGTATTCTTCGATGAAAAACTCAATTATATATATATATATATATATTTTTTTTGTATGCGTCTGAGGAAAACTTGAGTAAAATAGTCTCGTTTCCCGTGAGTCGAAGGATTGAATCGAAGAGAACTCGATGGGGTAGGAGGGGTTGAAGTCAGTGAATGGAATGCAAAAATATTTGAACGAGCTCTTTCGCTCGCCCTCGTACGAATCTTTCGCACTGTATACGTACAAAACTTATACGATACACGCGAGTACGTCGCCGGATGCATACGCGCGCGCCCGCTAGTATCTTTATCTTTGATACTTTAATGGGAGCATGGAATACGAGCGTGGCACCTGTTCTCAGTGTCGTGAAGCGTTCTCGCGCGTGGGTCGTTACACGAGTGCGTATATTTTTATCCGTCATGAGAGAAAGAGGTTCGAGAGTCTCTTTTGCGTTACAGCCGGTTAATATATCTATATTTATATACGGTGTACCGTGCATAGAATAAAGATGGGGTAATATGGGCCAGGACATAAACGCTACTTGCCTGATGTATCGAAAATTTGTTATCAATAAATTCTAATTTATTTATGTCTATGGTAATAAAGTTTGATAAATGAAAAAATAAGAAAATTTCGAAATTGTGAAAAAAAACATGATCACGTGTATCGATATTTTGAAATTGAGAATTTTCGTTAATTTAAAGAAATTTATTTAAAATGTAAGGTTTGGAAGTTAATTCGTATTACATAACGAATTATTTTTAATAAATATGAAATATCAAATGCAATTTGCATTTCAACGGTATTAGTAGGTGAGTTACGGGAGATATTTTCGTTGGTCCATATTGCCCCACTTTACCCCCTGCATGCCGGAGTACCGACGATACCGAGACTCAAAGGAGGGTTGCAAAAAAGGCAACGTCACACACAAAACCACTGTGCATAATACGAGAATGTGTGAGTGTATACGTACGGATTAATCGAGGGACGAGTTTTCACCGAGGGAACGAAAACCTGTTGCGGCCACTCTCTCTCGAAAGAGAGACAGAGAGAGAAAGAGAGAGAGAGAGAGAGAAAGAGAGAGAGAGGGAGAGAGAGAGAGAAAGAAAGACGTGTGTCGCGTCCCGCCAATGGCTTATCTTTTCTCAAAAAGCAAAACGAAAGAAGAGAGGCTAAACAAAAGGAAGAGTGCCGGAGCTCGAAGAGAGAAAGAGAGACGGGCGAGTGAATCGAAGCTCGCCGACCCCCGAGAGTAGAAAGGACGAAGAGAAGAAAAGTCGCGCGACGAGTTTTACCACACAAAGATCCACATAATATATATATATATATATATATATATATATATATATATATATATATATATATATATATATATATATTTATATACTTGTAAGACAACTCTCATGCCTCGCAAAAATTCGTGGCACCGTATAGTTAGGACAACTCGGGTCGCGAATTAAAGACTCAATTTATTTCGGTCGTTATGAAACATTACAAAAATATATATAGACTCGTCACTTTTTTCTTATTTTGAGCATGGAACGAAAATTAAAACGCAGCGTGACCCGTAATCAGCGTAAACTGACCGAAAAATCAATTCGTCCTTCGTTGATTTATTTCTTCTCGATAATTATAAATTTGGTAACCAGTTTCTCGAAAAAAAAACAAACAAACAAAGTTCTGCTGTAAATCCTTAAAAACGAATTTTACCACAGTGGTCTGTAATTGGAGATCCGACGGATTCTTTTTACTTTTACGTATATGTATAGATATATATATATATATATATATATATATATATATATATATACGCGAATGCTGTACGTGGCATTGCGCTCACCGGTGTGCTGCTGAAACTCTAGAGGACGCACATTATGCAATTCGATTCATGTAGCCCTCTCTCTCTCTCTCTCTCTCTCTCCCCCCTCCCTTTTCTCTTCACTCGAGTAAACCGAGCGCGCGGATTCCAATGTTTCCTTCTATTATTTTCATGCTCCGTTGACGAGAGCGACCAGATTCACATGATGAATCCGATGAGTCGGACGCATTCGTTCTAACTTGTATACACACATACACACACACATATATATATATATATATATATATATATATATATATATATATATATATACGACGTTTTTCCAAGTGCTCTGTAAAAAGAAATCCTAAGTTTTTGCATCGTCCGGTTTTTTCGAATTTGGGCGCGTCGTGGGTGCGGTATCGTGCATCGAATATGTATAAAAAAAATCGCACATATATATATACCTACGTATACATATGTATATGTTGTAATTACATAAAGTTCCGCGTGGTGGCGTTACCTGACTCCACCACCCCTCACTAATTTTGAATATTAAATTTAGAGGAATTACGCAAAAGGATCGAGGGAGACACGCTTCTCAAAGAATTTCATTTCTTTCCAACATTACAAAATGCCGATTGTTTGTAAATGGAAAATTAATCTTCGCGAATGTAAAAACCTAACTAATACCGTTTTTTTTTATATAATGTCAATGAAATTAAGAGTACTAACTTTTCACAATACAATAACAGGTTATGTCACGTTCAAACGAGAAACATTGATATCTAATGTAACGCTACGAGCAAACGTGTTTACAATTGAACGTCGCTATCGTAGAATCTAATAATATACTAATGGACTCACGGTGCGTTCAATTACACGAATATTTTCTTCCACAATTCATTCTTATTAGTTATTCGTACACGTGCCTTGCGTATATATATATATATATATAAGCTAATGCAGTTCGTTGAACGCCGCATTAGAATACTCGTACACCTGCGAGTCGGTCGACCATCATTACTATGGTGAATGTCGAACAGCTCACCGAGCAACGAGAGCTGATGTAAGTAATAATAATAGTAATGCAAATAATCATAATAATAACAACAACAACAATAATAATAATAATAATAATAATAATAATGACAAACACTGCTATTCCCACATTTATTGGAATATGAGAATTCCAATCAAATGTTGGAGTTCGTGGTCGATACTCGAGGCTTTTCGAAGGGGATGTGAGTCATCGACGAATAACCACATATATTGTATATATATATATATATATTTGTATATATGTATGGCTATAAGAGGATACGTCGATGGGTATATATGTATATCGATATGTACACAGAGATATCGATATATATCGATATATATCCATGGATATCGATATATAGATATAGTTCACAAATACAAAAGCGATACGAGTAGTACACAGGCGCACCAAACTTACGTATAGTATTCTCATCGCGAAGAGCTGTGTACGATATTTTAATCGGCATTCCGGTATACGGCGTTCGTACGTGCTGTTATGCCATCGTATATATATATATACACGCTCCCCCGTAATTCCGGGATGGAATTTTATTCCCGATATTGGAGAAATATTGCGAATAACTGTCCTGCGAATAATATTTTCGCGGAAAAAGAAATATTAAAAAAAATAATAATTTTAATTTCATTTTTACAAAAATAAGTTAAAAAAATCCCCGGTATTTTGTTTTTTGTCAAATATATATGTGGTATTTATTTTAAATTTGTTTTTTTTTGTCAATATTTCGCGGAAAACTCGTTCATTTCCTGTAATTTGTAACAAAAAGTATATACAATTGTTTTTCACGTACGCTCGGTTTTTATTTTCGATGAATTTTTGTTCTTTTTTTTGGTTGGCTTTTTTTCGACATCTGGCCGTCGGACTCGCGTATTCGAATGAAATATAGCGCGCGCAGAGGCATATACGTATACGTAATGTATTACGATGTTGGGTGTGACGAACGTGTAATCGCATTTCAACCGCGAGCAGCAGCAGCAGCAGCACAGAGAGCTCTCTACGAGGACTCGATCGGCATTCCACGTGGCCGGTTTTCTACGCGGTAAATTGACTCGTCGTTGACGCGTGTGTGCAGAGTACCGACCGACGCACGAACCAACGAGAGCTTCGTGTAATTTTTTAGTACTACGAGCGCGATAATCCAAAATGGCCGACCGGACTTTATCGGAAAAAAAACGTTATCAGTTTCGAATATTTTTCGTTCACGACGAAAACAAAACAAAAACAACGGTATAAGAATTTAAAAAAAAAAAAACAATAATATGATTTTAATAAAGAAAGGAAATATTTTAAGAAATAGAAAGAAAAAAATACGAGTCGAGCTCTAAAATGGCGAACTTCCGGCGAGCTTTATAAGCAACGAAGATAGTCCTTCGAACGTCGTTGAGTATGCGAAACGTGTGTGTGTGTGTGTGTTTGCCCACTTTTGAATCGTTTGTCGAACGAGAAGGGGAAGTGGGTTTCCGCGAGTCCTTTTCCCGGTTCCGGTCTTCTGGGAAGTGACCCATTAGGAATGAAGAAGAAAAAAAAGAAGCGAAGAAAAAAAATTGCCTACTCGCTTTGCACTTTTTGCTTTGTTTTTGTTTTTTTTTCTTTTTCTTTGTCAAGTCTCTTTGTGCAGAAGTTAATCCGCTCGGGACTCGCGATTCTTTGAGCGACCGGGCTAATTGCGTTTTTTCTTTAAATCAACGTCATCGCGACGAATCGTTGAATAATTTGCGAAATGTTTAACGTCGAAATCGTTATTACGGAGAAAAAGTGCTTCGTAAAAAATAATGATTTCGTAAAAAATAATTATTTCGTGAAATTCGTCTTTAATAAAAGGACTTCTTTTTCTTTCAATCAAGAATCATTACTCACGATAATTCGAGAAGACGAGTCATTCGACGGCCCATCCCCGGGACACTGGAGAGACCGATACGAGGGGAAGAGAGAGATAAAAAAGAAGGAGAAAAAATGGTCGAGGAATGTAACCGCGCGCATACCCGTGGAGCTCTCTCTCTCTCTCCGCTGCAGGAAGTCAGGAGCAATCTATAAATAATCATAAGCCCGTTGGGTCGTCGTCGTCGTACAGTATATATTTTTTCCTCTCTCTCTCTCTTTCTCTCTCTCTCTCTCTTTCTTTCTCTCTTTCTCTCTCTCTCTATCTCCTCTCCTTACGGTTTATCTTCTCCCCCGAGCATCGGTTAAATTTAATCGCGGACGCGATACGCTCATCGACGATTCAGGAAACTTCGTAACCGATGCGATATGAAAAAAAACGTCGAAGAAAGAAAGAAAAGTGAAAAACGAAAAAAAAAAAAAAAAAAAATTGTAATCAAAAAATGAAAAATTTGTCAAAGTGGTAAGAGTACGAAGGACCCAAAACGCGGAGATTAACACTTCGTCTGTAAACGGGGGTATTTCGTGTCCGAGCCAAAACGATTTCGGTTCGGAACTTTCGAGAAAAAAATCGGGAGGCGTGGCTACCGCCACCTAAAAAAAGTTATATATAGTTGCTTTATTTATTTAACGAAAAAAAATATGAATAAATTGTTTTTCCTATAATTTTATTATTGATATTTCAAGTTGACGGTTTCGAACAACAGCATGAATTTTTTCAATATTTTTTAAGTATATTTAAGGGGGTAAAAACAGCAGGACTAAAAATACCCCCGTTTACAGACGGAACGTGACGAAAAAAACGTTTACGGACCAAGTGTTAAGACTGTTTAAAATCGAATGCAAGACGATGGACGACGAGCGTCGATAATTATCGGTCGATCGTTTTTTGCATACCGAGTTTTAAATCTTCGCCTTCCGCGCGTGGGACGTAAAAGAGCGAGAGCCGAACGCGAGCAAACCTTAAGCGACTAATACGGGTCATTAAATTCGATAGCTCGGCTCTTATAATGCACGTATGCAACGAAAGAGAATCGTGCAGGAGAGAAACTCGCGGTCGTGAGTAAAAATGGCCTTCGGAAAAGGCCGTCGAGAGAGACTTAATCTATTCGCTTGTATCGTGTATGTGTGTGTGTATTTTTTTCTTTTCTTTTTTTTCTTCTTCGTCGGTTTTTTTTCATGACACAGCCCAGTTTCGCGGCTCGATAATACTCCGCGGATTCTTCATAGAAAGAATAGGCCACGCGCACAGCGGCAGCTCTATGGTCTCTCTTTATTTACACATGCGACTCGTGTCTCGACGACTGCAACGACTCGTTCGCATTATTTTTCTTTTATTTCTTTTACTTTTGTTTTTTTTTTTTATTTTAGGTTTTTTGTTCGTTGCGTTTTTAATTAAAATAGTTGTTTAGTACGAGCATTTTTCGGGGTTAATTGTTCAGGGGATGAACGCCACGAGGAATAATGCTTCGGCTCTCGGTCGATAATTCATTCGCGCTATTTAATGGCTATAGTTAGATTTTTTGTTGTTGTAATAAAAGAATATTTAATTAAGGGTAAAAGGTCCAATTAAAAGTTGAAACGAACGTATCGATCGATCGTTGCATTGTTCTCTTTCGTTGAAATAATTGTTTAATCGTACGATTATTATTTTTTAATCGTGCGCAGCTTAATTCTCATTATTCAAGGAAAAACTATTTTCTTTGTTTTTTTCGTCGATTAATCGATTCGTTTTTATAAAAATTTCTCCTATCTAAATTAGATGCTTTAATTCTTCAAGAATTAGAAACAAATTATGCGTCGCGTTGTAAACTAATTAATATTGTTAAGAATTTTCACGCGATGATGAAAATTGCTTCGAGCTTCGAGCTATAATCAAAATAATGAAACTTTTCATCTCAAGGCGAATATCTAAATTAAATATACAATTCTGTTGTTGATATCACGATTATAAACTCGAGGTATTTATATATAGAAGAAGAGAGAGAGAAATAGAGGGAGAGAAAAAAAATAAAGTCGAAATAAACCGAGTGAGGGAAACGCGCTTCCCAGTGAAGCGTCTCACCCCGCAATGAAATCAGCGGTGCGTACAATTTCCGTCGTCCGGAAGGGTCATGGAAAGAGCCTTTCTCGTGTCTACCGGAGGCAGGGGAGACTGCGACGATGGCCAAACAGACGTAGCCCGAGAGTACGATTATTGTTGCGAGTAAAAGTGAACATCGAGACAATGAACACAAAGAAGCGATCCCTACACGTATCGTAACTCGTGTGGAAACAATGATAATACGAACTTGGCGTTTATCGAGCTTTGGACTTTGTTTAATTTTGTATTTTTTATTATTTCTGTTTAATAATAATAATAATTATTATTATATTATTATTATTATCATCACATTTCATAAAAATGAAATTATGACGTTAGTTTATGAATAATTGTTTATTTCTCCATTTTATTTTTATTTCCTATTTAATTATTGTTTAATTCGTTTGAATGTTTTTATTTTTATTCGTTCGAGATCGACTTAAATTTGCGTTTGCAAATTTCCGAAGAGCGCGTCCGTGTATATAGTCAGTGGACCATTTAAAACCGCGCCCATAGGACCAATTACTGCTCTCGTGGAGGAGGGGTTAATTGGAGGTCACGAGGGTTTAAAAGAGTCAAATGAAAAGGCACTAAAAGATAACGGACTTCGAGGTCAATATTATAATTGCATTATCCATCTTGTCTACCATTCCTCTCTGATAAATCGTAACGCACGAACGAGTACTATCAATAAAAATAAAAAACAAAACAAAAGAAAACAAACCTAAGAAACGTGTTATCTTCAGTTCCGCTAATCGATATAAATATGATCGATATCATTAATAAATACGATAAGAATTCTCGTGTTCGTTCGCGAAACGAAGCCAAGCGTGTAAATTCGATGCTTTTTTTTATCGTCGACTCGCTGAAATAATCTTTACGCGTATGTAAACAAAGAATTTTGTTTTTTTTTTAAATCATTTTTTTCATTTCGCACATTTCGATGACTCGTCGAAATAATTCTGCGACGATGTGATTTTTGGCGCGTTCCGCTGACCGATAATTTCGAAGATAATGTACACTGCTTGATAGTCGTGTATATATAAATATATATGGCCTGTTTAAAAATGTACGACAGCAGCAATTCGTTCCACGCTCGTATCGTAATTCGTCGCGTTCGACCATTTACGTCATTGAGACATACCAAATGATATTTAATATATGCCATCGTACATACTCCGATTTGCAACGTCCAAGAAGCTTCCGGTAATAGTTTTACGACGAAAATCAATTTTATCAATTCCTCGAAAAAAAAGCTACTATACGTCGTACGTTTGACACCGTGAACTTTAACCCTTTGCCAGATATAACTTTATATCCACAAATTAGAGACGAGTCGTCCGGTCTACGGAACAAAAATAATATTATAATTGATTTACCTAAACACAATTTATTATCAGATGAAAATTATTTTAGAACTATGTTTTTTCGTTATTCGAACCTTTTTTCCAATACAATGTTTTTAGCGTTAAAATTTGTTTGTTTCGATCGACGAATTTTTGAATGTGTATATAAATAATAAGAAAAGAGAATTCGGGTGATTCTTTAATACGAGAGATTGCCTATTAGGCTTTTCCCAATTATATTTTCCGGTCGAAGGCATTTTGTGTCTATGGGATTAAATTTCTTGCGGGGTTTGCGAGTCTCGGCTCTCGTACCGTTAAAGAAAACGGTAATAGCGGGTGTACGAATAGTACATACACGTATATAAATATATGTGTGTGTGTGTATTACGTTTTATACGGTTATAATAGTATCCTCAATCTGCTACATAATGGTATTTATTATGTAGAAAATTTTCTATATAGGTGTGAAGATGCATATAGGTATACATGTACATAAAGGTTATATTATGTATATATATATATATATATATAGAGGTCATTTTGTATCGACTTGGTCACTTTTCTCGTCCACCCCTCAGAAATTCTAAAAACCGTGCCAACTTTTCAATACCAACGGAAAATACATTCTGCCCATTATTATTTATTTTTTAATCCAACGTTTCCATTTTTTAAAAATTGTTGTTCAGGTCGCAATGTCTCGAAGTGCTATTTAATAAATACTAACTGAGATCCTGAGAATACGTCTGCAAATTATTTTTCATTTTTTAATCCAAAGGTTCCATTCTTTTATTTTCTTATTTTTCATGTTAAAATGTCTCGAAGAATATTCAGGATAAAACATCACGAGATAAAATAAGGCATTTTTTCAAAATATTTTCACCGTCGTCTCATTACCAACAACGATGATAATTGACAACTGTTATTCCACAAAATTTGTTTTCGACGTTGAAAAACAATATATATATATTTTTTTCGAAAACAGACGGTAGTCAAAGTTCTAAAATAATTCGAGAGGAAGGTCTTTCCAATTATTATTAAACAAGATCACTGGCAAAGTTTCAAAAGTGTCTAAGAAGGGCGGACAAAAAAGTGTACTGGTTAGATCGGTAAAGAATGCTTCATAGAAATTATATATGAAAATAAATAAATAAATATATACTATATAATATATATATTTATTTATTTATTCTCTCTCTCTCTCTATATATATATATATATAGAAAGAGAGAGCGAGAGAGAGAGAGAATGGAGTAGACACCGCACAGGAGCGAGTCAGCGACGATGGTGGCAGGACGCTCATTGGCGAAGCGAAAACCACCGAAGCATTGTGCCCGATGGAAGGCATTGTGTATGCGTCTGGTCGTAGGCCGGAGGGGTAGCGCACAACGAGTCTACGATCTCCAGCGAAAAGTGGAACTTCAACAATGACAATGCGAGGATCCCTCTTGAGAAAACAGTCGTGGCGTGGTTTCGATAAGGATCCAAAACCTTGCGGCGACCGCGTCAAACTCTGCACGAGCGAAACTGTGGAAAACATTTTTTTTTCTTCTTTCTTTTTTTAGAAATTTCATCTCGAACAAAGTTTCGTTCAATGGTTACACGCTTCCAACACGACGAAGACACGCTACGGAAAATTCATGAATGCGCGTCGTCGACCTCGACGAGAAAACCGAATTTTCTCACGAGAGGGAAAAGTGTACAAAAAAAAACGAGAAAAAAAAAACGAAAAGAAAAGTGAAACGAGAAAGTCCTCTTTCTCTCGTTATTTTTCGATACACTTCCGGCTGGATATCGAGCTTCTCCCTCGCAATTGACGAGATTGTTTAAATAAACGATCGAATTTGACGAAAGAATGGAAAAAATAAAAATGCTTTTATTTCATTTTTATTATTCATTTATTCGTTATCGATCGTTCGCCACACAAATGGCGAGGAAAAAAACGTTTCAACAATCAAAATCATGAATTTTTATCGATGTTTGGCAACGCGAGACGACGACCCACTCTGCTTCCATGTACAAACATGGACACAAAAATGTATACGTGTACACACAATTTACGTTTGTACACAATTTCTCCATACATACATATAAATCTACATATGTATGTAAAAATTGCGTATATACGCAAATATATATATGAATATACACAATTTCTACATACATGCATGCAAACATACATACATCATACATACATACATACATACATCATACATACATACATACATACATCATACATACATACATATATATATATATATATCTATGTTGCCACAGTAACTGCTACTGTGGGATGAAAACGTGTGCGATTTTAATTGGGTCACTCCGACAGGTGTATACGAAGGCCAGATTTGTTTTCCTCACATATGCGGCCTCGTCGCTCGTTAAAAGTATGTGTGTCGCGTACAACGAGCAAAGATGTTTGTATGTGTATGGCAACCGAACGGTTCGACGTACCGAAATAAAACTAGGATTTTCGCACAGCTCGATACGATTCTGGAATATGTAAAAAATAAATTAAAAATAATATATATATGTGTGTGTGTATGTAATAAAAACGTGTTCGAGAATTTGCTTGTCTATGCATATAACGTATACGTAGGTACGTGATGGAAAATATATGGATCGAGTCGATGTGTTATATGGGCGAACCCGCAACTCTCTCCCTCGAGGCTCTCTCACTTAATTATTGATCTGTGTGGATAGGAACAATAGCCGTATGCATCTACGTAGTTTATTTGACAGCTATGTAGAAAACCAAGAGAGAGAGAGAGAGAGAGAGAGAGAGGAGGGGAGTAACATTTCGCACACTCCGGCGATCAATTAATCGTACGTGAACCAACGACGAGAGAGAAAGAGAGAGCGAGAGATAGATAGATAGATAGATATATAAATAAATATATATTGATATATATATATATATATATATATAAATAGAGAGAGAGAGAGAGTGACGAACACGATGCGAAACCGCAACGATAACTTATCGATTTTATTTGACTTGTCATTTTGTCATTAGCTCGGCAAACACACAAAGACACGACACACAAAGCAGGGGACGAAAAAAAGAACACTGCCCGAGCTTTAATGAATTTCGAGAAGCGCTGTGTTGTTTTTAATCGATTTTTCATTTTTTTTGTTCACCTATCGAACCTATTTATAAAAATGATTTGAGATTTTATTATATTTGTTTTTTTTTTCGAAATATATAAATAATATTGAATAATAATAATAAATAATATTTCTATATTTAGAAATATCGTCGCAATTTTTATTCCATCGCGCAATTTTAGCCCCGGGTTGTTACGTCGATCGTAAAAATTAATAAATTTGTTTTCATTAATAAGCGCCGGCTCGTTGACTCTCGTTATTGTGATCCGTAAGGAGGGAGAGAGAAGGAAGAAAATGAAAAAAGAGGAAAAAAAATAGCCATATAACGAATGTCAAGTGGACGTCCTTCAACTCTCGTGTGCGACAGCAAAAGAGAGAGAGAGAGAGAGAGAGAGAGAGAGAGAGAGAGAGAGAGAGAGAGAGAGAGAGAGAGAGAGAGAGAGAGAGAGAGAGAGAGAGAGAGAGAGAGAGAGAGAGAGAGAGAGAGAGAGAGAGAGAGAGAGAGAGAGAGAGAGAGAGAGAGAGAGAGAGAGAGAGAGAGAGAGAGAGAGAGAGAGAGAGAGAGAGAGAGAGAGAGAGAGAGAGAGAGAGAGAGAGAGAGAGAGACCAAGAGTCGGCGAAACGTCTAGGTGCCTCGCGATATTCTCTGCTTAAAATAGCACGAGAGTACCGAGTACGAGTATTTCTATGCACTTACGTACACAACTTCGATCGAATGCGCGACCATTACTCGTAAAAGCAACGTATGCGCATATATATAGTCGAACCTCTTAACCCCCTCTCTTCGACCCCCTGGGAATCGTTTACGTCGTTGGACCCCAACCGTCCGTTAATAGTTTTTTCATTTCACGCCCATTTTCCGGCACGTGTAAACACGACCACCTTGAGCAGAACAAGAAGGAAGAAAAAAATGTATTTCTAGACTGGAAAAAAACCGTGGAAAAAGCGAAATACGACGGGGCGAGGCTGTACCGTAAAAACGAAAAAAAAAAGAAAAGAAAAAACAAAAAATGAAAGAAAGAAAGAAAGAAAGATCGTAATGCATACGACATGCGACAGACGCGCGATACCTTCACCCACTAACCCGCATATTATAGTAGATACTTATCTCACAGCTGCCAGCAACACGCTATACGCACGTGGTACATTCATTCATTCGAAAAGTCTCGTCGATTTGCCTGTTTTTCTCTCTTGTTCAACAATAACAAATCGACTTGTATTCTTTTTTTCGCGAAACGAAAAAAATCGAGAATCGTAAGATTATTCGTTTCCTCTGGAGACGAGATTTTGCATTTTTGGCAGAAAATTTTGTGCTTTTGCTGAGCTGCACTTTTTTTTAGTGAATTTACCTTTAGACTGGTAGCTAAAGTTGGTAAAGTGGGTTTGTGTTTTACTTTCGATTTGCTTTCGATTTGCATTTACCACTGCTGAAATCTCCAGAAACGGCGTTCATTTCACAGAACGGTAATTTTTTATGAATGTTGGTAAGAGCAGATGAAAATCTTTTAGGAATATTCTCGTGATGGAAATTACTGGTAGTTTCTTGTTTGCAGAAAGGAATTACGTAACGTCTGAATAGTAAACAGAGACTTTGAAAAAATTGACTACGATAATTTTTTTTAGTAATAATTATAATTATGAGTTGTTGAGTAACCTTAACAGCGGTTTTGGCAGCTGGAAAATGTCAAATTGGGATTTTCGACATTGGAATAGTGATCAGCGATTTCGGAAACATAAATTATATTAGACTTCCTTAGGTAATAATGATATTTACAAGCCGTTATACGGGTTTTGACAGCGGTTTTGGCAGTTGACAGGTGTCAAATTGGGACCTTGTCATCAAAATCATGACCACCGACCTCGAGAACACAAAAAATTATCCGTCTTTGCAATAATAATATTCATAATCTCTCATACAAGTATTGACAGCGGTTTTGGCAATTGACAGGTGTCAAACTAGGATCTTGTCATCAAATCCGTAGTCATTTACCTAAGAATTTTAAAAAAAAAAATGCCTGTACAAAAAATAGCGGCAGTCCAAAGGTACAATACAATCTTTCTTCGAAGATCAGAAAATTTCTACGATTGTTCGAGAAATAAAGATTTATTTTTCGTGGGAATATTTCATACCGGAGAATGTACGTACAAAGGAGAGAGTCGACACGACGTGCTTATTTAATACAGTCGAATTGAAGATTATTGCTCGGCTCGATAGATCCCAAGTCATAATGGTACCCTCGTACTATAATGGCACGGCATCGGGCTTCCCGAGTTGTTTAATACCGTGAGCTTCAATTGGTCGCACGTTACATTCCACGGAGTGCGTTTAATTATCCGAGAGGATAGAGTACCCGTGTACCATACACCCGTTTCAAACATACTGCTGTTTCAAACGTACTTCGTTGCAGTGTCGTGCGCACATGTTGACGGAAACGTTAATGTGCATGCGATTTATTAGCAATGTTGACAATGTATTCAAATACGCCCTCGCACACGCGATCTCACGGCTCAATATTTCATTCAAACCTCCATTTTATCGTTTTAATCATTTTCACAATTTACGAGATACGAGTAAGCTTCCCGATAACTAGCTCGAAAATTAAAAATATGCAAAAAGAAAAAATAATTTTTTTCATTAAAAAAATTTCTATAAATAATTACCAAGAAAAAAAAAGACTTCTTATATGACACACATATATCTATATATATATATATACACGTACTCAAATAGTAAAAGCGAAGAGGTGCGCTGATTAGAAAGGAAACGTCGAGCATGAAATGAGACAGGAAGGTTATTGTGTTGCGATGAAGAATTAAAGAAAGAAAGAAGAAAACAAATAGAGAAGAAAGAAGAACGAGAAGAGGCAACAAGCCGTGTACAACGCCGAGTATAAATTGTACCAGTCGAGTTACCGAGGGCAAAGGAAGAACGAGATTCGTTCGTTGTTTCGAGTGGTGCCCTGTCTCTCTCTCTCTCTCTCTCTCTCTCTCTCTTTCTTTCTCCCACCCCCTCTCTCTTTCTCTCTGTCCCCCCGTGGCTTCTTCTTCAAAGTCGAGGCGCGCCACGTTCACACAAGAGCGAGAAGTAAAATTTCGTCATAAACGTATTTACAATGTTACGAAAGTATTTTTACTATGGGCCTTGCGGTGTATAGAAACGATGATACAAACTAGAAGTCGTGGCACGGAGCCGGTGCATTACAGTTAGAAAGTAACCTCGGACTTCCGAGCCGGTAACTGTTGCGCGTGGAATCCCGTACCGATTCGGCAAATATATATCTATATACATATAGATATGTATATTTATGTACATAAAAACGAGTCACGATATTTTAAATCCACGATGCGATAAGTACGAGAATAAATTGAGTCTTCGTGAACGTTTTACGCTTCTTTCGCTCAAGAAATTCTAAATTATTTGTATTTTATTATCAACAAAAAATGTACATGTTTAGTAGTGGTAGAACAGTAGTTTTTTTCTGTTCGATACAGTCTGGTGGAATCATGTCGAGAGATAATGCGTATTCACACACGGATCTACGGTGTTAAAATTTTTAATCCAGATCTCGATCGGTATTATCGTTGTAAAAATATATTGATAAATTTGTCAAATTTTCCCAGAGTGCAATCACAAGGTAGAAACAAAAAAAAATAATAAATATTTTCACCCAATGGTATTTTGTTCAATTGTATTTTTTTAAAAATATTATCTTCGTGTTTCTCACGAAATTTTTATCGTAAGAATTTCAACTTATCGCCGCTCGTTATATATCGAACGCTTGATATAATGATATATACAATCCACCGTTGAGAGACGAAAATATTTTTAACGGTGTATAAAAATCTACTTTTGTTATGACTCAACGAGTATCGTGAGCTCATTCGACGTTCGAATCTCCAGGAAATAGAAGAGCGAGGCGAAGTAGTACCGTTATACTCGGGGTAATGACGATTAACCCAAAGGGAAAGGACGCCATGTTTATATCTATACTTCTTTCAGTCTCCCCCCGGCTGATTCACAAATATTAAAATTTCATAATCGCCGGTTAAGTCGTCGGCAAATTCATTTATTTATGATTTTGTTATAGCTGCATGGGAACGCTATAATAAAGAACGAGACAAATACTACTGTAAAAAGTATAGCTATATACACGTATGTGTATGGGCCTGTATGAGACACCGGCACCGATCCGGCTTTACAGGTTGCACTCGTTTCACAACAATCATCGAAATAGAATTAGAGAAAGGAAAAGGCAGGATAGATAGTTCGGCTCGTGATAAACGACTGTGAAATCGAATGAAGCGCCGATAGACATCGTGAAAAGCTTGCAATTCGTACAGACCCGTTATTCTCACTCCATACGTCCGCGCATATCGTTCGATTTATCACGAGAATATTCCGAACTATCTCTACACTCTCATGGGATTCGGACAGAAAATATTATAACTGGAGGGGAATAAATAGAATCGTGGATAATAGAAAAATGATGATCGATCAATGAAAAGATTTAATTTCTAAAAGAATGAACAAAAATTAATGAAAAATAATGTCTGTAACAGGAAGAGACAAAATGGCGAAAAAGAAGATTTACTATAGTTCGGTTTTTCTCGAGTCCTTTGCCAACTACGCCTATGATACGCGTAGGTACGAGCATTCGCCTATAATTCGTATACCATTGTAGCTCATTTTTCTTATTTCCCATCAAATGCGATACCATTATTTATATATTATGCATTTTTTAAAAAAAAATAAATTAAGAGTGTAAAAGATACTCACCATTCCGGGAGACGTCGAGCTCCACGAGGTTCTCGAAATTTTGAATATCGGGCGGCAGCCGGTGAATCTCATTATCGCTTAGACCGAGCTTTCTGAGCCTCTGGAGTCTGAAGAAATTCTGTTGAAAAAAGAAAAAGAAAAAAAAATATCGATATAGAACTTTTCAATAATACGACGAAAAAAGAAATAGGAAAGAACGTCAGGTAGCGACGGATGGCATTTGCCATGAACGCCGAACGCGCCCCGTGCTTCTCTCTCGTAGTAAATTCTCGGCAGCGTGCATTTGCATTGTGCCTCGCGCGCTCCATACACAACGATCGTGTACAAACTTGCTCGAAACGCCAGACTCGTCGGTCTCTATATTTTCATGTTATTTTGTTTGTTACCTCGTTTATCGTAAACTCGTTAAATCGAAATTTCATATAGAAAGGCTTTCTGTGTAAAGCGAGGCGTCTAAAAAAGATGACATTGTTACCTTGGGTAGATCCCTGATGTGATTGGCGTCGAGTAAAAGTTCCTCGAGGCTACGCGAGTAACGTAGTATGTCGTCGGGCACGCTCGGTAACGAGCAATGACGCTTGTCAACGGCCTCCACCTGCCTGTTACACCCTTTAAAAATCGGAATGCAGCGAAACATCGTATAACCCTTATTTATTCTAAAACCCACGAGTTTTCTAACTCACGCACGCACCCACACACACACACACTCACACACGCGCACAACACTTTGCTCAGCACCAAGGCATAATGCGATCGCTCGCGACTCTTATTATTTACGCGCAAACTGAGCTACGGGCGTTATTTGCAAATTATCATTTTTCACGTGTTTCCTTTTTTCTCGTAAGGAGAGATTTTTTTTTATAATACGTTCCTTCAATATTCCAGACTGGCTTAAAGGATTCTCTCGCGTGGGAGAGAGAGAGTGAAGGAAGAGCACACAGGGGAACAAATATACGGTCCGCGGCACGACACACACTTTCACGCCCTACTCGGCTTTAAACGCGGCTCACGGCTCTCGGCTTCTCCACCTCGAAAAACTCTGACGTCATCACACCAAGCTATATGTAAGTGCTTTATGCTCGTCTATCTCTCAACTCCGTATGCGCTTGGGTTAAAACGAACGAGGCGAACGCAGCGCACCACGAACTCTCCACGGCGATGGTGGCGGACCACTACTATGCTTTTACTACCGTCTCCCCACCTCGACGGCTAGCCACTACGATTATCCCCCCTCCTTTGCTTAATACAAATTCGATGGGAACCCCAGCGCCATCTCTGGAAGGACAGTGGCGTCGCTGCTGCTGCAACGTTGCGAAAACAATCTTACCGATGAAACATTGATGTACGAATTTTACATCAGCTACATAATACTCGCAATTGTTCGTGTTCACCCTTCGAAACCCTTAGAATTCGGTCTTAGGGAGAAAAATCATTAATGTCGGACTCGAAAGGCTTGGATAAATCATATTTATAGAGCTGGTAATATTGCTGCTATCTGTTGGCCTTCGGCCAAACCGCCAGCCACACCTTATCAGCATTACCGACTTTCAAGATGGCCGGGGCACCTACCATCCTACATTGATGGCTACAAATATAATTATTCATGTCAACAACTCTAAATTTACACTGTATAATCTATATATATAAAAGATCGGTACTGCCGGCCACCTGCGGCAAATAATCAAACACCTTTCAACTTCGGCAGTTCGGTATGCCAAGGAATTCTAATAGCGCTTCAAGCTCGCGACTCCCCCAAACCGGAAGTTGAGAACTCGCAGGCATTCGAGCCGATGAACCGAATGAACGTAACGTTGATTATTTAACAATATTTCTTTAATATATTTCACTCCTTTTACTATACATAGTCAGACTTTTGTGATTGCCGTAATATTCAAATATGATTGAAAATGTTGCATCGCTGTACCTGTTGCAACACGAAAATGACAAACTGAATTACTTCACTGGTTTCGTGTTTCACTCTCATAACGTCCGAGGAAGAAATCGACAAGCGATTTTATCATTACCGATAAATCGTTAATACCATCAGATATTATTGTTGTCTGGTAGTTAAAGTATCGGAGTTATAAATTGATATGGTATAAAAAATAATTTATTCTCGTTTTAAAAAAGAAACACGTCTTTCAACAGACCCGCTCGTTCTATTATGATCTAAACATTCAAAAGGACAGGACAATGAATGACTTTGATGAAAGATATGGGTCGTTCGAAAATGTACAAAAAAAACATTCATTCGCATTCATAAGACAACGGTACCGAAAGTAAAGGATCGTTCACAGTCACGATACACCATTAACGGGCACAAAGGGGAATTGAGTACTACGAATAATACTGTGCACAAAGGCCAACTAAAATAGCGTAAGAATTATATAAGCTCGCACTAAGTCTAGTTTCCTCTTTTTTTTGCGAACGAATTCCTCACTAAGAAATACGATAGGCATCTCATACTCGTCCCTTTTTAGATTCAGGAAAATGCGTAATGGGATTCGTAGTTATCGATGGAAACCTAGCAACCGGAAGTATAATTAACGAAACGAGGGACGCGACACCATGGTCATAATTCTTGTATAAACTTAATCCCTGCGTTTTCCATCCCACATTCTACGTCCCCGATCGAACGAAAAGTTCCGTCGGCAGATCGGCATTTTTATGCCCACTCTCTTTGCTCAACCGAGTTTGTTCTTCTTCGAAAGATCGTTTCACCGATCATGCTCGTACTAATGAAATCACTTGGTGGACGTCGTCCTTGTCATACAATCCGGTTCGGAAAAACGGTCTTTATCACAATCTTTGCTAGTGATGCGAAAAAAATTGAGTAACGATACCGCAGGATTTTTTGGTACTCTTCGTGGTTCCGTGGATCTCGATCTGCTCGTACGTCTTGCTGGCGTTATTTGAGTATTAGGACTCGTTACAGCTTTGTCGTTTTCCGTTTTTCCGACACGTAACTCGTATCGATCTCTTCGTATTTTCGTCAACCAGTCGATATTTTCTTTGCACTTTTGTGGCGACATTTGCACAAGATGAGGTGCCGTACCATCGATCACGTAGTTCGGCAGATTTAGCGTGGGTGAGAATGGCGTATGACACGATATTTCAGGCGCGATGGACGACGAGCTTGGCCCAGGCTCGTCGGAGTCGTAGCCACGCTGCAACGATAACGTGGACGATACTTCTCTCTCGCAGATCGGACTGAACAATCGACGCGCACCCCGGTTCTCCAAGTGAGGACGTTTTAATCTCGGCTCAAGATTCTCGATTATCGGGGACAGTACCGATTTAAATTTCCCATCTGTCCAAGGTCCTCCAGTTATCATATGTGCATAACTCCTTTTTGTAACACTCGCCGTTTGATTGACATCGTGGGATTCGTTGTTACGACTAGAATCGCTACCACTCGCTTCGGGAGTTGTGGCTGTGAGAAAAGAAACGTTTAAGAGTCAGTGTTACAGTGTAAAAGATCGCATTCATATTTTCAGAGTATTTAGAGAATTACGGCAAAGTGGCTAAATGGTTTTTTTTTCCCAAAATTTTGAAAATAGTGTTGCAGGCGACGAGCGATTCAAAAACACCATCCATACTTTCTCCGGCACTGAGTCTTCAAGTTTTGAGAGTAGCTAGACAATTATGACAAAAACTTTGGAAAAAAAACACAATTAGCCACGTTTTGCCATAATTCTCTAGACGCCCTCTAAAGAGCACAATTTATAAAATATTTCGACAATTACGAAAATGACAAACAATGTTTTTTACCCGGTGTCGTATCAGAACCTGGAGTTCGCTGTTGACGCGAGACCCATCGTCGAGAAACCGTCGGAGTTGTCTCGATGGTTGATTGTCCCGCCGGATTCGCCGACTCGACGCTTTCCGCACGCCCGCGTATCTCTATGTCGTCATTCTCACTCTTGTGTTCAAGACCGACTCGCCAAATTCTGTGACAACAATCGTCCGAACACGTGACGATCTGAAAAATACAGAAAAAATGCAAATTTGTCGAACGTGTTTCGTCACTTGGAGATCCGTGAAAAATGTTGTTTGCGATATTTTGATTCTACCTTCGGTTCGCCGACGTTGCACCAATCGATGCAGGTTACTTCGTCGGTGTGACCCCAAAGCTTTATTAAAGGACATCCAGCGCTTTTCGTGCTCCATATATAAGCGTACTCATCGCTCGAGCCACTCGCAAGATATTTACCGTCGGGACTTAAGCATGTTTTTACGTAAAACGTAGAATTTCGATGTCCATAAAATTCTGCAACTGTGAAAAAAGCAAAATTGAAAGTCTTCCACCCATTTTTCGTAGCGATTCGATTTTTATGAATATTTCAATTTATTCACCTGGCTCGGGATTGTACGCTCCTATATTATATTCGTAAATTATACTGTCCATGCAACTGGCATAGAGAGATATACCAGCTGGACAAACGAGTAAAGTTGTAAATCCGTTTCTTATGCTACCACCGGCGTAATTCATCACATGTTTGGGAACTGGATCCTTTTTGTGCACCGTGTAATTCTTTCTCATGTCCCAAACTTTGATTAGCCTACAAGATCGATCATAAATTATTTGTAGTACAATTTTCGTCAATGCTTGTAGGAATATATCAAAAACACATTTATTTTGAAAATGCAATAAGATAATGTAATTACCCATCGCCAGCTGCGCAAGATAATAGGGAAAAATCGTCTTGGAAAGCAAGAGCCGTAATGCTCTGCGATCTCGAGGCCCTCGCTAGACCACCTCGTCGTTGCTTTATGTTTGTTCCATGAACAGTTCCATGACCATTCGAGATACAATTATCAGGCTTTGGATGCTCGGTGTGGGACGCTCGAATGTCCCATACCATTATTGCACCGTCCCGAGCTCCAGTTGCGAAAACCGCTACAAGTGAAACGACAATTTTTTCCTTTGCATTCGATATTTATGGCGATTCTAACTTTTAACGAATATTTATCGTTGAGGTATCATAATGAATTTAAATATTCCCCAAAAATTACAGCAGTACACTGGGATATAATCGGACAAACCTTTGTCTTCTGGTCTGAACACTGCCGTTTTCACACTTCTGGTGTGACCGTTGTAAGAACCTACTTGTTGTATATCGGCTCTAGAAACATCCCAAACTCTGGCTGTATGATCTCCAGATGCTGTAACGAGCTTCAGCTCTCCTGGCATCCACGAGATATCGAAAATTGCGTTGCAATGAGCCTTTGAAAAAAATACCCATTCGATATTGATGACGTATCTCCAGTGTCTTTAAATATTTTGCTTATTCCATAAGAAAAAACTACGCTTATGGGGAATCGACTTATAACAATTGCATGATTTGGACAATTTTTTGCGACAAGAGAAAATAATTAAATTTCTTCTTTTCTTTTAATTTGCGATTATATTATTGTTTCATTGCCATCAAAGCCATTTATGGTTCAAAATATTCTGATGCGAACTAATTGACTGGTTGATTCAGCAATAACAATTATTTATTATATGACAACATGCTTAAAATTGTTTTCTTATTCCATAAACAAAAATTGTATACTCCACGTAAATGAGAAATCGTTCACCAACCTGCGTTCCATTCAATTGTTGATTAGGATGTCCTCGCTTAGTCGTATCTTGTAGAGCAATTTTCCCATCTTCATTAGCCAGTGCCAATATCTGATTATATCCAGGTACGTTGCAGAAGCGACAGGCAAAAACCGGAGGATCCGGATTATATTCTGCTGCGTTAGCAGTTGATGAGATACCACGATACACATCGTCTTGATGGCATTTTAGCCTGTGCAACGAAATGTCATAACTGGATATTGAATCTGAAAGACCGACAATAAGCCCGTTAATATTTAATCGGCAAACTACATATGTCTTTTTCGTAAATCGAAAACAAATTTCAATCAATATCGTTATACGGCACACATTCGAAAAATGGGCACAAGAAATAAATTGGGCGACCATAAATGATGGCGATTATGCGAATATATTGAGAAATATGAGAAATAGAAACGATTCGATGTTGAAATAAATGCCGTCCAACAATTGCTAAAAATGAGTTCATGGGCATAACCTCTACTACTACACACTCTTGTCACGGTAAACGATGTGATGTAATAAAGAACTTGGCATTTTATTTACCAAATCCACTGGAACGCCGTGCCAAAGCGTCGACGATGTTCATTATCGCGAATTCATTAAAGAAAAAATTGTAATGATATGATGTCGCGACAAATTCAACGTGTTTTCGTACGACACATTACGCGGGATTTCTGTCATTTTTCCCGCACAATTCGGCTTGAATCGCGGCTGAAATGACAACAAAGAGAGGCAGCCGCATAAAAGTTTATGGATTAGAGAATCAGAGTGGGGGAGCCGGGATAATAACACAATGCGATTTTACCGATGGTAAAGTTCATATCCGGTTTCCATTTATAGTATAAAATATAAAGTGCTATTAACGTAATTTTGTCGAACATGCTCATTCCCGCAATAGTGGAGTAGAGCCATCGGCTAGTTATTCAGAAAGTAGCACAGTTTAATTGTTTTTCATATTTTGTTTTCATGACTTTATACGATGTTAATTAAACGATCGTCTTCGGCAATAAAATATCATAATAAATTTAAAAATATGTGGATAATAGTTTATTTGATTTAGCTGTACACGAAATTCAGATTTTTAAAACAGAGTACTCCATTACCTCACGAACCCCGCCACGTGTGAAAAATCTCTACGTAGCTAACTCTCTACGGTATTTATATTCTCATCGATTACACACGAGCTTTACCGCATTCTCCATATCGCAGTCCAGTATCGTCTCGTCGACTCCGATTAGGTGCCCTGGGTCAAAATTATACCTAGGTTGATTAACCAGAGCATCGCATACTATTTATTATCCAGTTATGTATGCACGTTGAGGTTTTGTCGGGGGTATTTTGGGTTTCTGGTTAGATTTGCGATCAGTCCCGTCAGTCTATCGGTCTGTCGGGCGTCGATGATATTGTGGGGTGGGGGTTGGAAACGATCGCAAGAAGAGTAGACAAAAGTGACGACAGAAACGATACACTCCGATAAATCGTATTCCGTAGTGTACCATTAAAACAAAATAGAGACAATTCGAGAAACATGTCCGACACACGGAGGCGTCGCAAACAATCGGGTGGATCGGATGACTTGTCCGACTCGTACGACGATCTGAACGCGACGAAGGAGACCCAGGTAAGCTTAGCAAATCCGGCTTCTCTCGCGTGGTACGCTCGTCTCCGGTGAAACTTATGTTATCCGGTCAGAGTGAAGTCGTTTTGAAAGAAGAAAAAACAAACATAAATAAAATATTCCCGCAAGTTGGGATTCTGGGTCGACGATTAGGCCAACGGTGAATGTACGCGGAAAATGGTCCACAGCCCTCGCGACGAGGTATAGTACACGCGAGAAACGGGGTCGAGAGTTTACCGTATATCGTTCGTGGAATTGGATCACGCAAGACTAACCCGATAACGAACGAGATCAGAACCGCACCTATCATCTCGTCGTCGTCTTCTTCTTTGCTCATAAGCAAACGTATACTTGATTATGGCCCGAATAAAACGTCCTTTCTACTTCCTCTATAAGCAAAGCAGGTTATGGATCGAGTCCTGTTATTCGCGACCAACTTTAGATAGCAAAGTATCATCATAGTCGGGTGCGAACGGTACACGAAAATCGCTCGACCAGAATCGCGCTCTTAAAACCACTGCGAAATTCGAATTTACTTGATATTACATCGCATATTTCAATGAGTGTACAGTGCTCGAAAATGTCAAGTGTCAGCTGGCGTGACAGAAGACATTCGTCACCGGTGTCGCAAATCGGACGTTTAATCGCGCTCAGAAACGCCAACTTCGCTCGCACTTTCCATGTAATATAAACACATCGATAAGTTTTACAAAATACATAATATTTTTATTCATACGTACAAGAAAGTTGGAAGAAACCGAGGGTGAGGTTAGATAAAGAAAATCTCCAAGTAATATAAAGAGTATGTGCAAGGGACAATCAAGAGATAATCAAGCCTATTTATTTAAATATTGAATTGCCGATCTTTTACTTTCGCAAATTAAAATCCAATGTTTTAAGTTATGTTTATTTTTCGTAAATGCCCTATGAATTCTCAGCTATATTTTCGTAATTGTCAGTTCAAACTATATTATTGAGACAAAAAAAAATGATAAATTTTACAGACCGGCAAGAATGATTGCGCTCCCCGCTATCTTGAAACAAATCCGCCTTAAGTATGTCCACCTAAGGTAACGCGATACTGAATATACCAAAGTTAATCGCATACCAAAGCTAACGAACGAATCGAGAGTTACGTGAGAATTCTGATATAAATATCTCAAACTTCGATATTTCCAGATGCGCCTAAGATAATTTTTTAAGCCACATTCTTCAATTTAGCCCTACAGTGACTAGATTTCTTTTAAACAAAGCTTGTGTGATCGTTTTTTTTAAAATATTTTTATTCTCTAAACAATCAAACTTTATACATCAAAGTTCTCTGCCCTTTCGCATCTCTCAGAGTAGCGAACAAACCGAGGGTCACCGAGACTCGGAGTACGACACAGCTGGAAGCGATGGTGAATCGGAGGGTGGTTCGCAAGACGGTGGAGAAAGAGAAAGCGGCGACGGGCAGGAAGAAGACAAGCCGCAGAAAAAATTGGACGATGACGAGGACAGACGGAATCCTCAGTATATACCCAAGAGAGGAACTTTCTACGAACATGACGACAGAACGACGGAAGAAGCTCCAGAAAGCACGACCGAACCTCCTCCGGAGAGAGAAACGAAGGAGAAAAAAGTTTGGAAGGATAAAGAGGATAGGTGGAATCACGATCGCTACAACGACGACGAGCAAGCGCCGAAAAGTCACGAAGAGCTCATAGCTGCTTATGGCTATGATATTCGAAACGAGGAAGGTCCTCCAAGAGCTCGCAGAAGAAGGAGATACGGGTGAGAAATATTCTCTCGAACAACATCGAGGAAGAAAAGATTATCATCTTGAGATTTCTTTATATAGAAATGTATATTGATTTATTTCTAGACGGGGACCAAACAAATATACCCGAAATTGGGAAGACGAAGACGCGTACGGTAAAACTGCGCCTAGCGTAACTAGTGGTAAAAATCCAGGCAGAAAAACGAACAGAAGCGGCGAAGAATTTCCTGCTCTCGGTGGTATTAATCAGGTGAAAAATAATTTTCATAAATGTGAAATAATTAATTTATCGTTTTTCGATCGTTAATGTTGAAACATGAAATTTAATCATTTTTATTTACAGGATGCATCGATAGATTCCGTTGACGAACCGGTAATAACATCTGCCTGGTACAGCAATAAAAACAAGTCGCAGAATAAACAACCAAATTTCCCACCTCTTCAACCCCCGCAAGATAATAATGTAAAATCGAAGTCCGGCAGCTCGAATAATACTCATACGTACGTTGACTATTTTTTAAAACTTATTAATTTATTCAGATTTATATTTCTACGAAAAAAAATATACCTTTGTTTGTAGAAACGAAAATAGAGCGCCGAACGAGCCGACGAATCCTGCCTGGAAGAAAGAACCCAAGGTGCCAGCGCGAAATTTGAGTCCTAACAGAAACGCGATCGGTGGTGGCGAAACGGAAAAATTAATGAACGCCAAGCCATCGCCACGAGATACGAAAGACATAATGAAAAAACGACAAGTTCAAGAATCCGTTAGTCTCGCGGCTAGCAGAGTGCGCGGTCGCGGTTTCAAAGCGACTCCGAACAACAATCTCGTTGGTAATAGAATCGTCGATCCAAAACCTCGGGGACGGGGTAGTCCTCTCATCAACGTCGAGGCTAAGAGAAATAACGCGAGTCTACACGACGACGAGCATCATCAACAGCTCATAAACGAAACGAAGCACATAAGTCTCAATGACGGTTCTTATCATCCAAGACAGTCTAGTGAGTCTTTTTTCTAATTTTTTTGTATTTTTCTCAAATCAGAAATACCCATATTAAAAGAAAAGAAATAAATAAAACGCACTTGCATCTCTAACGAGATACGTTCCGGAGAAAATATTCTTAGGACTGGACGTATCTGTTCAATTTTATTAAAAAAAAAAAAAGAGTTGATCTTAATATAACAATTGATAATTTTCAGAAAACTTTTACGCCCAAGCTCCCAATCAGCAGAGACCAAACACAGTTCCTCCACGAATGCAACAACAGCAACAACATCAGCAACATCATCAACAGCAACAATTGCAATCGCCCGAGCAACCTCAGCAAGTTCATCCTCAGCAACCCGACGTTGCTGGAAATAGACCAAAACGTTATTCGAGCCTTCGTCAACGACCGGCGATTCCCGAGGGACCGGGACAACAACAATCTCCTTATCCTCCTCAACACCCCCAGCATGGATTTTATCCACCACAAGGTAAATCACATATATAACTCATACTGCGATAATTATATTATTTATTGCCATTAATAACAATCAGCCCCTTATTATCGTCGCATACTCGTTTTTCGTCAATTCGCGAAAGAAAAATTCTTTCTATTAACATTCCGATGTATTCTCACATGTTATCCGTCCAGCTGGAAATTCACACGGTGTTGTAGAATCGCCAGGTAAGAACTCTCACAGAAATAATATCGTGTTTGTCACCTGTCCTGTGTGTTTTGTCATTCGAATTACTAAACAAAATTATGCACGAGCTTTGATGGGTTAATCAGTGGATCGTGAGAGTATAAAGAACAAAAACGTCGATATTTTTCGTCCGATCGATGCCCAGTTTGTGCAATTTTCGTTGTTTTTTAATCCACGATATTTTGCAGAAAATATTTGAATATTCATTTTTTGGTAGGTTTTCCTCAAGGTCACTTTGAGCAGCCTACGCCAGTTGGAAATGCGGCAGCGCCGATGGCCGGTCAGCCTGTTATTCCTCTAGCTCCGGGTGGACAACCTACCAGTTATGCGCCACCCCCGTTTTTAGTACCACCCCCGCAGTTTATTGCTCCGCAGGCAGCACCACCGAGTATGATTAATTATGTACCAACTCCAGCCGGACCTGCCTTTCAACCCAACTTTCAAAGCTATCAGGGATACAATCCTGCCGTTCCGGTATTTATCCCAATTTTTTATCGTAGTAAAAAAAATTAACATTCCTCCAAGTTTCAAAATTTTACAAATTAATTTTTTTAAATAGCCACAAGGCCCACCACCTCCTCCGGAACTGTTTCAACCTCAAGGCTGCACTTATTATAGTCCAGCGCAGCAACAGCAGCAACAAGGCGCACCGATCAGACGACCAAAAGCCGCAATACCGATTTTACCACCACCGGACGCTAATTCTCAATATCATCACCATCATCATCACCAGGCAAGTCGAGGACGTGGCAAAACACCTCAGCACGGAAATATTAACGCACCGGGTAGCGTGCCAATTTCGCCGGCACCTCAACAACCCCAACAGCATCAAGAACCCGAAATTCATAATCAGGAAACCGAAGTCGAGAACAATGTTCCCGCCGAGATATTCGAAAATGCGCAATATGAAATAGCACCGCCATTGCCGCAGCAACAACTGCAACAAAATGAAGTCGAGTACGCGCCCGTTGAGCCCAAAGCAGCGGAGATCGAAGTTCCTCCTTCAAATAACAACCTCGACGTCGATCTCGAGCCCAAGCTCGAACCTTCGAATCAATTACAAGAAATTTCCAATGAATTACAGGAAATTTCGAATCTTGCCGAATCGGAGACGAAGGTTAACGAGCCCGAGATCGAAGCTACGATAAAATCGACAGAACCGGCGGAACCACCGGTCGAGGAAAAAATCGAAGACGTCGTTGTCATCGTCGCTCCGAAAACTGTCGAGATTGACGTTACTATTGCCGAAACAGAAGTGACACAAACGGAGAGTAATGTACTCCCGGATAAGCCAGTTGTCGAAGAGACGGCTGCTTAACTTCTCGTGCTTATACGTAGAACTTTTTTCCTTGAAAAAATTGGTGGACACGTAGCTAGGATAAAATACGTGAATTAACAACGAGGTGCAAATAAATGGAGTAATTTCGCCAGCTAAAACGCGATATATTTGCATTTGATTTTATCAATAGCACGATTATATTTACGACGAGAGATAAGAAGGAAAAAGAAAGATAGAAAACGAGAAGAAACAATATGGTTCTATCACGTACTGTGTTCGAAACTCGCCGGTAGCTTGCGCAGGTTTCGTTTATATTATTATTTTCTGTTTATGGTTTTCTCATTATCAAATCGCTTTCTCAAGAATACTTGTAACATTAGTCGAAGACGTTAATGATAATTATTAACCGGACGAGCTTTCGAATACAATTTATCTCGAAATCAGAGTTTTATTTTTTCAGTTCGATCGATATGAAATTAATCCGATACCGAGAATGGTACGTTGTTAACAAAAATCTATGGAACAAGAATGAAGAAGAAAAAAAGAAAAGAAAAACAATAAGTTACACTAGTTGCGCGGAGTTTATGTACAGAGCGTCTCTAGAATCGAAGCTCGAAATTTCGATGGGCGTCGATGAAACTCGATATAATCGATATATCAATATATTTCAATCTCCTTTTTCAATGAAAATTGGTTGATTTATTGCAGATATGCATTTTGAGCATCGGTCATGAAATCATTGAATACTACGAAGAAAGAAGAAAAATTGTGAAAAAAGTACAATCGGCATGAAATACAGAAATGCTGTAAAAAAAATGAAATAACGAATAAATGCCGAAGTTATTTAAATTGGTGAAAGAATATTGATGCGGGGCACGATCAAACGAGGGTAAAATAAAAAATAATGCAAATACCTTGATATATATATATAATTATCTGGAAATTCATTGATTTTATATAAATATGTAACTTCTCGTTTGATCGAAGTTCACGATTCTCCAGGACGACGGATTTAGTCACAAGGATTAATTAATTTCACGACAGAGAGATGTAAATAATGGCAAAGAAAGGTTTCAAAAATTCCTCCGACGAGATGAAAAATCATAATGTGATTGCTTTCTTTTTTGCCGATTTTTGATGGACTCGAAACTCTCCCTCGCCTCTTTCTTTTACCCTTTTTGCAAAAATCTTGAATCATCGGACCACGCGGTCGAAGGAACGAAAATACGCGAATCGAAGAGTAAGTATGGCCAATCTAAACTCGAACTCGATGCTTTATGTACAAATACATTTATATATCGTAAATAATACTGAATTCGAGTGGAAGAATAAACAAACAAACCAACATTATTGGTGAATTCTTCGAATTTGTTTACTTTATTTTACAATTTCACTTGGTTCGTGCTATTATTATCAACCTTTCGTCAATTTTGTGTAGATAGCTACAAATTATTTAGCACGCTTGTACCAATTACAGAAAAATTTGAAAAAAGCGCTTTGCCTCGCGAATCAATTTTTTATTTCACAAAATTGTGATGACTGATGATTTTTGTTGTACATAGATAGGCAAGCGCGACAAGATTTTTTAATTATCTTGTACATCGTTTTATACATGAGGGGATTGAGTTTACCTGAACTCGTGTAAAAAAAAGATAATCGAGGATTTATACAATTATAAGCGTAAACGATTAATTTCAACTAGACACACTATTCTATGTTTTATCTTAATATTATTAATGGATTGTTTTATATTCATTAGGTATATCTATCAATCTATCTGAATGTCTTTACCACCCAGACGGTAAGTCGTTACAATTTTATGACACATATTTATGACATCGATTTATCGATCGTTCGTCATACTTCGAAAATTCAAACGAACGCGACTCCAGGCTCGAACGCCTCTCCTTCACGAGAATAAAATATATTCAAAATATATATATATATGTTCATACGTTCGGACGTCAAAAAAATCCCTTTTTTCGTTATTTTTGGACTTTGTTTTCAAGTCGCTGCCAATTCGGAAAATAAGAGCGAAAGAAATATACACTCAATGACAAAAAGTTACATAATTCAAATGCAATTGTTATTTGGGTCTCATAAATTATATTTGTAGTCGAATATTGAGCAATGTAATATTTAACCCTAGAGTAGTCATGCCTTTTCATGAAACGTGAGTGCTGAGCATTTTTTCTCGCTCAAATTGAAATTCATTTTTTGCACATATGTAATTAAACTGAATTAAAATGTAACATAAACGCTTGATCTTGTCGAATACAAAGTTTACTAAATAATAACATTTATTTACCAAGGGTGACGAAATGCTCATATTACGCTATTTATGTATACCTAACGTACGAAATATTCTCCACAATTGTTTCAGATCTGTCGATCCAGCTGTATGAAAAATCAAGTCAACGTATAAAAAAAAAATTGAAGTCTCGAAAGAACAAATTTGAACAAGGTAATAATTGTCATTTTCCATTGTATCAACACATTGAAACAACAAAATTATCAGCTTCCTAAAAATATCATTTTTCGTGTGAAATTGTATTCCATATGAATACTTTTTTCCACGTAGACTTATATTTTCTTCGTTTATAGATGGACGTGCTGATTTCGCAATTTTTACAAAAATGGAAATTAGACGTTTACGTTATTATCGTATACAAATATAATTATTGTGATATATATTAATCATTTTTATGGATCTGTTGTAAATTCGTGATTGCGCTCATAATCAGAGGGATTACTTCGACTCTCTGACGCACGGTATTATTCGAGGTTTTGTGAATCCAGTCGTAAGGAAAACCAAGTAAACTTATAAAAAAAATTGAAGTCGTAAAACAACAAAATTGAACACGATAATTATCATTTTCCATCGTACCAACACATTCAAACAAAAAAATGATCAGCTTCCTAAAAATATCATTTTTCGTCTGAAATTGTATTCCATATGAATACTTTTTTCCACGTAGACTTATATTTTCTTCGTTTATAGATGGACGTGCTGATTTCGCAATTTTTACAAAAATGGAAATTAGACGTTTACATTATTATCGTATACAAATATAATTATTGTGATATATATTAATCATTTTTATGGATCTGTTGTAAATTCGTGATTGCGCTCAGAGGAATTACTTCGACGCTTCGACGTACGGTATTCGTGGTCGTGTGAATCGATCTCGTCAGCATCTGCGAACGTCGAACTGTAATGTTCGACGTACCGGCAAATTTGTAAACTCCGCGATGAGGATTCGCGTCGTTTCTGGATATGCAACATGTTCGCTCGAACTCCTTGCGAAATTTTCCTGTAACAAATATTTGTGTAACGTATCGTGAAACGTAGCTAATACTTTTCATACGAATCCCTCAAAGTTCTAACGCGTTTAAACTTTACATCACCTCCGGCTTTCCTGGAAAAATGTTTCGCTTTGATTATTGCTTACTGGGGAAACTTTTATTAGCTGCAATAATTACGATAGACCGTCGTATCTCGTAGCTCTAGCGAAATATAAATTGCAACTCGAAAACGAAATTATTTACTCGATACGAAAGTTAATTAAAATAATATTTATTTAACATCGATTAACGACCAACTTGCAATTTTATAGAAGCGTAAAATAGAGCTTTGGCTCGTTACATGGTTTACTCGAGCGTTGATTGAAATAATATTTATTTAATGTCGATTAACGATCGACCTGTAATTTTATAGAAGCGTAAAATAGAGCTTTGGCTCGTTACACGTGACTCGAAAAATTAGCGAGCCAGGTGCCTATAAAATCGAGTCGAGACGTGACACTTGGTGAGCGAGTACGAATCTTCATGTCTGACAGGAAGTCGTATAAGCTGTAGAAGAAAACCTGACGGAAGTCGTCTTAACGATGGAAGAAAACAAGACTAGGAGAAAGAGAGAGAGAGAGAGAGAGAGAGGAGCACAGCATGGTCGGTGGGTCATAAATTTAGGAAAAAGAATACGCGTCTCGTCCTTTTATGGGTCTTTGTGGCTTTCGGAAGAAAAGAAGAGGCCACGGATGGAGATAAAAGGGGATAAATGGTGGCGAAGGGTGACATCTATAGAAATTGATGATACTGCGGGGAGAAGTTGTATCATGAGTGTCGTCAAGGGCAAGGAGAATTCCCCTAACGTTAAGAAAGACCTACTGGACCGTAGGAATTTTTTGTTCCAATAAACTCCTCGTTGCATTCTGTATTTTGACGTACCCACTTTTCCAACGTGATTAACTTGTCGAAACTATTGTGATAAAACGACATTGTTAATGATTATCGTAGATGATTAATAATTCAATTTAAAAAAATAACGATGCTGCAACATCGTGCTGATAAAATCAACAAAAATGATAATATTGAATAATAGGAATGATTAATTATCACTCGCTGATTTTAAATGAAAGCTGGGAAAAATTAACGAGGATAAAATTTGATATGGAGCTAAAGTTTCTTTATCTTTTCTTGGCCGTTTCTTTTTTCTCCGTTGGTAGATTCTAAAAGACCTCAATTTTTAAAAGACGTTTTATAAGAAAAGAATTCAGGAAAAATTCGCACACGCCAGCAGCCAACTTGCGAAAATATTGTATGTAAAAGAATTATCAAAGAGATTGATGAAATATATTGAGAAAAAAATTGCCGCCCTTTCGAGCGATTTTTTTCACATACTTACCGCTCATAAAAATATATATCAACGGATTGGCAGCGCTGTTAGCGTAACAGAGCAAATGAGCCATCAAACTGGCGATATTGGTGAGTTGGTTCGACCGGAAAGTGACGAGTAGCCTGCAACAATTGCCAAGCGGAGCAAATTCCCAAGGATAGATTTTTAATCAAATAAATTGTCTTGGAACGAACAAGAGATATTAAGAACGATATTAAGAAGAACGATAAATGGAACAAAAATAAAATGGAATTTGTCGAAAAAGGAATAAAAATTCCAAAGACACCCCGACGTATATTTATTCTTATAAAATACCTGAGAATAGAGAGCAAGTGCACAGGAAGATGGCACATTCCAAACATGATGACAACGGCGACCAACATTTTTGCAGCTTTTCTTCGAGATCGCAGTTGACCCTCGGGATTTCCAAGACCCGAAGATGATATTTCGTTCGGTTGACATATTCTTGCTGATACTGCCGAATTTATATTTTTTAATAATATCGTCTCTATTCTTCTTTAAGTTTATACGAGAATACTCTATTCTATACTTTATTCGGCTTTGAGTTTATACGAAAAAAAAAACAAAAAAAACACGTCGGTATTCAAACAAGTCATTCAAGACGTTCATTGAAAATTATTCGTCGTAAATCTCGAGTTCTTGAACTCGTTCGTGTCTTATTGTAACGTCGGTATTCATAACCAGCCCCGAAGATGATAAAAGCATCGAGAGTACTTCGAAGAGATTCACAGTGATGGTTTTATACAGCAGTGCATGACGATATAACGAGCTTTGAGGACGAGTCAAAAGAGCAACCGGAGAAGAAGATATACCTTCGTATGAATGGACCACTTGTGAAAGAGGGATACTCGCAATTTTTAGAACGTACGTTTTTTGAACTCTTTTTTTTTTCTTTTAATCTCATCCCTTTATGGATTTCTTGTGTTTGCAAATTTGTCGAATAACACTACCGTCCATTGTCCTCATTGACCAAAAATGGACGTAGTAAACAAAAACATCGACATTTTATCTCATTTTCCAAATAACGTTATAATTTTTTTTGTTTTTATTATTTTTTAATTATTTTATTTTCATTAATGTGATTTTAAGAAAATAATTCGAGCGATATTGTTACTCACGATTGTGTCCTGGAATGTTGTTCTTCCATAGTACACGACCGATCTGATAATACATTATGTTCATGAAAACCAACGGTCCAAAGTATAACAGAAAGAATTTTATAAATGTGAATGTCTTCTCGCTGTTGCGACTCCACGAAGTCTCGCACTGGGTGAAGAATATCGTTTTTATACGCAAATGAGAAGCAGCGAAGATCTCGAGAACCACCGGTTCCGGAATATCTGTGAGAGATAAGAAATAATCGAAGATGCATTTTTTAAATATATATATTTTTTTGTAACATTTTTTGTTTATTTTTTCATAAATTTTGGATAAATCGTATCGCACAGCAAAAATCGGTATAATAAAATCGACGGCACATCTCTTAGGGATTCCTCGTGATTCGATAAATGAGACGTAAATCGAGGATATTTTATACGTCCCAAATTGCAACGATAAATTTTCCAAACGTTCGGTTTCCTTTATCTCTCGCAATTTGTCTTCCGTCCGGCGGACGAAAAAAAAATACACTTTCGTGGTGAATCGTGAAATATCATCAATTTGTAGTTTTTATCGAGCGTGTCTTTGCCACGCCTTCGGAAAAAAAGAATGGACACAAGATCAACGAAAATCCAAATACTTTTCGACTAAGTTCGAAGTTTCGGGCGTGAAAAAAAAAAAAGTTTTCGAAATTCGATCTAAACGAGACCCGAAAACTTTCCCTCACCGAAACATCAACCCTTGAGCAGGTAACAGTGGAGTAAATAAATTACCGTCGGTTCTATCACCCACGTGTACTTATTAAGTTTTCTTTTAAAGAACTTTCGACGTACGTGTTTGATTTTCGCGACTCGAGTTTCAACTCGTAAAAAACTAAAAATTAATAAAAGAATGTGTTTAAGTATAAAAAAAATCCTGCGTTCTTTTCATTTACAAGTAATAAATTTTCATTGTATAATATTTATTTTATTGAAAAAGTAACATTTATTGTTTTTTTATTCATTAAAATTGTCCAGACGTTTCTTACCAAAGAGCAAAGCGAAAAGCCAGATACCGAAGATTGCCTTCTTCGCCCTTGCCGTCGTTGATTTGAATCTCAGAGGGAAACAGATTGCGTACCATCGATCTATCGATATGAAAGTGAGGGTCATCACGCTGACGCTAACCGAAACCGTCTGAAACACAAGCAAGATGAAGAAATCACATGGGGTAGATAGGAATAAATTCATATTTCATAAATTTGTGATAATAATTTTTATAGCGTTATTGCATTATTCTCTGATTGACAAATATAAGACCGAAATAATTGTGTTAGTACGATTTAAATCTTTCATGTCGTGTTGAATTGTCAATTATCATATTCGTGTCTGTCCATTATGCTCGACGTGCACGAGGCACTTGGACCTAATTACGAGAGTATGTATCAAAAGAACGTGGCGTGCATGAACGTAACGCCTTTCGCGTGTCGTCACAATAAAACTGTCATAAAAAAAAGAACAGAGAATGAATAAAAACATCAATTTAAATTTATATTTGGCCCAAATTATGTGAGAAAATTGTTCAATAAATAGTAAATCGTAAAACTTTTTTAGTTAATTTTTAGTCTACCGAGTATCGATAATACGTAAGAAAAAATCCAAATTATTCATCGATAAAACGACCTACGATAGATTTTTTGGACAAAGTCGTTTGAGAAAAAAGGAGAAGGAAAGAAGGAGAAAATAATAAAATCCTATTAATATTGTTTTTAGTACGTTGTATAGGAAAGGTCGTAACCAACTGCTGTCCCGTTTCCACTGTCTCGTTAAAAGGATTAATTGGATCTGTCGCGTTCACCCCTGGGAGCGCGCAGAGCATCGTGTAATATATATGTATATAAGCACATCAATATTTATCTATATATATAGTAGTTGTTATAAATTATTCAACTAAGTGTTTAACCATCGTAGTTTCCCTTAGATCGTAGTCCCGATTTTCATTGTCAGTTGTAGAATTACGTATTATTTGCACGGTAGGACTATCTTCGAAAAGAATTTTTTGTGTGCATGATCCTACCCTCGACTAAATCATTCATTTAGTACGACGCTATCTAATTTATGCAATTAATTTACCGCTCTTTTTACCCCGGTATAATTTTTGTTTTCCTGCGTACTACGTATTTCTTTTGTTATTTTTATTTTTCCGGTCGATCGCATTAAAAAAGCCCATGGGCAGGCTGGTTAAAACAAGATACGGTGCTTGATTTATAACGAAGAAATCCCCTGGGAAAATATAAAATTGAAAAGAAAACGTTGTTTGCTAATTTTTTCAGGAATATATTTTGTTTGTTTATTCTCAGTAAAGAAAAGTTTACTTTCTCGTGGTTGTCTAGCGAAGATTTTTTAAGAGAGGGTAAAAGTCAAACTTAAAATATCTCAGGAGGAATAATAGAGGAGGTTCTTAATGATAGAAGTTTGTCGGTATTTGATGTGTCTGAAAGTGACTGAGGGATAAACAGATTTCGGATATCTCGTAAATACACTTTTTCTCCGAAAGAATTCCTGCGATTTATCTCATGACGTTCCGATTTTTATAAACAGGAATAATCCTATTAACATTAAAATTAATCCTTGACAGTATTCGTTATGTTCACATTTTTCCAATAATTTCTTTGTACCTTTGAAAGAAAAAATTTGTCCAAATTCTGTGAAAAAGTTAATTAATCAATGGAAAAATTTGAAAAATCACTGGAGAATTAGAAAAATATTCTTGCTCAAAAATCATCGAGAAAGACACTACGTCGAGATAACAAGGACTTCGATTCGTCGAAAGTATTTCGAAATCTCGATAAAATCGAAGAAGATTTAATAAAGCTCGTGCTCAAAGCAGCGAGACGAACCAATACAAACTTATAATTAGAGAACAAATAATCCTGCGCAAGCTTAGGTGGTTGAAATGAAAATGGTAATCCCGCATTCCATTTAACTACATACCGCGTATTCTCTCCGACAGGTACGAGATAATAAAAGTAATGAATTTAAACAAATTCCAGCTTTTGCCATATTTTTCTATTTATCGTACAATTATTTTCTGTGAATATTAATATTTTTCTTTTTCTTTTCTCATACGAGCTACACGCGAGACTCTAAGAGAGAGAATGCACGTCGATTCGTAAAATTGACAAGGACGTAGTCAAAGTTCGATTTTACCATGAAAAAGCAATATGGGACAGGTCTTTTCTCCTACGAGCACTCGATATCGGTATTTTTTTTCTTGAAATATTCATGAAAGGATCATCTCGTGAAAGAGTTATATCATGCGAAATACTTTGGCGTATAGGCTGCTCTCGTGAGTCCTATATATGCATATTTATACGGGTACAGTGTGTACAGACGTAAATCCATATATACACGTAAACACACACACACATAAATATATATATATATACTTGTCGATCACCGATATAAAAAAGAATCGATCCGGTCCTTTCGATAAAGAACATACACGGGCATATCCGGCTGAGCATAGTGACCGGAAGTTCGATAAAAATGGAAAGCGACCGGGACAAAGGTTTTCACTGTCATAAGCATCGAGTTATACGAAGATGTCCCTTCGATAAATTTCAAGGGCTTGTCATCCATGGTGTCAGATCTCCATTTAGTTAAATTCTACATAGAGTCAGCACTATAAAAAATTAAGCATTTTCTCATGAAACTGATCGTAAACACACATACACACACATACTTACGTAAATACGTATATGTAGGTATGGATCACCGATATAAAAAAGAATTGTCCCGGTCCTTTCGATAAAAATGGAAAGCGTCCGGGACAAAGGTTTTCACTGTCATAAACATCGAATTATAGGAAGCTGTCCCTTCGATAAATTTCAAGGGATTTTCATCCATGGTGTCAGATCTCAATTTAGATAAATTCTACATAGAGTCAGCACTATAAAAAATTAAGCATTTTCTCATGAAGGTGATCGCAAACACACACACACACATACGTAAATATGTATATGTAGGTATGGATCACCGATATAAAAAAGAATTGTCCCGGTCCTTTCGATAAAGAACACACATGGGCATATCCGGCTGGCCATAGGAACCGGAAGTTTGATAAAAATGGAAAGGACAAAGGTTTTCACTGTTATAAGCATCGAATTATAGGAAGCTGTCCCTTCGATAAATTTCAAGGGATTTTCATCCATGGTGTCAGATCTCCATTTAGTTAAATTCTACATAGAGTCAGCACTCTAAAAAAATTAAGCATTTTCCCATGACGATGATCGTGCACCGGAAAAAAATTAATAATTATTTTCAAAGAGGTCGCTGGCTTGCGAAAGTATCAAAATTTATACGATCGTTTTCTTTTCATTTTTTTCCAGCCGATCATTTCTTTTTTCTCCTAGTGAGAAGCCTTTTATCTGCTAAAACGACTTCTCGGAGTAGAATAGCGACAGGTCCCCATAACAGCAGTTGAATCGCTTCGATACACGTGAAAGGCCCATTGCAGTTGACAGTTCAATTGAGACGTTGTCGCACATGGACGGAAGTGAGGAAGTTTTTATACACAAGGCTACTCCATTCAACGTAGCAAGTTACATTTTTATTTTACGAGGTGACTATATCGTCTCATATATATATATATAACTTCGAGTTGAAAAATAAATTGTCGAAGAAAAGACAAAAAGAAGAAAAAGATTAAAACTTTCGATAAAAGTTTCATTCGTTACGAAAGTACGTGTCTGCAGTTGATAAGCTTCTCTTTCTTCGAGAACGAATGACTCGGCTATAAAAGTCGATCGTATCGAACACGAAGACGAACTTGCGAGCGTGAAATCTTCGGGGTCGTTACTTTAATCGGAATCGATCGTCGATTAAAATTCTTTTGAAATATTTAAGACGTAGACACGGATGGACGGAGGCGATGGTCAGCTGACAGACGGACGTGTGACACACGAGTACGAAGATTATACGAAAGGCTCGTAGCATCGAGGATAAGTCGTTCAACGTCTTCATCAACAGCGAGTTCAAAAGATTGATCGGGGTCAATCGTTCATCCGTTATCTTTGTCATTGAAACTTCCGTTTCGGCTTTATACTCGCATTGAAACTACCCTGAATATTTCTTTCGCGATCCCCGTGGCTGTATATGTACATATATCACTGTATAGCCGTCGTGTTGATATTTGCTTCGCTATGAGCGCCGCGTTCACACCGCGAGAAGCGTCTCTTCGATATAATAGTGATGGATCGAGACTCGGTGAGATTTGGACGATAATATATTAATAAAAGATTCAACGAGGGGGCGTAGAAGATGACGTGTTTAGAAATTCCATGAGAGAGATCAGAGGTCACGAAAAAAGAGGACAAAAAAACGTTTTTTTGGTAGAACGTCGAGCTTGCAGATTACGGGATAAAAATTACTCGTGCGATAACAGTAATGCGTTTTTTTTCCTAACGTTCAACGTCTTTGCTCCTTCCGAAGCATTTAGGGACTGTTCGACGACGTCGGACGAGTTCGAATTCGTCCACGAACACGTCATATTTTAGATTAAAGCGTTTCGTTGCCAGATTCTTGGATGAATTCGTGAGAAAGCACTCGGTTGGATTTCCCATGACAAAATTTGCTTCCCCTATGACAATTCGGCGATGCAAATTCTCGACATGTTCTCCTGAAATTTGCATATAATTCACACACACACACGCACATATACATATACATATATATATATATATATATGCACAGTCGAAAGTACACACACACATATATATATATATATATATGCACACTCGAAAGTACATATATATATGTACTTTGACCGCGACGTTGGGGGAAGATCGTGTACGATCGAGCTGGATGCCAAGATAACGCCGTTCCCAACTGATAATGCATTCCTGCTGAGATACTTGTATTATATAACTCTAGAAATGAATTGGTTACGAAATAAAAATTTCTATAGAGTCCCTATAGCAATTTCAAATTATTTTGTCACTTTACATAAAATTACTTTCTAGCTATAAAAACCAAATTAACTTTGAGCAATGTTAATATTAAATTTTATACACTTAAGTACTTATATGCATCTTTAAATAGATCGTCAAGAATATATATATATATCGATCGTCACTCTTTCCTTAATTGAAGAATTATAAAGCTATTGCAGTTCGTCGATTACAATATTTGGTATGTTTATTTCTTGACAGCTAGAAGCTTATTTCCACTCGTTCTTTCCACTCACTGTCTGTTTATCTTCCGAGCCCCTTTTCCCCTTTGTTTATAAACGAACAGCGTGACGTTTGTATTAACCGGATAAAATTAATCTCCGAAAGCTTGTGTGCTAATGAAATCCGGTATTATCCGTTAAAGGAGCGAAGACACGCAGTCCTGGATGAACCGGGATAGTCCTTATCAATTGTCGCAAGGATCCTTTTCCCCCACGTGGTATATACACGTTAATTAAACATATATAAAAATATTTTTCTCACAATCAAAGTAAGTATCGAATGTTTTCTTATTTAATTGTTTTTCGAGTTCATTCGATAGCTTAGTTCGTGTACTTTGGTTTAGAAATATAAAGAATTGGTTACAACATAATTTGTTTATATTATTATGTTTAATTCAAAATGCTTCCCTTCGGGGTAATGGGAGGCAGATGGATTCCCCTTGTATCGAGTCCACGGCCATTAATCAAGAAATCCACAAAGACAACGAAAACTAAACAACATTCAGAAATCCCGACCGGTATTCCCATGAAAGATGTTTTTGAAGAAAAAAAAGAAGAGACGAGACAATAAAGAAAACAAAAAATATTTACGCGTTAAAAAAGTTATATTTGGGTTGATTATAATATGTTCCTTAGTTTATCATATGTTAAACATATTCCCGTCAAATAGTTCATGTTTACTATCACTAATATTGATCTAAAAAATTATTAAACCTGTCAAGTTTAAAGTAAATTTACTTTCTCACTACCTTAAATAATTATTAAGTAAGTTTCTATTTAATAAAAATGATAGTTTATTTATCAAAAGACTGATTAATACTGAAAAGAATTACTACAATAAATTACTTTTTTTTCAACTTTTCCTTACATGCTTCCAATTCCCCCGTTTTCCCTATTGTACATTCCTCCATCGAACCAAAACAAACTCGAGTTGGATTGCCGTTGGATCTAAAACCAGGAACCTTTGTGGGAGTGTGGGTGAATAAACTGTGGAATACGCCGAACCATTGTTCCATAGCTTATTACAACTCGACGATCCTCTCTCCATACCGAAGGCATGAAAGGGTCGCGGTTTTACAATTTGATTTGTTCGCTATGTCGAGTATCTTGCGTCCTATATATATATATATATATGTATCGCATAATCATTGTACATCAAGTTTTGCATCGTTCCTTGTATCATAATGCCCGAGGGATTATACCTCTGCTCTCGGGAATCAGCTCGATAAAGCACGAGGGTTGGCTAATAAACGCGAAGAACCGAAGCGAGCCGGAAGCTCCCGGGTGCCCATGATTGGCACAGTACAATCTCACACTATTAAAGTATTTACCCTTCATACACGTATTGTTTATGTATATATATATATGTCTGTGTGTGCGGCTATGTGTAGAGAGAGAGGAAAAGCAGAGGTTCCACGAGGGACAAGCCACTGAAAGAGCTTTATTCACTCGACGGTAATAGATACGCCCGAAAGGTACACAATGGAGGAAAATACACACCCGCGTGACTAAAGCCGAAAGGGAATGTCTTCTATACTGGATAATGGGGACATACGCCCTGACCCTCGATAATCGCGCGACAAACCTGCTTTCAATCTGCGTTGTTGGTATATCGCGGTAGATCGTCCACCCTACGTTTTATTTCAAGTTTTGCAAACTCTCGGTTTATTAATTCGCATCGTTTCTCGTTCGATGCCGATTATTTCATTCAATTTTTTATCGACGAAGGAATATTCGAATGGTCGAAAAATCGTTGATATTAATAATTCAATTATCATGTTGGATCGACTATCGTTTCGCGGACGTTCGCTTCGCTATCTGTTCTTCGAGCAGCGATACTACCCTCGATGCACGATGGAGTCGATAGCCTAAAGTTAACCTCCCATTTGCGGCTAACATAAAGGCTTCTGGCGGTTCAGAGATTAAAACGATATATATATGTAGCTAGGCTAGCACCTATTCGGGTCTACTCATCCTCGTTCCCTTCGTAACTTCAACCCCTACATGCAAGGGAGGTTTCTCGATCTTAAGTTATATCGTGAGTTCATCCATTTTCATCCATTTTTAAATGAAAATACGTACTTTATTATTTTTATTATTGTTGGGTAGTTTTATTTGTACAACTTTTTGCAAAAGTTTTTTACAATATCTTTCATCTAATATTAAATTACTGCTTCCTTCTTACATTTCTTTCTCCATACTTCTCCTATTTCTTTATAATACTCACAAATATCTTCTTGTATTTTTTCCCCTAAAATGTTTAATATTTTCCCCTTTATATATATCCATCTCTTTCGTCCACTGTTCTGCTGCTTTTCTTGCTTTCTCTGTAACCATCTCCCAGACAGTTTTGCATATCAATAAATGTACCAACCTCTCGTTTTTTTCTTTACAAATCCTGCATAGCCAATCTTTTCCCATCTCTTTCTCGCCCTTCCTATGTTTCCACATTTTAATCTCGCCTTTCTTCTTCCCCTTCACTCCCTCCTCTGACCAATATCTCAACGGCATCGCATCATTTTGGCATATCCATTTATAGTTTACACTGTATGTCGACTCGTTTATTCTCTCCCCTTCCTTTCTTAACGGGTCACGTACAGTTAGGACTTCGAAAAAAAGGGGTTTTTTGCGAATTTTTTTTGGGGACACATTTAAATAATTAATCGTAAATCTTTTTCCATACAAAAGACATATATTTTAAGTAAATAATACAATTTTTTCATTGCAAAATATGCAGAAATTTTTCCATAACCGCACGTAACGTAGGGGTCCCAAAAAAAAAGGTCCTCCGCGGTGATCAGTGCAGCTCGTCACCGGATCGTCCGAAATCAAAATAAAAGTAGAGATCATTAGTTAATGACATAATGCTCCGGTTGAACGAAGGATTTGAAAATTTTATGATTTTTCACAAAATGGTGGATGTTGGAAGTCAAAGTTGTGTTTTCGACCCAAATTTTGCTCACATTTTCAGCTATAAAAAAAAAATAATAATCGCATAGAAAAATCCTTCGTTCATCCGGAGGACAATTGTGTCTAGAAAAAGTGAGCCAAATTTCAAGTCGATCGGTAAAGCCGTTTCCGAGGTACAGTGATCACCGTGTTCGAAAACATAGTTTCGAGAAAAACGCATTCAAAGTTTTCAGTACGATTTACATGCAGAAGAAAAATTTCCGTTCAAAGTTACATATCTCCATACCCAACAGTCGGATTCGTCTAAAATTTTCACAGAATACTTTTCAAATGTGCTACTTTTAGAAAATGTAAAAAAACAAAAATCGATTTTTTGAAAATTCTAACTGTACGTGACCCCTTAATATTTCTTTTTTCAAGTTTTCTCACCCCTCTTTTATTTTGTTATCTATTTCTTCCCCATTCTTTCTCTCCCATATCACTATTAATACATTCTCTATTCCCATACCCCTACCACCTTCACCATACTCTTCCACCACTTTGACGGATTCCCATTTTTAATTGCTCTCATTTCTTCTAATAAACAGATTTTTGCCCATCTGGTCTCTTCCATCCGAGTCACTACACGCTTTATTATTTATCCCTTCTAAATCTAACCACCTGCTTCATTATTCTCGTATACGAAATTACCCTACTCATCCCTCTGAAAATTAGAAATCCTCATATATTCTCCGTCTCTGACGTTTCTCGCACGTGGCTCAAGCCGAATTTTTTTTCATCGCGTGGAAAACTATTCAACGTTCTTCAATTCTGTAAAATAGGATCGTACGATGTCAAGGGAAACTAGTAAGATCCTCGTCGTCTCTCGAAAGTGAGTCCTTTATACTCCATGACCCAGGAGTGACGCGCGACGATAGAGGGAGGAAGTAGATGGAGTGAGGAAACAGCTGTAAGGTCTGAGGCATTTCTTCTAATAAACAAATTTTTGCCCATCTTGTCTCTTCCATCCGAGTCACTACACGCTTTATTATTTATCCCTTTTAAATCTAACAACCTGCTTCATTATTCTCGTATACGAAATTACCTTACTCATCCCTCTGAAAATTAGAAATCTTGATATATTCTCCGTCTCTGACGTTTCTCGCACGTGGCTCAAGCCGAAATTTTTTTCATCGCGTGGAAAATTGTTCGACGTTCTTCAATTCTGTAAAATAGGATCGTACGATGTCAAGGGAAACTAGTAAGATCCTCGTCGTCTCTCGAAAGTGAGTCCCTTATACTCAATGACCCAGGAGTGACGCGCGATGATAGAGGGAGGAAGTAGATGGCGTGAGGAAACAGCTGTAAGGTCTGGGGCTATTGTCGATGGACGAGCCGAGAGCTTCTGGTTGGAGGCTGCTGCACCAAATTAAATTACCAGTATGATTGGGTTAAGGGATATTTGCCATCAACGTTTAGCCCTCTGGCACGTTCTCTCCAAAGTTTCAACGTCGTGCTATATACCTGTCCCTATAACGTCCATATCTACAACCTACTGTACAAACTGTGTAAACGAGTGTACGAACGACGCATGAATTCTGGATGTATGCTGTTACGAATGTGAAATTTGGTATACGAAATGGTTACCGAGGATTCGAGCAACATTCATTGATCCATTCGATCGTATGGTTTACCGAATACCCGCGAACAAAATTTTACCCGACACGGGGGTAATCAACGCTCCGCGAGTATCGACGCCGGCTTTTACCGATTTTTTAAACTCCCTTCTTCTTTTTTTCTCTTTTTTTTTATCAATATAGAACAAGATTTTGTGCACGAGAACAAATTTATTTATTCGACAAAATTCCAATTTCCATGGATAAAGAGGGTTATGCACGCTCGGTCGAAGAGCCGGCAATTGATAAATACGTGGCGGTATGGGAAAACATGCTCGTTTAATGAATCCTCGAGTAGAAAAATATTGGTTTATCGTCCCGTAAAATTGTTCGTTCTCTTTCTCTGTCTTCTGGTGCGTGACGATAGAAACATCTTGCATATATTGCAATAAAAACCTGATTGACAGTCTCGCTTAATCGAGAGAGAGTTAACGTTATCGAAGGTGTAAGGATTCTTCGAACTTTGAACGATAATTAATTGAACGATTTAACGAGCCAGGAGGAATTTGCGCGCGTGATGAGACAAATTTCGGTAGGATGATGTCGCTTCGCGAGGGAAAGAGAGAGATCAACGTAATGGACGTAATGTACGCTCGAATTAACACGAATTTGTTGTCATAATACGTGCGAATTTGTGTAAAACAGCACGTAGAACGCGGGCTTCAAAGGCCATTGTTGGTAAAGTCAGAATCGAAAAACGATAAAATTGTGCACACGCGCGCAACAACGCCGATGGACCAACGATAGCTCGTCGCGAGTTCAAGGGAAAACGTGGGTGTCGTTCGATAAAAAAAAATAATATTTTGGTTCTTTAACTCTGGATTTGGAAATTTGTATTTTGTTTATAACAACTTGATTTCATTCTTAATTCGTCGACGGCGAATAATGCCATTTTTTTCGTCCTGTTAGATCTCATTTCTTTGAGAATTTAAAAATCGTTCGCAAATTTGACGATAAAATTCTCGTCGATGAATTCATTAATTTTTCTTTTATAATTATTAAAAATTCAAATTAAATCGACTCACCTGAAGATACGGCACGAGTTTGCACAGTTGAAGTCCGAGAAACCACGTTTTCGTTACGTCCCAGAGTACGGTCGATGGCAGACAGAAGATTATTACGAGAAGATCGGCGACCGCCAAATTTACGATGAAATAATTGGTGACGGTTCGCATCGAGTGATTACGATAAACGGCGTAACAAACGAGTGAATTGCCGACGAGAGCGATCGCAAAAACGATCGAGTGCATCGCTATTAATAGCCAGTCGAAAAACTCGGGCGCTATGTGAGTCGCGATCAGATTCAAATATTCCTCGTCGGTCACGCAATAATAGTTGGTGCAATTTGTTCCGTTACTGTCAACACCCCACGACGACGAATCGTAATCGATCATCATCGTATCGTCCGTCGCGTTTTTCATCGATGCCTCGGTACCGCGAACTTCCGGTAAATACAGAAGAAGACTCGGGACGATCGATAACAAGATCGAAAACATTTTTACGTCAATTTATTTCTTCAATGTCGATCAATTTCTCCGAATTTTATTTTTTGTTTTATTTTGATTTTCTCCCCTCGTCTCAATATTTCAATAAGATACGAAAATAATTGACATCTCGTTTTGATCCTCGTGAGACGAATTATCTATTATTTCGCAGAATTTTTTGAGACGGGAGACAATTTCTCGGTTTTCTTTTTTTTTATTAGGAAAATAAATTGTTTTTCAATTGTTCACCTCGAATTCTCGGAGTAGACTGACAGCGAGTTGCTCAACGGTGCATTTATATACCCGTGGGGTGAATTATTTTCTACCTCCCTTTGTAAAAAAATCGGGGCTCGTAAAGGGATGAAGCCCTATTTCTCGGTACTACGCGTCGGAAATCATTTTTCAATCTCTATTTTCGTTGTCGCGCGCGATACTAGGTTTTTTTTCTTCTTCTTCCGACCCGCCTGGATAGCATATTACACGATATTTGCAACGCTTTTCGCGACGTTTATCTCTGTTCTCTCCGAAGAATTCAAAACTACGACGTTTCACGCCTTTTTTTAAAATATAAATATATATATATATTTATATTATGAGAAATTCAATATTCTTGTGATAAAAGCCATACAAAAAATTACTTGGAAGGAGCCACAGGATTCCTCGACTAATTGGACAAAAGACTTTTAACTTGCTTTTTCTATTTCCTTCCTTCCCATTCTTCTTCTTTCTCATCGAGATTCGAGGACGCTGGTGATAAGAACTTTAAAGCTCTTCCGCCTGTGTATCTCGTCGACATTCTTTTCTCTCCCTCCGGCCATCCGGCTTTTTCTTTATTACTGTAATTAGTTTACGGAACAATCGTTATTTTCAACTAATTTTACGTTAATTTTAACGCAACGATCTTAATTTCAATCGACCCGATTTAAACTTTAAGTTTAAACTTTTATACGATATACCCAATTTGAATTTTTTCTATTTATGTAATAATTTCCCGTTCGCTTTTTATTATCACTCTATCACTAGCTTATTTTTTCGTTTCATCATTGTTCGAGTTATTTTCTTTCATAAATCGTTAATTTTAACGATTTCATTTTTTTTTCACGCGCATGAAAATTATATTTCCCGGGTGATAATTTTTTTGCGCTTATTCCTCTCTTTGGTTCCTCCTCCGTTCTCGATGAATCCTGCAAACACAAATGGCGAAACGTTTCTCTATAGATAATTTTTTTAACCCAATTTTTTTTTACATCTTTTGTTATTTTGTTGTTTTTTTAACGTACAATGAAACGCGCGGGTTATCACATTCTCACCACGTCTCGTTCCTCTTCGGGAATATAATATAATATATCGCACGCGAAAAGGTCCCGACGAGTTTTTTTTTCGTCCTTTACCCACGAGCTTCTCTCATTCTCTCTCATTCTCTCTCATTCTCTCTCTCTCTCTTTCTCTCTCACTTTCTCTCTCACTTGACTGCGCTACAAATTTATCATACAAAGCTAATTGGAGAGCTTGCGAGCACGCGCGAATTCCCCGTTGCCAGTTTTCGGACGTATGCGGTATAGTAGTCTGCATGGCGTATACAACTACGACGTAACAACAGTGCGCGTGCTGCAGGTTATACCAAAAACGTGCTTCTACCCCCTCGCCCCCTTCTTCTACCCCGAGCATTAGCGACTTCGGGACGAATAATTTTCGGGTCTGGCGATCGCGCGAGCCGAATAGCCCGTTAATTTTATCGAAAATAAAAAAAACAAGAATAAATTTGTAATCGAGTTTGTTCGAATAATGAGATAGACTCGAATAATAATCCTGTCGAACAATAGAATGATATAAAAAGAAATGATAAATGAAATTGAGTCAAGTTCGAAAAATTGTCAAGATAATAAGATCGAGTTATAATCGCGATCGCTTCCGGATGCAAAATTTTGAGTATTATATTAAAATCGTTAATTAGTCTCGTTTAAATGCAAAAGAATTTTGGCTGTTGAAAACGATTTTCATAAATTTTTTTTTTTTTTGGGGTAAAAGAAAATTTGGAAGTTGAGAAATATTTGAGTCGACGGTTTCGGATCTTGGAGAGTCGCGATAAATCTGTCGATGTATAGATATATCGGATATCTGAAACACGTTCTCCAGGAGTGAAAACAGCACTAGGAATAAATATTGCCGGCGCGGGCTTGTAACGCGTGTAATTAACACGGCGAATAATACGAACGAATCTCGATCGTATTTCGCGAGAATAATATAACGTCGTGTTGTCTCGGTGTTTTTATTTTTTTTAATTAATTTTTGTTATTAACGTTTTATATGACGTTGCACACGACCGAAAGATTTAGCATAAATACATTAAAACGAGGATAATAAAAGGGTGCTTATAAATAAACTGGACCCTCCCTTGCACGCGTTTTCTATTCGCTAATATTAACTTTATCACCGGCATTCCTTCAGCGTTTTTGCTACGAGCCTCCTTTTCCTCCACCGACACTTCCAATATCGCAACGAAGTCTTCGTTCGAGTTTTTGTCACGGGAGAAACGAATTGCCCATTGTCGAACGTTTTCGTCGCGCGGATGAAAATTTGCACGGATTTGAGTTTTGAAATATCGAACGAAAATACGATTAAGAGTTCATTAGCGAATTATAATGACAACGAATTCTAACATCGAATTAAATACTGGTAATCCGTTATTTATCGTTTAATCAAGCTATTATTTATGAATTAACAAATTCGTCTTATCGATCGATAATTAATCACTTAATTAATTTTGAGTTAATAATTTTTTTCAAAATTCCCGCCGTTAATTAATTCCAAAATATGGCTGGTTCGTATATTGTCGGAGCGAAATAAATTATCGAGGAAAATCCGATTTTGTCGTACGAAATAAATAAAAAAGTAGAAAAGAGTGGACTTGTTTTCCGCGTAAATAGAATTTCCGTACCGCGGCGGTGAACAACGACGAGCCAATGAAAGCTTTCGCACATACTCGAGGTACGTAATGTTTGTTTCGAGGCTTGGTTTCATTTTTTTTTTCTAAAGCCGAGTCGAATCGAGTTTATAAAGAGAGTGAGTGAGAGTGAGATGGAAGATACGTTGGTGGTCGCGTAGTGATGTGATTAATGAACATGCGCGCAGGGGAGAAGTTTTGCGTGACAAATCTTGCCTCACGTTTCTCGACACCGTACGGGTAAAACTTATGCGAATAATACAGCAAGGATCGTACGTAGGCGCGATCGACCGTACATCATACGCGTTACCTCGTGTATTCATCAATCTCGGAAATCAGAATTGTACTAAGCGCTGCCCTTTTACTCCCGCACACTCGGCCACGAGGACTTTTACAGAGCTCTCTCGCGACTGAACTCGATTTATACCGGTGAAATATTTTGCTCGCACTTGTTTGTCGTCTTTCTTTTTTTTATCCTGCCACTCGATAAGCATTTAATAATAATTATTATCACGTAATAAATAATAAATATATTTATTAAAGATTTTTATAAATAACGTGCGACTTGTTGATCTTCATAAAAAAAATCATTTTTATAAGTAATTTATATAATTGTATAATAATTAATCACGACTGGATTATAAAAAATTGTCCCAATTTTGTAATAAATATTTATTAAAGATTTTTATAAATAACGAACCACTTGTAGATCTTCATGAACGATTTTTTTTTATAAGTTAAATTGCTGTTATAACTAATTTATATGTTTATATTGATTAATAGGAATGGATTATGAAAATTTCTTTACGGATAATATGAAAATAATAATAATAATACTTCCTTCTTTAATATCGTTCGATTAACAATATTTAGCCAAACGATTGACGCACTAAAATCCAAAGCGAAGCTATATATATGCGCGTTCGCGGATTTTTTTCCGACCGCATTGCTTACCGAAACGGCTTTCTTTGTTTACGAGTACGATTTACAACGGCTATAAAAAAATACGACCCGGACAAAGAAACGGAATTTAATTTCCATCCGCCGCTGTTACGCGTTTACGCGCGTCTCATTACACACCCTTATACCTTTTGTTCCCGCCGAAATGTCCTTCGGCTATAATCAATCGATGAACAAGCAGCAACCCCATAGAGGGAGTTTGATTCTCTCTGTGTCAACTACCTGACGCTCCGCATCTCATTTCCACACCTCCGCTAGGCCGCTCGAACATCAAACGTTTAATTAACCGGTTGTCGATATTACCTGTCGATCGATCAGATCCAAGTCGACGAAATCAAAATACGTCTTATACGTTCGAAGATATCACTTTTCGATACGAGCGAACATCCCCTAAACGGAAATATCCACGTTCGCACTCTCGGCACGATAATTTTTCATTCCTTATTTATTCTTAATTAATTACATTCGAATTCTCACGATGTCACATTTTTTAAATAAATATCGCTGGTTTCTATCTTAGAAAGCCGTGAGTTGTTTTAGTTCTTATTGAGGAGAGACCCGGACGCCTCAGCGGAACACGCGGAACTGCCAAGTTCGTTGAGCGTTTCGGACGGTAGAGGCACCCGAGATACCGAACCAAGTACTAATATATATATATATATATATATATATATATATATATATATATTATATGTGTGTAAACATATATATACATATACACAATACATACTTTTTTAATGTATTTTAAAGTCTGTATTTCATCTTCGAGGCGAAAACTTAAAATTTTCGTTCCAGGACTTTTCTTGAAAAGTAATGGAAAATATTCATATGCAGTCTTTCAGTAGTTCTATATTTATATATATATTCTATGGATATACATAATATATATATAGATCAGACTACTCCTAGGCTGATACGGTACAGGGTAAAAGAGCGTGGAAGTTAGAGCGCCGTATGGGATTCACCGATAGTACGGTGTGTTCCCCTCAAATTGTTTCGTCGCACGCTCCACCGCCACACACCGAGCCACAATGTCACGCTGATAAGTCTTGATACGTCGTCTCCATGTCACACGCACCACATTAAGTGCTATTACCCCACTGCCCACTGTCGATTTATTTCCCTCCCTTCGTTGTAACGAAACGACCCCTCTTATATGGTATTGCATTGCGTATATAGCTATAGTGGCTTTATGAAACTTACGACAAGTCAGACAACCAGTAGAAAGACAGTAGATTTATGAATATGTAAAGTAGGACGTTTTTTTTATCATTACTCGTATTATTATATATACATTATCTATAAGAGCGGAATAGCTAATGGATGAACAATGGAGACTTTGATCGAAGGATAGCGTAGTTATCGAGAATTTGATTATCGTCTGCCGGCTAATTGAAAGATGAGAGACAAGATTATCGGGTAAAGAACGAGAGCAGGTTGTAAAGGGTGAGCCTGGTGCTTTTTTTACAGGGAAAATGGTGAAGGTGAGCTTCGTTAAAAAGCGGGGATCAAAGGATTACGTCGAAAAAAGAAAGTTAACGTATATTTGCAGGACAGTGAAGCATTTTTTATCTAGGAGGGAGACTTTTTTATAGCATATTGACATTTTTTTTTATTATTTTATTTTTCATTACATATAGATTTTTGTTTCGTCGTATATTAATTAAAAATTCTTTATATTGGATCAAACGTGATTAAAATATGTTTATTTGACTCAACTTTTGTTAAATGGAGTTTAAATGTTAGTTATTTATTTATTTATTTTCAAATTTCCAAAGTTTGTTTAAAGAAATATTTTGTCAATCGCCGGAAATGGTTCGATCGATGGGTCGAAAAACGTTCGAAGGGTCGAAACTTCGTCGATGAGAAATAATCACAATAAGAGGTACTCGTGAAAATTTTATTGTTTCTTTTATCCCCTCCGGCTTTTCTTACAAGAGTAAGAAAAGCCGGAGGCTCGTTTCCTGGTAATTCTTGTTTTCCATCCCTCGACGTGGAGTTGTAATTTCGCGGATATACTTATGAAAACCGAGCGACTCGCTCGTCGTCGAGGCTTTTTTTGTTCTCCGGACTTGAAATAATATAGAGTGAAAAAACATGTAGCGTTGAATAATTGAATCGCTCTCTCCACCGTTTACTGTTTGCTCCTCTAATGCAATATGTATTATCGGGGTGGTTCTTCTCTTTTTTTCCACCACGATAACGCGGGGATATTTTTGCACCGCAAAATTCTTTCCTCTCTCAAAGAATACTGGCAACTTCTCACCCTAGATTTTCCAAAATTTCCAAACTTACTTCGAAAGACGATACAAATGTTTATAAATTTATCGAATCGATTAATAAATTATAGACGTCGAAGTCTAATAACGATTAACGAAAAAGTTGACAAGAGAAAAATATTATGGAAGTATATTTTAATTCGTTTACATTTTATATTATTGCAACGTATCAATATTATTATTCGGTCTACATTGTTCCGAGCCGATTATTCAATACCGTGAATTAACAAACGTTTCGAATATTTTATTAGTTTAAATAAGCGTTTAAAAAAAAATTCTTCCACTTTATAGGGCAGTCGAGTCGATTGTATATTTTTTTATCGGTAATCGATCGAGTAGTCGAGCGCAGAGGCCAGGATAGTGCGAGTAGTATAAAAAGATTTATATCTATACTTTAATGGCGAAAGCTAGGAAGGGAGAGGGTTTTACAAGGCAATCGAACATATCTACACGTACCAGCCCTCTACGACCGTAGGGTACAACCGTGCAACTGGTATTGCACCTGATACTTGACTTACGACCTAAAATCGATAAAACTAAACTAGAACTTAATTCGAGAATTATGTCAGTAGTTTCTAATTTAATTCTGTAAATTTAATCGAGTCTTCATTGTTGTTGTTAACCCCTGAGTAACGAAGGCTTAAATAGAGTTGTCTCGAAGAAATTCATAACGACACAATTCTAAATAATCCATGCCTGGCGTAAATTATTCGTTGGTTTATCAAATTCCATGCATTACTCAATTTCATAAAGCTTTCGTCATTTTTAACAAGCAGTATACTTCGTGCTCGTAGAAAGACTAAACGGAGAGAGGGATGGAGCGAGAGAGAAAGGTGCTTCCTACTCGACGATATCGCTCGCCCAAAGTTCGAGCGGTGGCCGCTAGGTGGCCGAAAGTCACATAGTTTCTCACAAGCAGCCGGTATGGGTCTCAGTTTCTTTATATACAAGGAGCGCAATATTAAATTGCGGAAGTGTGTGCTAGTGATGGCACAGCTGAACATTGATCGCTAACGTTGAATATATATGGCAGATCTGCTCAGTGGGTGTTGTCACGTGGTCGCTTCAAGTAGCTTGTGTTCGGCTCCCGATTGCGCGTACGTACTCCGTGGTGTCTCGGCATCACGGAAATAGTGCGCCTGCACGGTCGAGTCATCACGTCGCTCCTCGAACTACCGCGATTTCCAAATTGGGGGGTAATCGAATAAAGGTCAGACGAGGTAATTTGTCGCTTCCATATACAGGCACTGCGGAAAAGTAGTATGCCATTTTTTATGTTATATATTTGTTTTATTCTTTTTTTTCTTCATCCTCTCTTTACTCATCAACTTTTCTGCATAAAGTATTAAAGGGTTTTTTTTTTATACAGAAAAAAAATATCTTTCATATATTTCAATCACTGAAATTCTTACAGAGGTCAAATATATTGGACGGAAAGGTCATGCAAATGTTAACGCTTAATAGGTAATAAAAATAATTATAAATCCGGCTTTTTCTGCGACTCGCTGTTCAATTCCGATGATATTTGCGTGAAAAGAAGATCCCAGCTCCAAACTTCGTCGGGTTCCTTGACCATTTTTTCCGGATAAAGCTTGTCAGTCAAAAGTGCCAAATTAACGTCGTCGAGAAAAGCGAATGCTTCGTTTTTCAATAGATCCTTGTCAAGCTCTTTGTAAGCCGCGACACGATTTATCCCAACTCTGTATTTTTTTTTAATATCCATGTATTATTTACAAACGTTTCTGTGGATGTTGAAAAATACTTACGAGGCAGCGTTTGATACATCAGATATTCCGTTGTCCACCTGAATCTCATCCAAGTCCGGTATTACAGGAATTTCTATAACGGAATTCTTAAGCTAGAATTATCGTCGATGGGGTAATGTGTATCGAATGCTAATTGATAATCGTTCAATGAGTCAACGATTGGTAATTACTTCATTATTTAATCGATAAATCTGATTAGGAAATTATTTAAAAAAATGTCTTAATCAATCGATCAAATTTATTGTCATTTTCTTACCGTCATCCGTCTCTTCGTTTTCCGTGGTTCGAAATCGCTCTCTGAGAAATAATCTATACATTAGTGACTCGATACCCGAACAATCGTGCGCGTTTAACACCCTCTCTACTTACTGTTCGATGATATTAGACACTTTCGTCCTAGAACAAATAAAAAAAGTGAATAAATTATTTTCAAAAATATCTAATCGATTTACGAATTATTCAGAAAATGTTAACCCGTCGATATCGATATTACTCACTTGCCGCCTTTGAATTCATCGCCCCATCCAGTTTTTCTGGTTCGAGGTGGAGCCACGGGCGCGGTTGGCCTCGTCGATTTGCCGGACGAGAGTGAACCAGGGCTGTCCAAAATATCGTCGTCCGATATACCGTCCGTCGTTGATAAATTTTGTCCAGCTCTCCTACCCAGTCTTGGAATCAGCTGACAAAAATATTGTCGACAAACAAAATATTATCATTCACTTTGAAAATCCAGAAATACATTAAAACAAAAAAGTAACGATTTCTCCCGCCATTATAAAAAAAAAAAACAACAATGGAACTTCCTCGCCACGCTTCGATGAAAAACGAATGAACCTAATTTTACCTTTTTCGAAGCGATTTCCAGATCCGAGCCCCAATCCATCGCTAAAGCGGATCAAATTGTACTTCGGGACGAGCTCTTTGAATAAAAAAATACACTTTGTACGGCAGAACTCGAGAGATGCCCGAAGGCAACTTTACGCGTCCTGCTGTTTGCCGACAGTTTCCATGGTTACTGTGGTAGTAACTGAGTGGTCGAGCGAGTCGCTCTCGTCGGAATAAAAAAGAACTCTGCGTAGCGAACGAGACCGACCGCGAAAGAGTCAAACTACGTATGGTTCTGTGTCTATGCGTGTCCCTATAGCTTTAAATCTGTATATATGTGTACGAGCTTCTAAAGGTTTATAGTATTGTAAATGGAAGTTTAAGCATCTACGTACATACATATATCTATATATATATACGTGCACGTGTATATATGTATATAATGTTATATATTTCCAGAGAGATTTCTACCTTACCTACGAAGCACTACAAGCTTCATGGTTTCGGCGCGGTGGCGCTGCGAAACAGGGCATTGTATGAAATTGAAGAAATTTACTTTTCAGCTATAAAAAATATTTTTTTTTAATAAATTAGACAAAAGGGAAAACAAAATTAACAAATCGTATGACTTTATTCATCGTTGCATTGTGTCGAAGTTGCAGTTTTGATTACACTATATAATAATAATAATAATATTAATAATAATAATATAATTTACATAAGTTTGTAAACTTAGATAGATAAAAAATAATCTTATGCTTATAATAATAATAATAATAATAGTAATAATAGTTCAGGTATACGTTGTTTTTCCTCGTCGGTTTGGTAAGTCCTTTGTATTTTCGTCTCGCGTTTAATAATATTTCGTTCTATCATTGGTACCATTATGAATAATTCTCGTAACTAACGAGTAACTAATAAGATACGAAAAATTATTCGTCGTACAGAATTAGTAGTATTTCGTGTTTTCTATTTGGCGTCGATACTCATCGTCATCGGGATTGATTTTACAACGATTATCATTATTCGGCGTTCGTACTTTATTAAATCTGAAAAAAAATAAAACAAATAAAAAAATTTGGAATTCCATTGAAAATTCGTGTTAATTATTAGAAAATAATTAAGAATTATAAAATTTCGAACCTCGTGAAATCGCCTTTGCACAATCTCCACGGTAAGATATCGATTCTCTCGTGTAATTTCGTCGATATCTCCGGACTAACGAAATTTGGCGTTCCTGCACCGGAACCACGTGTTAACAAACGTCTTTGACGATCGTAACAGCAATGTTGCGCAGCCGCGTGACCACTTCCTTGAGCCAGCAACGATCTCACGCAATACGTAGCGCCGGGCTTGTAAACGTCCAGTCTCTCGGATTCGCCGCTAACGTCGCGCCACCGGAAGTACTTGTTTTGACCCACGTCCCATATTTTATCGTCGTAGAATATACTGCTGGGATATTGACAAGGGCATGCCGGTAAATAAACGAGAGGACCTGAATTCGTGAAAATGATAAAACTTTTTAATTATCTTGACTAAACGAGAATATGTCGTTGCACAGGCGACCTTCTTACCGAGAAATGCTTCTTCGAGTTTGTCCTTGCTGTCGAGCCACTTTTGACAAAGATCGTCCTCTTTAGCAGGATTGTTACTCAAGGAATTTCTTCTCTCGTCCAAATTCCTCAAAATTTCACGACTTTCCGCCATCGTCGTCGAATTCTTGAGAGTATTGAAGAGCCTCGAGAGAAGCGCGACGAGACTCTCGTGGATGACCGTATGATCGTCGATCGGCATGTAAATCGTCGCGAAAATCGTACCGTCGAGCAATTCTTCGTCGCTACTTTCCAAGCTTATCCTCGATTTTGACTCCTCTTTCGAACAATCCGGATTTGGTTTGTTCTCGGATTCGTTTTTACAAAGTTCGTTCTTATAGGTAACGTTAAATCGGCCATTTTTCGAAAAATTGTAATCTTCGATCACGTAAGAATCGTTAATTAGACGAGATTTATTTTTCGTGCCGGTAAATTCCGATTTCAAAACCGACGGGGAATCGTTTTTTTCGTCTTGCGCGGTTCGATCCTCTTCGATATTTTCATCATCGATCGTATCGTTCCTCCCGAGATGATGCGAAATCTCCACCTGCATCGAAAAAAAAGAAAATCAGGCGTATTCGGAAACGATTTTAGGATTTCTGTAATAAAGACAAAATTTCCTGTTTGTTCCAACGATTTATAATATCTTCTCGAAATATCGGAATACGTCCGAAAAATAAGCTGAAAAAGTGTTTTTCTAACCGATCGTCGGTAAATCATACTTTGATCTTTTCCTCGGACGAAACTTTCGGCGATAATATTTTCGTTATCGTCTGGGTGCGTCTCGTTCTCGTATCGGCGAGAATATCGTCGATCTCTCTGGAACTTTCGTCGGACGATCGATCGACGATTTTCCTCGCATCGGCCGTGAATTCATGACGGAAGAGAGCGAGCGAACGATTGCCAACGAGCAATTGTCTTTCCAAATTACGATCGTTTCGCGATTGTTGAGCCTGAAAAATTTCACGATCCTCCGCCGATTTGTTGATCTTTGTCTCGTCGTCATCCTCGTTGCCGATGTTACGATAAGTCGATCGCGCGCAGGTCGAACGATTTTTGCAACGATGACGACGTCGATGCTTCGAGTGTCTCGTCGTCTCGAGCGACGACGCGACAAAAGTCTTTTCTCTCGTGGATTCACCGTCCTCGCGAGCCGACCGATCGTCGGAAACAACAAAATCGTGCGCAGCGCCATCGCCGATTGCGGTATCGCGTCTTTTTCTTTCGCTTCTTACGCTCGCCGATGTAATCGTTCGCGAGGCGAGAAAGGCCGACGACGAGTCGATTAACGATCTCCTGGAAGCTTCGGCGTTTACCGATCTCGTTTCCAACGTCGATCCTTCTTTCGATACTTCTTCGATGAATCTCCTCAATAAATTAGTATTCTGCAAAACGAACAAAGAATCAATGTTTTTTTTATCTTCAAATCGAATAATCGCGCATTTAATGAAACCTGAAATCGGTATAAACCGATCGCGTTCGAATAAAAATCCTCATTTTTTCGATTTTTCTTTTCTCTTCAGCGTTTGACAATGAAACTGTGAATTTCAGTAAATACCGGTAGGCGTTTCGAAAATTCACAGAGTAGAATCTTAAAAAGCGTGTCGACTCTTCTTCCTCGCTCGCGTTCGTAACGAGCAAGGTGTATACCTTTTGTAGTATCGAAGCTACGAGAAAGAGAGAGAGAGAGAGAGAGAGAGCCAAAGAGAGAGAAAGAGAAAGAAAGAGAGAGAGAGAGAGAGAGAGACAAGGGTCTCAGACCTCTGAGAGATCAGAAGAAAATGCCGCTCGTTTGGTTACAAGAAAGGCGGCGAGAGAAAAGAGAGAGAGAGAGAGAGACAGACAGACAGACAGAGACAGAGAGAATAATATGAAGAGAAGATGAAGAAGGATACGAGCTCTCGACGCGCCGGTCGAGCCAAGCGACCCCTGTGGGTAAAATGGCATAACATTTGTTCGTCGGGTGCTACGGCCTCCTCTTCGTGAAGCGAGGTCGAGAGATAGCCGTTCCTCTTCCATTCTTATTCTCTCTCGTCGAGGAGCGGTAAAAGGTTTAGGAGAATACGGCGATCGGATGGATTCAACCATGGCGACGAAGGGGAAACGCTGGGGAAGATATTTTGCTTCTTCTGAAGAGCCGCGCGCGCGTATACCATCGCATACACCGCAAATGCCGCCTCATCATTTTCCATTCATTGGCGTAGGCCGTTATGGAACGCCTGGCAAGCAGGTGAGGATCGTGGATCGTGAATTGAACGGAAGAAGAAGAAGAAGAAGAAGAAGAAGAAGAAGAAGAAGAAGAAGAAGGAGGAGGAGGAGGAGAAAGAAAAATGGATTTATTGACCGCGGTTGGGTCGTCGCTCGTTCTAATGCGATAATAATAATAATACGAATATTTAGATAAACAATGAAAACCTTCAAACCGTACAGTGTTTTTTTTAATCCCTAAAAATTTGAAACAATCCTCTAACGAATCTAGTCGAATTTCATTTCGTGAAAAAAGTTCGCCTAAAATAGTGAAAATGTGAAAAAATAAATAGAATTTTATTCAATTTTTGTTTCTGAGTATTTGAGTAGAAAATGGTCCTGCGAGTGAAAACTGAAGGAGGTCACGGTATTCGACAAAGGCTCTTCTATCTCCCTCCCCCACCTCTTCACCTCTCTCTCTCTGTGTCGCCCCTATTTGTAGTCTAGTATTACTAACAATACCAAACGTACACCGAGGATCAAGGAGGTTGTCGCGAATCCTAGCCATGTCTTGCTTATAATGGACTACATTGTACATTTACATATACGACATATATATATATATATATATGTACACGTATATATAGTCATAGTTTTACTTTGAGCATTAGCCGCCCCGGTCTTCCGACCCTTTCGACAATAAACTCCTTGAAAACTCCCTCTCGTCGCGTTTACAGCACGCGAGGGTCGTCTACCTAACGAGTTTTCTTCGACGCTCATCCGCGCGGCACAGAAAAGAGAAGAAATATATATATATACATATATAAATGTACTTGTACATATGTACACGTCTATATATATAGAATTTTTTTTTCTCGTAGCTCGAAATCAGCAAGTTCGAGACACAAAATCGAGGAACTTTTCCAAGACGTTGCGCGAGAAGTAATTTCACAGAAGAAAAGTTTCAATTGCTTTCGCATAAGCGAAACGAAGATACAATGGTTTCTCGTTAACTGGCACTTTTTTTTTTCTCGACGAAGAAGCAAAAAACGCGAAACGTAGATTTTACTTTACAATTGGTAATTGGTACACGAGATAAACTGTGAAATATGTACTCACTCGTATTTCGTAGTCGGCGACACGAGCCAGCGCGTTGTTGGCACAGTTGAAAATGCTCAATAAGACGAGAAATCGACGCAACGTTATTCTCATTGTATTCCTCGATTTAGCTCGAAGCCTTTTTTTCTTCTTATTTGCAGTTAATTAGTAATAAAAACGATTAATTAATTAACGATCGAAACAAACGATTACACTCGCGTACAATTTTTCTTGCCGGAGTGAATGGAGAATATATTTATCGATTGTTTGTTTACACGTGCAACATGAAGAAATAAACTATTTACTTATAACAACAACAAAAACGCAGAATAGACGAAAATATCACTCAGAGCCGGCTCCGAAAATCGAATCTTCCTTTTATCCCTCCTCCATATTTAAATATCCAACCCACGTGTTCAAATCCATTGTTTTTCTTCGCGAAGATCATCGATCGAGAACGAAAACAAACTCGCAACGCGACAATCTCATAACATTTTTTCAAATTTTCACTCAACGCTCGATTCAATATTTTCTTCTTTTCGGAGAAAAACCACTAACAACAGTTGCGAATGCGCGTGCGCACTCGTTTTCGAAGAGAAGAGACGCTTTTAAACGGGGCAAAGTGGACGATGCACGAAAACAAGGAAATAAATAAATAAGGATAATAGTTTAAAAAAAGAAAAACAATCCGGGAGTCTTAAGCACAATAAAAGGTGTATATATATGATGCAATGAGTGAAAAAAAAAACGAGAAGAGAATCACGGTCTCGTGGAGGTTCGATGTGACGAGAGAGTTCCGGCGCGCACCGTTCAAAGGCCAAACACTATATGTATAGTAAGTCGCGTGTGATCTTGTCAAGTTCCTGCTGCCCCACTATAATACCACCTATAGTACATACATATATAGATATACTAGCGCTTCGTACAGTCCGTGAGCTAAGCGAGCTCCACGAACATGGCTGACCAATTTTAGCTTTTTGTAATTTTTACTTTTTCACATTTTTTTAAAAGACGTTTTTTTCTTCAGCTTGAATATCTCCTCGCAATCAATTTCGATGTTACGTTATCTGGATACCAAAGTGAGAATTTCAATTCTCGAAAAATCGATCTTTTTACGAGAGGAATGTAACGTTAACGGAGGTAATACGAGTCACTGAACCGCGTTACCCCCGAGTGATCCAAATTACCCCACAGTTCACGAAATCCCAGAATTTATGGAGGGAATCGGGCAGAGCGAGTTACTTGGGGTAATATGGATCAGTAAAAAATCTCGACTCGTGCGTCGAAAATCGTATTTTCGTATCGGGAGAATAGAATGTCGAAGAAGATTCGAAGATTTGTCCGAGTTCGGGAAAAGTCGGGGTAATGCGGTTGGGTCAGTATGTTTGAGTTGTTTTTGGAAGGTAGTTTCGGGTAGGTTTGAAATGATTTTCTGTTTTATTTTTCATTTTTGAGTTTCTAGTTTTTCTTTCGATCGCGTGTCGAGATAAGCATATTAAACACATATATATATATGTTGGGGGAATATTTACAAGAATGGAATGCAGGCGAACGTGTCCCCGTGCTAAATTTAGCAGAGTCGCTCCGAAAATAAATCTTGCGACGTCCACGTGAAAAAAAAAATCTTGTGTGTCGAGGGTCGTTTGTATTACGCAGCAGACACGAGAGATACGAACGTTGGTAAGAGCTAGGGTTACCTCAGGTTCTGGAGGTTCATCGGTAACGAGAAGATCGAATCGTTGGCCGTTGTGAATAAATTAGAGACAGAATTATTCCATCGATCTCCAGAAATCTATGAGAATGAATTATTTATCGTAATTTGAATAAACAAAAAACAATTGTTTATAAATATTTTAATATTTTTGTTTTTCATTTTTAGGGTAAAAATTTCGATGTTTATGATCCTCGAAGGATAATATCGTTACCGTGTTCGCAAGCTTTTAAACTATATTTACGAGGCCGCCAACATTCGACGATCTGATTCACTCGCCTGGCATTCTAATGGGAATATTGAATTCGTAGTTTTTTCGAAAAAACAGCTGGTTGGTCTTTTCTTGATTTTTTTTGTTTTTTAGAACGAATGGACGAAGACGACAATTAACATTTCTTTATTTTTTTTTCATTATTACACTCATTTTGCTTAGGACGCATATAAATATTCATAATAAAACAAAAATTTCAACTATCAACTATGTACAACCCTCCTCGGAGGGCACCCTCTCGCTCGTCGATTTTTTCTTTCGATCATTTTTAAATATAAGTACTTACGGACATAATTTATTGTGGTATAATGCCTGTGAATTAATTACACCACAAAGTCCTAAATATATCTATATATATATATATAGTAGGGACTTTAAACTTTGCTTGCGTTTAGGAATGTTCTTATATGTACAAAGAATATTTTATTGACAAACTCCTTCCGATCTTCGCGCCATATTTAACCGTCATAAGACCAAGGTTGCTCATTTTTTCAATCCAATTCGATCGTTTTCGTTATCTTCCCAAAAAAAACATATAAAATAAATCGTACGTTTCTTTTTCGAAACGAACGATAACGCGAGAAAATACAAAAATTACTCCGCATTTTAAGACGAGACGAATTAAACGAATTTCTTTTCCTCCCTAATGACCCCAATCTCTAATTAATCTTAGAGAAATCGCTCGATTTTTTATACTTTCCTATCCCATTTAAAAACAAAAAAATAACCAGGAAATAATTAAAAATTCTTTTGCAACGCGTAACGTCTCAACGACAGCCGCAACGATCGGCGATCATATCCTCGTATACTTTAAGCACGACGTTCTCGTTATCGTCGAAATACAGTATCGTCGTGCTAAGAAGCTTCGTGGGAACGCAACATGGCATACGAACGTCCGCGACGAGACCCATTTTGTGAACGATTCCTTGTACAGTGGCGTGATTGGTCGGTTGCTGATCCTGACTGAGCGGCGATTCGCAGAGACCCTGACAGTGATACGCCGAGTAGCCCTGTGGCGCTATTATCCACGGGGAGAAGCCGATTTCTTTGAAATCTACGTAAAGTTCGTGTCTCGCGCATTCCGTTGTATTTATTCTCGCGCTGGAATCACTCGTCGACGTTTCTTCTTCCTTATTCTCCGTCGTTCTCGTCGAACGTTTCTCGCGTCGATAATCCTCGTCGCGCTTTACATTTTTCTGCTTTTTGTCATTTTTTCGCATCATTCGTTGGCGCAACATCGCTCTCTCGTAAATATCCATGGAGACGATAATATCCGGTGGTATTCTAGCTCGTCTCTCCCAAACGAATTTTCTAGCCTCATTCTCTCTCGACTCTAGCTCGTTACGCTTAATGGCGTCGCGTCTACTTCTGAACGAACCTTCCGATTTTTCTTCCTCCGACATTTTGTTCTCGAGAACGTTGTCTTCGCGCTCGAACCAATTATCAGGCATATATTCCTCGTTTATGAGAAAACGTTTTGTATTCTCTTCGTAATTATCGTTATCGATTCTCTTTTCGCGTCGGAAATATTTCATTTCATCTTTTTGTAATTCTCCCGCGTCGATTTGAGTTCCGTAACTGTGCTCTTTGTTAAGTTCCCTCTTTACGCTACTCGGTGATCGCTTTTTATTGTTCGATTCTCGATGCCTCTTTGGCGTATCGAAATTTTCATTGTTTTCATTCGTCGAATTTGTCTCTTCTCTCTCTTCGTTCTCGTCATGATGATCGTAAGCACGCGAATCGAAATCCCCCGCTTTATTCTCGTAAGAATAATAATGGGGCACGTTTTTTTCCGACTTTAACGGTCCTCTACCGTCGTCGTCGAACAACACCAGAATCGGCTGTTTACTATTGTGATAATCGTTACGACGTGAAAATTCGACGTTCACGTCGTCGTCGAAGAGATTCGAGGCTGTTACCATCAAACCGAGATTCGGTGTTCCCGAAACCCAAGCCAAAACTGCTTGCTTCACGTTGAAAACCTTTTTTTTTATACGAAAACAGATTTTTTAAATTGTATACATTTTTAAGAAATAACAAAGAAAAGTAAACTTAATCGAATAAATTTTAAGAATTTAAAAAAAATGTTTAATTTTCATTTTTATCAAAATGAAATCATTTTTTTGTTATTTACCTGCCAACCGGAAGCGTGAGCACCGACGTAATGGACGTTGAGCAATCTGTGAAGATCGGGCTCGCTCATGCTTTTACCCTCCAGAATTTGATAGACTCTTATCTGAAAAAAAATGTTTTACATGAAAAAACAAAAGTTTTGAATTCGAAATTTCGTTTTTAAGAAAAAAAGATCGTGATTACCAGGTAGTAGGGTGACGTGAGTATCGTAGGGTGAATGGATTTGAGGGTAGTACGCTTGCGATAAAGATGCAGCTCGGCCTCGAGTACCGATTCGTTTATTTCCAGTCCCGAAATGTTGAACAGGTACAAGTGCGAGGATAACGTATCTGCGTAAAAAAAATCTCATCGTTAAATACAAATTTACGTGTATAAAGAAATTTTAGAGCTTCCTTATAGAACAATAAAAATTGCCAAAAACTACAATTTTGAAATAACGATAAACCGATTTTTTGATCAACCTGTTTAATCCAGCGAATAAATTTTTGCAAGCAGCGACGTAAAAAGTAATAAACAATCCCCAAAATTCTTTCCTGGATAATAAAGTTTGCAAATTTTCAATTATTTTTACCAAATTATATTTTCACCAACCTTTTTCGACGAAGCTTCGCACGACTTTTGCGTTGTAAGGATTCCTCCCGCGCGTAACGCCGCTCGAATCGGCGATAGTGTTGTACAGCTCCATCATAAATTGCGGCGGTATTTTGTCGCGAGTCGTCGATTTATTTTCTATGTGCCCGCGTATACCAAAAATCTGTAAGTCCAAACGAATAACGATTTTCTCAAACGATTTTTTCCCTTTTTTCCAAAGCTAATTTTCTTTTCGACACTATAATCGCCCTTTAGGTCATCGACGAAAACACGAACCTTTTGTAAATTTTCGATCGCCTCCTCGCGACGTATAACGTCATTTTCTTCGAAACCCTCGAGGGTATCGTCGAGATGCCAAGAAGGCATGTAAATCGGCACATTTTCATCGTCGATCTCCAGCAATTCCGTCGGATATGCATCGACCCAGCGATAAATCGTTATCGGATTAAAAACTATCACGACGATCACAGGCACGAAGAAATCAAATTTTTTCGTCTTCATTTCAATCTCCTTTTCTCTTTATTTTTGTTTAGTTTTATTTTTTAAACCACGAACGATAAAATTACAACACACCTTTTGTTTTCTTTCCTTCAACACCAACTCACAAATCAAGTTTTCATCAAAGCACCGTATTTTTACGCGTTCGTTTATGTGAAGAAAAAAAAATGTAATATTTATAGTTCAGTTTACAATTATTTACGAAATTTTTAAATCTCGTAGTAAAATCACTAAAAACTTGATCGATAACGAAGCGAAACGTAACTACGACGTTACGAAGGATTGATAACGGGGAGGATACGTTTTTGGCCGATTCGGACGCGCCGTGTTGACGCTAAGTGGCATATGGGAAGTCTTGGTCCGGGGAGTCACCTTTATGCTATCCCCGAGAGTCGTTGCCTCCCCCGCGTTCTTCCCCCGACATTGACGACGAAGACGACGCTACGGTACCAACGACGATAACGACCAAGAGAAGATTGCCATAACGATGAACCAGCTGCGCATTATCGATTCACCCTTAACACCTGTTTTTTTCTTCTTCTTCGAACAACAACAGCGCAAAGTTTACACTTGTCAATGATGATTTCAAAACATTTCAATGAAAAACTTTCAAAACACTGATAAGAAATGAGTTCGATCGACAACGACGACGATCATAAATTTAAATAATTATTATCGAAATCTAGACAATTTATACGACTGTGAATAAATCTTACGAGTTATGATAATCCTTCGTAACTATTTTGTTGTACGATTGTTATCTTCTCGTCCATTTAAGCTCTTTTTCACACGATATAATGGAGAAAAAATTTGAATTTACAGGCGAAGAAGATGTTGACGGATTACGGATATTCGATGAAACCGGGTTTATATATATATATATATATATATATATATATATATTTAAATATATTTATTTATATACGCGTATGAGCATGTGTCCGCTATCGCTCGTGGTATTTACGGTCCTCGCCCACGCAAACGCGAATAACCGGGCGCCACTCCTGTCTCAAATCTCTCCCTTTCTCGTTCTTTCTGTTTGCATTCCGCGAATACTCCACGGGGCGTCCTGTCAACGCGAGAGTTCGTACACGAGTGTAAGACTATATATAAATAAATATATATATATAAAATGACACATAGGTATAGGATGAATAAATTGGTGCAAGCTGTGGCGCCAATAGACATAATATTCTCGCAATTCGCCAAGATTCTCCGTTCCTCGTCGTTTCGTGACCGAATTCGAAACTGGAGATCGGCGAGATAATTTTCTTTGATTTTTCATAGTTAAGCCTTCGTTTTTCTTATTGACGGATGGAATATTATTTTTTTTATTAGCGCAAAAATAATGTAGATAAGATAGGAAAATACATGAAAATCAAAACGCAAATGGCGATCTGTTTCGTGACTAAATTCAAAACTAGAAATCGGCGAGATAATTCTCCTTGATTTTTAATAATTAAGCCTTTATTATTCTTATTGACGGATCGAGAATATTATTTTTTTATTATTAATAAAAATAAGTAAAACAAATAATGAAGATAAAATAGAAAAAAACATGAAAAACAAAACGCAAATAGCGATCTGTGTCATGACTAATTTCGAAATTGGAGATCATCGAGATAATTATCCAAGATTTTTCATAATTAAGCTTTCATGATTATTATTGACAGATCGAATATTATTTTTGTATTAGTATAAAAAAGAAGTAAAGAAAAATAACGAAGATAAGATGGAAAAACACGTGAAAAACAATACGCAAATGACGATGAAAACACTCCGGCCGGGACGCTCGTGATCTAAATCGTTCGGCCGATTGGGCACTTTGCTGTTTCCGACGCCGCCCAACGAGAATAACCGTAACGAATCCCCCACCTCAATTACTTTCAACGATCTCGTTATCGCATTCGAGAGAAGAATCTCCTTCGTATCTCTCTCTCTCTCTCTTCATTCCATTACCCCTGCGTATCTCATCACACGCACGTGTTTCTTTCAACGCGATAAATATCATCACTGTGAAATTCGATCGAATCGAATCTATAAGTACATGGAATTTTACGCAAACTAAGCAAAATTGCGTGCTTGACTCTCTCTCGAGATCGTACGAGAAGTTTCGCGAGAAATATTATTCAAAATATTATCGATGATTCATAAAGATCGTCTCTCACAGTTGTTTACATCGCAGCATGAATGACGATCTCTTCATATCGGCAAGAAAACAACGTCGACAGATTTCAGGAGGAAAATTATATCCGATTGTCGTAGTTCGAGGTTACGATAAAGTGAAAAACCGGTCGAGACGCGTAATACTAAATAATAAGTGGGAGAAATTTATTCCAGTAATATTACCGATACATTGAGGTCGTCGAGTATAATTTAACTACGCGAGTGACGCGTCCGTTCGGTCCCCTCATTATCAATGTTAACTAAATTGAAGGAATTTGCACGACTCGTTAAAGTTCATACGCGTTGCGCAAAACGCGACGGAATTGCGTGACGCGCTCGATCTTTTACAATAACGTCCGTGAATATCCACGTTACGAATGTTGTCCCGATGTTGAGGACGATCGCGTCTAGACGCAGGTACACTCGGCGATCTGTATTATTTCTCGTCTCGAACCCCTTCGCGTTCTAAAGAACGGAAAACAAAAATACAGATCGTATAATATGTATCGACAGGTAAAGCAATTTTTATTTCAGAAAATCGGTATTGAACGACGGAAAAAAGGATTTTTTGACGTCTCACCTGTATTCGTGAACTTTGAAACTGGCCGGTGTACACGTGTGTTGCTTCGAGTATAAACCAGCCAAACATCTACTTGGCTCTTTTTTGTCGCGCAATAAACACGTCTCGGTCTCGTTCCCTGGACAAGAACCGACGCACTGTCCCACGTTTATTTGCTGCGTTTTATGATAAAAAAAAGAAACAATTTTTAAGATAAAGTAAAACGTTAATTTGATTTGATGAAAAAAGCTTTAAATTAATGGTTTCAAATTAAGGCGTTTTTACTTTAAGGGGTTAGAGTCACTCAGCATTTTCAAAAAATAGTTTTTTTTTGCATTTTCTAATAGTAATGCAAATCGGGGAATTATTTACGAAGACATGTAACTTTGAGCGCAACCCCGTCGAGTGGGTAGAAGTAGGGGGAGGTAGGGTAGCTGCACGATTGACGCAAACTTTAAACGCGTTTTTCTCGAAAGCACGTTTTCAAAGTCGGCTCGATGAATCGCTTTGAAATTTTTACCACTTATTCTAAACACAATTTGTCTGTCCTTGAACAAAGGATTTTTATTTGCGGTAAATAGTTTTTTTTTATAGTCGAATATATGGGTGAAATTGTGGTCGAAAAAAAGTGACTTTGAAAATTCGCCATTTTGTCAAAAATCAAATTTTGTATTAATCCTTTATTCAAAGATAGCATAATAAGATTCACTAATGATCCCCGCTAAATTTTTTTATTTCGGATGATCCGGTTAAGGGGGCAGTGATCACCGCAAACGCCTTTTTTTATTTCAACCCCTCGCAGAATGGCTTATATCTTAGCCATTTATTATTATTTTCTCTTGAAAATTGTATTCTATGTTCTTTATATATGTATTAGTTAATGGTAAAAAATTTATCAAAAAATAATAAAACCAGTCTTCAAAATAAAATCTCAAAAAAACGTTTTTTCGGGCGTTACGAGTGACTCTAACTCCTTAAGGCGTTAGATCGTACGATATTTTTTCGTAAACCAACCCTGACTATTGGCTTGACATCCGTCGTGTTCGAGCCCTCTTTAATCTCGATCTCACTAAAATCCAGCACGCTCTCCGTGTGATCCATCCTATGACAATTTCCGGCACAGCCGCACTTGTCGATAACCTGATAAACTTCGTCACCTTCGACGCTCCCGCAAAGTACAATGTAATTTAATATTAATTTATTGAATAATTAAAAAAATAATTAATTTTCCAAAATTCACGAAATTTTCCTACCGTTTGGCCCGGCGACGCTGACCGTCCGATTTCTGAGCGGTTTGCATCCAAGATCTAAAAGACGACGAGAATTCTCAATGTAAAGAAAACACAGAAAATAAAAAAAGCAGATCATCGAAAAGTCGCAAATTCGCAAAAAAAAAAACATCTTCTCAACCCAAACCTTTCGCGCAAGAGCCCATGCAAACCCCAACGTCAACGACGACCTGATGCGGCGTTCCTGATCGTACGAGATGCGTCAACGACTCGCGTCTGCACGCGAGATCCAGCGAACAGTCGCAAGTGTCGACGGTCTCTATCACTCTTACGCCCTGAAGGGTCGAGACCCTCTCGAGACGCGCAGCCCTCGGATGACAATGAGAATTCGGCGGACATCTCTGTAAAATCAATATCGTCGAGAAGAAAAAATACGACCAAAGACATAAAAATTACGTATGAAAAAACAAACACACATATTTTTCAATCGTTCGTAAAGAAAACAATGAAAATGGAAAAAAGGTGTCAAGAAAGAAAGGAATAAGGGAGTAGGACGAGAGAGGAAAAATAAAAATGATAGAAACCAATACCCGGATTTAATCTTTCGACAGATCTCGCATGCGTGTACGATATTGCAAACGCGACTCGTGGAAGGCCAGGCGAGAGGAGGAAGGATTTATTAGCCGTTGGACGATATAAGTGGCCCAGGCCACGCGAGCCGAGATATCCACGCGAGCTCGGTGACCCGAGGATCGAGAATCGAGATTCGACCTTCCAAGGACGCAGCATCGCGTTCGCGCATACACGCGGACTCGGCACCGACGCGATTCCTCCTACTTTAAACTATATACATATATATATATATATATATATGCATATATATGTATACAAATATATATATATATATATATCGATAAACGAGTGCGAGCATATACATTGGTTAAAATGGGGCAATATGGACCATCGGCTAAAATGGGACACGAAATTTTCATCGTATCGAAACGAATGTTGACGATAGGAATATCCTCGTGGTCCATAGTACATGACTTTATCGTTTATATACATATATATATATATATATGTAAATTTATATTTGTATACATTTGCAGCTGCAGCATCGTCCTTTCGCCCCCACGTGCTGCAGTAGCGTCGGTTTTCGATGTTTTTTATGTTTTTTTCTTTTTTTCTTTTTTTTTTCTCCGTCGTATCTCCTTTTTTCCTTGGTCTACCAGTACAACTCGCCGGTCGTCCAGTTCGAGAGGGACATACAAAAATAAAAGGAAATAAAATAATGCTAAAACGACGTCCTGCGAAGCACCATTCGTGTTGCATCACGTGGCGAAAATAGCCCTCGGTGATTAAGGAGCAAAACAGGCTCGTTGGTCGTGATAAACAACGGGCTTATTATAGCCGAGCTTGCAAGATTATATATATATATATATTAATTTAATATTATTTAATTATGTTCATTTAATTTAATTTATGTTTATTAATATTATTTAATTTAACATAATTTTAATTATGTTTAATATATATATATTAAACATCGTACATGCGCAGAACAAAAAAATGATTTTCCGGGAGTGAATTTTCTTGATCGTTTTTTTCATCATTGAAAATTGTGTCCTATCGAAATATTCTATTTATTTTAGTCACCTCGTATAAAAAATAGAGACAATGTTGAGATTTATTTTCATAATAATTTCTATATTAATATCGAGAAAAACTAGACTGAAAATATTTTGCATTATCAATGGGAAAAGTGACATTAAAGATTCCCTCTTCTTCACGTGACTACGTTCGAAAATACATCTGGAATTTCGAGACCATAAAAGTCGCGAGAGACGGAGGCTGAAGGACCTCTCCCGTGTACCGACTCGTCGTGTAGGACCAATGAAGAAAAAGAAAAAAACGAAAAATTCCAAAAAGTTACGCGCACAACAACATCCAGAAGCAACCGATCCGCATTCCACGTCGCCCATTGGTCAGTTCGCCCTCGTACGTTACGAGAGTTTTGCGCCCACTGATCATCCCGTAAATTGTCCCGGATCGAGGCTCGAGGGCCTCGAAAACTCGAGAGTCAGAGAGTGAGAGAGAGAGAGAGAAAGAGAGAGAGAGTGAGAGAGAGAGAGAGAAAGAGAGAGAGAGAGAGAGAGAGAGAGAGAGAGAGAGAACCTTGCACGCTATACTTGGTAGACTAGCTTGTTGCTCGTGAAAATTTCGCGACTGCCGTACGTAGGGGATATGCGAGAAACGAGAAGCGCGCGCGCGGCTTCTTCGTGAGATCATGCGATCGCATGACCGCATTCCGAGCGATCCTTCGGGTTTCTCGGTCTCGAGCATCGCTCGCGCCCTTTTTTTCGATGAAATTTCGTTGACTCGAGCCATCGGCCAAAAGAAAGAGAGAGAAGGAGAGAGAGAGAGAGAGAGAGCGCGCGCGAATCTCACCACTTAATAAAAATGATGCAAGACTCGAGAGAAAATAATTCGAATTTCAAAATCGACAAAATGATTTGCGATCGATATTGAAAAATATATTGTAATGTGAAATCGAGGAATACAAATTTCCTATGAATTATTGAGATTGGAAATGTTTTTTGAAAATTTTATAAATATTTTCTTCTGGTTTGTTGAAAATTTGTGTTACCAATTGCGAACGAGAGAGAGTCTGTCACTAGGCATTTTCATTGCTTCGATGCCCTCAATTCGTGTACTCCTAGTGTACCATATATTATGTGTGTATATTACATATTACACTTCTTGGGAGATATTGCTCGGTAGTCTATAAATTCGATGTGTCGTAAAATCGTTAAAAATCTATACGTTGAATATTCACCTGGACGGCTGGCCTACTTGCGTCTCCCGGATCGTCCGATACGTGTCGAGGACACAGCCTGCGACAGTGACCCGCGTCTATTCTGATTACTTCCCCGGATATGCCTAGTAAACAAAAATTGAACGTGAAAAGTTAGGCAGTAAATTCGACAAATTATCTAAAAAAAAAAAAATCACGATTAAATAATTCTCGAAAAATCATTAAATATTTTTTAACATAATTATACATTTTTATTAATGATTGTAAATAATTGTTTTTCTTATTTGATCACTGGCCATTTTTCCGCAATCGTCACTAATAAAATATTCGTGACGATTCATCGGTCAGCGATCCGTGAATTTCTTTTTTTTTTGCCAATATCACGGTAAGAAAGAGAGAGAGAGAGAGAGATAGAGCTGTTTTGAATCAAATTAGATCGTAGTGGGAGAGGATCTCGTGGTTCGAATAAAAAAGTGACGGTGAATCGCCATATCGAGGGGAGGGAGAACTGAAAAGAGGGACGAAAAAGCTCGTACCGATGATATTTTCGTTGTGCCGGAGTGGGCGAATCGGTGATGCGTGGGTAAAGATATTTCGGCGACAAGCGCCCGCGCATATTATCGGATGTATCGTATTATATATCATATGAATGGAATTTTAATTTTGTGCATTGCAGGCAAACATTTGTTTTTAATCGTATTCGACACACTTAAGAATATCGACTGTAGTATTGCTGGCGTAATAATAATAATTTAAAAAAATGTGTGAGTAAAACGTTATTATTGAAAAAAACGCGTTTTATTATCAAAATTAAATTTGGATTTTTTCAATAAGCGATATTTTCATTAATTTGTATTTTTCATCGCATTTGAGAATTTTTAGGATAATGAACTTGTAAAAATGACCATTGACCTTGAAACTTTTAAGCGTAATATTAAACAAAAAGATGCTCAGAATTTACGGTTTTCGATTGATTTTTGTTGGAACTGGAATTTTATCGCGGTATTAACGACGATTCGCCGTTAATACCAGAATAATGTAATATCGCTGGTTCCCTTGCTACAGCAATTTCTATCGGTCGACTAACGTACACCGGCCGAACGATTGTCAATTGGGGTCGCGCTCAAAGGGCGACATGCGACAGCCGGATGTCCAGGCAAACGAGTATCCTCGTCTATCCAATTGATATTATTTAAGAGAGAAAAAAATGACGCCGGTCACGTTTAATTGCGTAAAACGAATCGCCTTGAAATTTAATAAAATTTACGATTTTTCGTTAAATTATTATAGAAAATGTTAATAAAATAATTAAAGATTTATTCGATTAATAAAAATCATTAGCATCAAAATAAACAAATAATAATATTTGGTATAAAAATGAGAATAAAATTTAAAAAATTGACCGACCTTCACCAACGTCGATCATCCTCTCGTGTCTAGCGCAACAATGATGCTGACGAGTGTCCTCGACACCGTGTCCTTTTCCATTCTCGTCGATACCACCAATGCTCTCGAAATTTTCGGCACGTACTGCGAGGCAATCGAATGAAAATCGTCGTAACGATCGTTAAGTTCGAGCTTGTAAAAAACTAACCGATCTTTCAATTTTTTCGTTTCGTCGAACGAATTATCCCCGAGATATGAGAAACGTTATTACGATATAACGGCGATTATACGCTACAATACGTAAAGTATGTTAATATACCTTTGCGTACCTAGTCGAACGATTCCGAGATGAACGAACAGGGCGAAGCCACCGAATAGAATCCGGCACCTCCAGCTCAAACTTGCCCAGCTCCTCATTTCAATTTTTGTTCTTGTCTTTTATCTCTTTTTTCACTATTAATTATTGTACAATATTTTATATTATTATTATTTTATAGGATCAAATCGAGCGTTTCAAGATTTTGCCAATTAGCCTCGAATTAATTAAATTTTTGTACACCTAAATCGTTTTTTTTTCTTTCTGGCTGTTAACAAATTTTGCAGATTCGTTTTCGATTCTTTGAGATCCACGACGAACCGTTGGAGAGAGAGAGAGAGAGAGATCGGTCGATTTTTGAAGGGCACAGGTTGCCCAGGCAGGTTGCGATCTGCGGTGAGACTGATGGTCTTGGGTGAGACACGATCCCGTCTGTCCTGACAGCCAACCGATCTCTATTAAATCTCGCTCTTTCTCTCTCGTCGAGGGTCTGCGTACGTGCTTGACGAGACCGCCCGTCCATCAGTGTATCATGAGATTGCATCGTTTCAGCGGTTAAGAAATCGAGCGACGTGCATTCCAGAGGGATTCGCGAAATGGTGGTGGAAAGCCGGGACCAATCCTTCCTACCGATCTTCTACTGACGAAACGCTTCCTCGAGCCTTTCGTCATCCCCCGTTGTAATACTCATTAGGCTCATTATCATTTTTCACTAAAGATTCCATTACGCATAAATTTATATCCAGTAGTACAAACAAAATTAATGAAAAATGGCAAGTTTGGTTTTTTTTTCGCAGAAAAGTTAAATTCTTTGCACTTGAGAAGTTTCAAGGTCATGGAAGAATGATGAGTTGTTCGTTACTTTAGTAAATCTAGTGGGTCGGTGGATCTAATAAATTCCGGAATTTACAATAAATCGGTTAATAACAATGAAATAATGTACATAGTATATGGTGAAAAAGTGGATTAGGACTAGGGCAAACTTGTTTGTAGTTGTCTCCTATGAAGCATGTGAAAGAAGGTGCCAAATAATAGTTATTGGCATATTCTTCTCTTCTCTATAGCAGTCGGATGGCTTTTCAAGAGGGGGTATGATCTTGAATTTTTGTTTTCGATTTTTTTAAATCTTATTTTATGAATGTACAACATCTCAGGAATGTTGTGTCAAATTTTCCGAGCAAGTGAAGCAAAACTAACGGAGTTATGGAAATTTAACGATGCGAGGTTTTGAGTCGCTCCTCTTCGATTTCGTTCACCTGCTCGACAGCTGCGAAGGACTGCTGCCTGGCAGCTATTTCGTGTTCCTTAGAATCCCTTCCTAACATTTTTACAGTTACTTTTTAGAATTCCCTACAGAAATGCTGTGACATTACAGATATTTCGTGTACCCCCGATTAGTCTAGAACGACGCGTTCTACCAACCATGTGTGTCCGTACGTTAACAAGTTTTCGATTATTTGTACTGTTTTCATTTGATTTTCATAATGACATACCGTTGGTTGCCAAAAATTCCGAGAAGAATCAGCAGAGCAGAAAGAAAAAGGAGTGGTTCATGATTAAGCGAATAAAAAAAATTGTACCTCCGCACAAACGCAAGAAAGATACGCGGTAAAATGATAGATAAACTAAGGGTGGATTATGGTTTAGCTATTCGTCAACTGACGAGAATCCGCAGGATAATAAATGTCCAAGCGGCGAGGACTCTTGGCGCGAATATCGGAAAGCTGCAGCGTCAAAAAATTTGCAGACCTTCAAACAAAATTATACGGCGCTTCCGAGTGATGTTCTTAGTGCTATAAAACCTATATTACGAGGATTTGAGCAAGGAGGGTCTTCTGCAGCGATGTCTCGACGGCTTTAGATAAAAATAACAATGAAAGTCTGAATCGACTGAACTGGAAAATTTCTCCGAAATCAGTGAGTGGTATCGCAGTTTTGGTTGAAATTGCAGCTAATGTGGCATTCAATGAAGGATGTTTTGCTCTATTAATGATTATGCAAGAGATGGAACTCAAAACTGGACCAAGTTCTCACGAATGGGCGACCGCAGTCGATAAGGAAGATCGTGTTCGCCGAAGACAAGAAGAAAAAGATGCTTTGAACATCACGAGTAGTAGCTGTTCACTGTATGCGCCTGGTATCGATGATTCTGTGTAAATATACAGTGAAAAAAAGAAGAACAAAAAATCGAATTTTTTAGTGTAAAAAAACTTTAAAGCGATTTTTCCACAATTCGCGTTTTCAAAGTCGGTGACGACTGTAGTTTAAAATCTATTGCACCGATCTTTTTCAAACTTGGTACACTCTTTCTCTGTATAATTCATGAGGTAACGCTATCGAGTTTTTTTTTTTAATTTGTTGCTATTTTTTATTTTACAATAACAAATTTGCCGAATTTTTAAGCGAAAATCACTTTTTTTGGATACGTCCGCCAACGGCTTAGTTTTTAATATTTATCGCTGAAAATTTTAGAAAATATTCTTGAAATGTTATTCAACAATCCTGTAATCATTCAATTTGAAATACAGTGCCCGTATCTTGTAAAAAAATGTTTGAAAAAGTGTATTTTTTTCACTGAATTAATCGTACCCCCACCACCCCTCCGTCGCTCTTCGAGTGGCCAATAACTGTAGTATTCTGAAACACGCGATGTCGTCGTTATTTTCGTTTCGTCTTATACCGGCACTAAGCAAGTTTTTCCACGTATCGTTGTAACCGTAAATCTTATTGATACATCCCAGTACGTCGATGTATTATAAAAAACGAGTGGTTCATTACAATTAAGCTTGGATTATACTTATAGACGGGATATTCATCAGAAAAGGTTTGCGAGGTTATGTTCGTCCCGTGCACGCAGCACTTGATTATACCGGCATATCTACTTGATTGTCCAATCATCGTCTTTTTCTGTACAGAAAATAAATAAATCAATTTACTCGACTGATAATAAATAAACTGTAACGACAATGGTCAATAAATGATTCTGTCTTTAATATATTCCACCCACACCGACTTCGTGTTTCTAACCTCCAATTATTGAAGCTCGTATTTCCTGACAATATAAAGTGTTGTGCATTTAATTTTCAAAGTATGTAGAAAATCTTCACGACGATTATTTTTTAAATAATTTGTCAACAATGCGAGGCTTTTTTTAGAGAAATTTCGTTTCAAAATATTGTTTGGCTCTGCGCTCATTTAACAGCAGGTTGATATATAAGCGCAGAGGTAATCGAACGAATTTTTTAGCTCGTCATGTCTAAATCGAGAAAAAGCCTGTCGACTTGGATGTCCTGCGACAAATGTCAGTCCACGATAACGCAGAAGGACTCGCCGCTTCACGAGACCAATTGTCCGCCTTCGAGCAGAGATTGGACTCACAGTTCTATTCACGATGGTATTCTTTACAGTACGCTGGAAATTTGTGCGAATCAAGGTATTTTTTTCTCACCTGTAAGATGTTAAGGCCTCTGGCTTAATGATGAGAAGATATAGTCTATCATTTTTATAAACCGTTTGATTCGTGCTCACAGAGCAGCCAAAACATATATCTGAAAGAGAGATAAATAATATGGTATTCATGGCACCATCGGCGATGCAATTGTGCCAAATTCCAATAGGCGATCCTGTGATCGTCCAAGCCATAGAGAACGCTATTGTTAAGACTGCTTGGCCTACAGATGATAAAATTTTGACAAAAGTCTCTATGACAAAAAAAGGTAGATAACTTTTTTTTATGGAACCTTGCACAACATTATTAAAAATCTCTGTTAAAGTGTTTATTATGATAAACAACTAAAATTATCATAAAGCGCTAGTAAGAAATTTTTATTTTCAAAAGCAATGGAAACCAGCAGAATCGAAGGTCAAGTAAAGGTTTCAAAATTATCGACGGAGCCCGAGATAGCTCAAGAAATAGCAATCTCGTACACGGGAAAACAATCCCTCCCAAAGATAACGCCAGAATTAGAAGTACTCATGAAAAATTACAACGAGAGAAACATATTTACCATTGGGAACCGAATAAGCATACCTTATTACGGAAAAAATCTGCCATTCAAAATTCTTTCAATAAAATCGGACACGACAAATCCAGCACTGTCCGATCTCTCGGAACACTTGAACAAAATTCATATTTCCGACGAAGATCCGACCGTGAAATTTTATAAAGCTCTTTATTCCACAAAGTGGCAAATTTTGTCAGAGACTGAAAATACAGAAGAAGAAAATATCGCTCCGCAGTCAAACATGACAATGGAAGACATCGGTGGCTATGGAAGTCTGATCGACGATATTAGAGACGTGATCAACGTTGCGCTAGGCAAATGGAAAAAAGTGAAGGGTTTCAATGTCGCCAGAGGAGTTTTGCTCTATGGAACAGCCGGGGTTGGAAAATCGGTTATAACAAACGCCCTGATTTCCGAATATACAGAGGCAAAACTATTCGTAATAAACAGCTGGGAAGTTGTGAGCAAAGTAGCTGGCGAGACGGAAACGCGATTAAACGAAATTTTCATCAACGCTAAGCTCGATGCCCCTAGCATAATATTCATCGAAGATATCGATATATTGTGTCCAAGAAAGAATAATTCGAGTCAAGAGAATGAAAAACGGATTTACGCCGTTTTGGTGAAATTTTTTGACGAGCTGAGAATAAGATCGGCTAACGTTCTCGTCCTCGCCACGACATCCAGGCCGGATCACATAGATTCCTCGCTTCGACGACCTGGCAGAATCGACAAAGAGTTCGAGGTTTGCGCCCCGACACCACAAATGAGAAAGGAGATATTGGGAAAATTTCTCGGCAAAATGCCAAATCGTTTGACCGAGGAGGACGTTGAACGAATTGCATTTACGACTCATGGGTTTGTCGCCTCTGATCTTTACGGCTTGTGCTCGGAAGCTGCGATGTTGGCGATGAAACGATATCGAGCTGAAGAAAAATTGGGAAATGTGAAGGAGAACGATGAGACGGATATCGAGGTTGAATTTCGAGATCTTACCGATGCGCTTAGAACGGCCAAACCCTCGGCCATGAAGGAAGTCGTGGTTGAAGTTCCGGATGTCAAATGGTCCGAGATTGGAGGACAGAAGGGTCTAAAATTGAAATTGAAACAAGCTGTCGAGTGGCCACTCAGACATCCGGAAGCTTTTGCCAGACTGGGAATTACACCTCCGCGGGGTCTTCTTATGTTCGGTCCACCCGGCTGTTCTAAAACGATGATTGCCAAAGCTCTTGCCACTGAAAGCAAACTCAACTTTCTGAATATCAAGGTATCTTTCAGGCCCAAATAATATTCGTATTATATCGAAAAAACCTATTTAAAAATATTATCTGCCAGCAATTTCAGTCCTCGCAGGACTAATGATGCCATATGGCATCATTGGACCGTAGCTAAGGTTTTGGGATGTAATTGATCCAAGAAATTTAGAACTATGATGCCAAATGTCATCGCTGGGCTGGAAAGGGTTAAAGATTGTGTTTCTTACGATTATTATTAAGAGCTGATAATTAATATATAAAAATTTTGAGGTAAAATGTTAAAACTAATCTCTTCAGGGTCCAGAGCTGTTTTCCAAGTGGGTCGGTGATTCTGAAAGAGCTGTACGCGAAGTATTTCGCAAAGCGCGACAAGTCGCACCTTCGATCATTTTTATAGACGAAATCGATGCTCTGGGTGGCGAACGAGGTTCCTCATCGAGTTCCGGTGGTAGCAACGTTCAAGAACGCGTACTTGCCCAATTGTTGACCGAACTGGATGGTGTTACTGCTTTGGGAAACGTCACGCTCGTCGCTGCGACCAATCGACCTGATAGAATCGACAAAGTACATAAATTAATCGAATACATTTTACAAATTTAATAAGTTTTTTATCATTTTTTTATATTATTGCAATTCCGATATTTTCTCTTTTTTCAGGCATTATTGAGACCTGGCCGTCTCGACAGAATCGTTTACGTTCCATTACCGGACGAAGAAACGAGACGTGAAATATTTGCTATTAAATTTCTCAAAATGCCAATTGCCGATGATGTAAACGTCGAGGATCTCGTCGATCTTTCCGAAGGCTATTCAGGTGCCGAAGTTCAAGCAATTTGCCACGAGGCTGCGATGAAGGCTCTGGAAGAAGACCTCGAGGCTACGACGATAACGAAGGAGCATTTCAAAGCTGCTTTCTCGATCGTTACACCGAGAACTCCCGCTAGTCTTGTACAGCTTTATGACGATTACATAAACAATTATAAATAAATAAAACAGAAAGACGAAGAACGATATACAATTATCATTTCCAATGATTTCGAGGAATCGCATCTGTAAGTCGAATTATAACAAATATTAAAAAAATGTATGATAATAGTTATAATTATGTAAATGAGAGATAAAGAAAATTATTTCTATACTTGTTAATTTTAGAATTTATTTACTTCGTCGAATTCCTTAAGTTTTTTTTTTCTTATGCGACCATGAATAATGTTTTTATCTCTTCAGAATGGAGATTGCAGCATTGAACTGAGAGCTACGCAATCCAGGCGACGAAAATAAACGTATTTGACCGATAAGCTTAGATTGATAATTTCATTGCAACGATTGTTCTTATCTGACTCAAGGAAAGGTCACGAATAACTCATTTACACATTTTTTTCGTCGCTCTCTTCTCGTCAACAAGCCTGTGAAAACTTTCCCACAAAATTTGGTGATCCCACAGTTCTCTTTTGGAGTCAATAGTGAACGGTTGGAAAATATTTATTTTTTTCCAAGCGCGTGCTAACGACGATGTTCGATTTTTATTACGTTCTTGTTTCGTTCCTGTTAATCACTACAGCGAACACAAGATCTGTCGATGGTAAAGATCTTTTGGCTTTAAATACAATATTTTTATTTCAATTCAAAATTAAAGAAAAACGTACTTTTGTCTTGTAGATCGTGAAAATTGGTCCATTCCTTCTGGCTACACGTGCGTATAATTGCTCATAGAACATATCTGACTTTCTAATTAAATTAACAGCTTTCTCATTAATCTATTTAATATAAAATTATTTATTTTTCCTTTTTTTATAAAAAAAAATAGTGCACCTCTCTATAATATTATTTCGGTCAATAAAGTATAAGAAATTCAAGAAAATACATGTGATATTGGATATTCAGTGTACCGTCGAAGGGACGTGGGAGCTACAGAGTCTACAATCAGGCAGAAAAGTGGTCCAACGCGAGAATAAAATGCGAGGAGGACGGTGCTGAGTTGGCAATAATCAATTCTCGAGAGGAAGCACTTTACGTTAGAAATTTGATCGCCGGTGCGAGACCCTTCGTGGGTTCTGCTTATCCAGGTGCCTGGATTGGTTTTCGTGATATCGATTCAAGAAGAAATTGGCGTACATTGAATAACGAGAGCTTGGATATGGCGGGTTACACACACTGGTGGCCCAAGAGTTCACGAGGTCCTGGAATGTGCGGAAGTATAAAAACTTGCGGTCGCCTCGACGCTGTCGATTGCAACGATTCTCTTATCGTCATTTGCGAGTACAAAGGACCTTTTACGATAAAAAAATAATTACGACGGAAATAAGTAATAATGTACGTAGCGATAGAATTTTTAATTCACTAATATTACAATTTTTATTTTTATTATTATACAAAAATGTATTTTTTTTTATTCAACTAATCGATAGGAGAAATAGATTAATGTAATTATTGAGGAGCTTAATCGATTGGAAAGATACGCTGACAACTTCATTATAAAAAATACTTTAGGAACAAAAAAAAGAAACAGTCGAGAATTCGGGAAAAAAATTGTAACTTTTTTTTATCGTCATTAGACTTTCGATTACAATAATTTCTAGAAATTATGGCAGTTATCGTCAAAGATCCGAGGAGATGCAATCCGGTTTGTTTCGAACGTCTGAAGGGATCTTGGTGAGATATTTATTTTTTTCGGGAAGTTTTTGGGGAAAAATAATTCTTCACAGGAGAGAAATTATTGATATTAAGAAGTTAATTGACTTTATAGTTGTCATCCTTATTGCCCACCGACCTGTTGTTATCCCGTACCACCGAACGACGATCCGTGCTTTAGTTGCTGCAAAAAAATTCCACCACGATGCGTTTGTCCTCCTAAAATTACTCAACGAGAAATTTGTCCACCCGATCTGACTCCACATTCGGGCCCTCTGCCCTGCAAGGCTTGCTACGAATGTCCATCGACTGCTTGCTGCCCCCCAACTTTTGCTGGACGTTGTAAAAAGTGTTGACAGAAAAAAAACAATATTAAAATAGATCAAGTTTCATAAAGATTTAGCATTATCAATTTTATATAAAAACACATCATCATTGTAAAAGACTAATTTTCCAACATCCTGAAGTAGATTAAATTATCTCGTAAGAATCAAATAAATTGTTCAAAATAAAAAATAAAAATTTTCATACCAAAATAAAACAAAAATTAACCAGTGATTCTTCCTTGTTTCCAATAAAATTTCGTCTCGTTCTCGATTGGGCTTATAATTTTGACACTGTTGACGTTTCCATAAATGTAAAAAAAATTCAGATAAGATTAATTAAATTTCTTTGTTTAAATATCAAAATTCTGATATGTCTGTGGCTGTTAAATGTTTTCGTCCGTACGACAAGGAAGCCTTGAAAAATATAATGGAATGGTGAGTGAAAAAATCTGCAAATTATTCAAGACTGGAAAATTGATATTTTTTCGAATTTTACTTTCTTCCAAAAGTGCGGGTTGTCCACCAGACCCTGATCCTCAGTGTCCTCCGATATGTTGTATTCCACCTCGTCCAATCACACGATGTTGCCCTCCTCAACAAGTATCTTCGAGGTGTAACGATCAGTCTTCGATTCATTCCGGAAATTATGCATCTCCTTCGTCCTGGGAACAAAATTCTCATCCTGGAACCGCGAACCAACGAACAGCCTGTTGCTGTCCATCGATCCCGATCGTGACGACCTCCATAGTCAACTGTGGTGGATTTTTCTATATGGGAACAAAAATATGCTGAACTTTTCTTGCTTTCGAAAATTATGACTTATTATTTTAATTAAAAAAATATACGAATAAAAAAATAAATCACAATAAACGAATTGATAAAAAATTTTAATTATTTAATTAAAAGCCTGGTAGCAATATAAATCTCTCTCTATATATAAATATATATGTAATTTCTCGTCATTTATTAATTGATGTAAGACCAACTTCAGATATCTCAAAATTGTCAACGAGAAAGTTTTATCCGCGACCTCGTTATGATTATTCAAGATTTTTGTAATTTGATTTGTATTTTCAATTAATTTCATAGCCTTTATTCGACGACGATAAAATGAGGTACGTTAAAAAAGTATAAAATTACCTCGATTAATAAAATACCATTTTGAGTGAAATTTTTTTAGTTTGCCACCGTACAAACATTCGCGAAATCCGGCGATTGAAACGGAGAACGATTTTCGCGGGTACGTACCATCGTCGATACCATTAATAACGCACAACGGTATTCTCGAAAAGAGAAAAACGACCGATGTGAAATTAATCAGAATCGAACCACCGCATACCGGAGTTGAATTTGAATATTTGGTGCGTGCATTCTTGTTATTGAAACGACCCTCGATATTAAATTAAAATGAGCAAGAGCGTTGATTATTAAATAAAAAATTTCAAAATTGCTTTTGACATTCTCGACAGCCAATATTTGTGAGTGGCGACTCGATCGCAGAGCCACCAAAGAGAAATACTTCAAACCCGCGGGTCGAACAAATTAATCAACCGTTCCACGAAAAATATAATGAAAAATCTCTCACTTGCTGCGCCGACGACGATAAAATACTCGGAAAATTATCGAATGAAAATAACGAAACGAAAAATAAAATGATAATTTCGAAGAACGAAACGAGCGAGAATTCGGAACAAGAATCGAACGAAAACGCGACAAATATTCATGAAGAAAATCCAGGTTCTTGTAAAAGTTGCAAATGTTCGATAAAAAAAAATCGTGACTCGAGTCTCAAATCTCGCTCGAGCGTCGCGAGTTCGAGCAGTCGATTGAGCGGTAAAAGTGCGTCAATCAAATCTTCTCTCGCAAATACGATGAGAAACGTGATTGTTCGTACGAGAGACGATCAACCCCGAATTTTCCATACAACGAAATTTCGTCGTATCGCCAATGGCCTCGACGAGAACGATCAGTTTCCACATCACAGAAGGCGTTGAAATTTTTCTAAGAAAACATATAATTATATTGTCGACATTATTTAAAAAAATCTACCATCTAGTGAAAAATGTTGATAAAAATAAAAAAAATACAAAAATTAAACGACTGTTCAAAAAACGCATCCCTCGACGACACAAAACAACGAAAACTATCCTTTTTCCAATGTTCAAATTTTCATTCAGCTTGTAACATGGTGTTTATTTGCTAAGTATATAATACACTGAATTATCCAACATATGCAGGTGAAACACACACTTTTCTCGGCGACTTTAATACTTTTACTTCGCCCATCGCCCCCTCCACCCTCCCCTCTCTTGCCACGTTCAATCACGTCGAATCGTTCGTTTCTCCAACACGTTCTCGATTATTTTCTTGCGCCCATCCACACACGCCGTACAACATAACTTGGGGACACACAAGTGCTTCTTCCTTTTTTTTTTTTCTTTTTTCGACTTTTCAATACTTTTTCACATTTTCAGCGTTAAAATTTTGAAGTAGGTCGTAATCACTCTATAATACCTATTTCGAGCGTACGTTGGCCGGCGATGCACCATTATATATATATATATATATGTATATATTACGTGTGTGACTCCGAGTACATACACCCTCGTTCAGCTAGCTGCCGTAGGTCTTTCGATCATATCGAGCCACATTTTTAGCCAAGCACCCAAAAAAACACTCGCACACCATCTCATGCTTTTTGAGTATATATATATATATGTATATATATGTATATGTAGCGTCGATAATTCTCCGAATGAATAAAAAAACGATGCGCGATTAATCAACGCGATTTGTCTCTGATATACATAACGTGGACGCGATGATGCTCCAAATATATATATATATATATATATATATATATATATATATATATATATATTTGTTTTGTATCGTTTATGTATTAAATACTATTAATGGTTGAGAATGCGAAGGTCGAGTAGGAAGAGGAGGAGCAGAGGAGGATATTTATATATATATATATATTATCGATTCGATCTTACAGTATAAATCACGCGACAATGATTTTCTTTCATCTTTTTTGTTTTCATGTAAAACGAAGGAAGGAAGGGAAATTCAATTATCACGTGTGACTTTCTCTCTTCGTTTTATAATATTTTTGTTTTTGTTTTTCCTCGTAATCATTCATTCGACTATTTACAGACAGAGACACGATAAATATAAACGATGTTTCTTTTCTTCTCATCGAATCGTTATCGACTTTATTTTGTTGTTGTTCGTTTTTCGATATAATGTTTTTTTTCGTTTGTTTTCAATTATGTACAGATGCGAGTACGAACGAAGGGCACGCAATATTCGATAATGGTAAAGATTAAAAAAGAAGAAGGAAGAAATAAATGAACGAGAGATCGATGCCGATACGTGCAAGATCGGCCTCGTCGCATCGTGCAACGAATTCTTTTTTCTTTTTTTTTCTTCTCACGTGACTCTGCGAGAGAGAGAGAGTGATCGATAAAAGAAAATTGAAAACAAAAAGGAAATTTCCTCGTCGAAATTTGTATCATTCGCACCTTGTACTCGATTCGAGAAACTATTTACTTTTTTGTTTTTTATAACGCGTCGATAAAGAAATCTTGCGAAATTTCTCGCTTTATGTATATATTTTTTGTTTTTGTTTTAAGATGAATGAAACGATCGTAGAATTTGACATGCGACTGGTCGAATTATTCATCACTTTTGCTCCCACTCGGGTGGACGAGAGCGTTAAAACTAGGGTCTAATTATTGTCCCGATCGGTAGTTCGCGATCGAGACTTATTTCGTCAATTGTTGGAACGTCGCGATTAAATGCGGTCGACGTGAAAGTTCTCGGTTTGTTTTGTTTGTTTTCTTTTACACCGTAATTATTAGCGGTGATCGTGCTCGTAATCTTCGTATATTCACCTTCTTTTTTGTCTTTTCATCAAGATTACCCGAAACGGTTTCAAACGTTCGAGAGAGATCCCGCGGTTAAATCGTGTTTTTTTGTTGTTGTAAATTTCGTTGACATCAACGGTCGATAACCGATGAACAAGAGAGATACGATAATCTCAAAGTGTCGATTAAAATGTTGAAGCTCTCGAACGTGGTTCGCGTGCCGAGATTAGCCAAAGTTCGATCGAGGGTTCGAGATTAGACGATTTTTTGCAATTTTACTCGGTCGGTAATCGACAATGCGCTTACTTCGTGTAAAATTGTCCAAACTATCCATAACGCGTTTATCGATCGTTCAATACAGGAATCGTGCGTTTTCTCGGCCGATAACACCTACAATAGTCAGTCGGTAAATTATCGACGGTCGATAATCCCTGAACGCAATCGCGAAAAATTGTGTAAAAACTCCTGGATCGAGGTGCCTCGAGTCCGTGAGCCCGTGAGCTCGGTTACTCGGTGTCCTTGCCCCAGGAAAAGTCCATCGCCAAGCGCGGTATATCGCTGCTGGTCGATGATTCGTCCTCGCTGCTCGTTGCCGACGCTTCCTCCGATATCATTGCTTCGCCTCCGGCTTCTTGAGGTCTTGGTCCTGGACTCGCATCGGCATTAACTGCTACGACGACCTCGTTAGCGGTTGCCGATGGATCGCTCCGCGGTCTTCGTCTTACGGAAACCGGCGTTGATTTATAACCCGGTGTCCAAACTTGATCGCGCGAGCTTTCCGACATCGAGACGCTTTTCGATCTGGCACGAAGATCGACGCTCTTCCTCGACGAGCTTCTCAGAGAATTTTGTCGCGAGATCGTCGCCGGTGGTGGTCCGCTCGTTAAACTGTCCGATGATTCGTCGATTTCCAAGGTCCACGATACCGAGTCACCTTTTTGAACCATAAATTTAACCATCGAGCTTGAATTCGGTTGATCACCGTTTAGTGTCTCGTTCAGGGAGCTCGAGGCGAGCGAATTGTCGATAAGCTCCGGTCCTAATGAACGAGACAATCTTTGGGGCGGAGTTGCCAATTGATTCGCCAAAACATTGACCACTTCGTTCTTTTGTCTCAATCGCCATTGAAGTTCCTCGTTTCTCTGGGAGAGACGCTTGTTGTGCTTGGATACCTCGTGAAACGAGCCTAATAATATCTCGTTCTCGTGGGATATTTGTCTCTCGTAGGCTTCCTTACCCTCTAGCTGTGCCTTGAGATCTTCGCACCTCGCCTCGAGACACTCGACTCTCTGCTCGAGGGCCTCTTTGCCCTCGACCTCTCTTCTCAGTCCATCGATCTCGGTTCTCAGGCTCGCATTCTCCTGACTTCTCAACTCGAGGACCGACCTCAACGACCACACTTCCGCTCTTAACGCGGCACCCTGATCGTGCACGAACGATTTTCTATCAGTCTCGGCCTCTTTTTTCTCAAGATTCGCCTCGTGCTCGGCACGCAATTTCGCCATTTCCGTCAGATGTTCCTTTCTCGATTCGTTCAGGCTGTCGCGCACCTGAGACTCGAGACACTCGATTCTTCGTTTCAATATCTCTTTCTCGACCAGACGCAGTCTCAGATCTTCGATCTCTTGTTGCAATATCGCGTATTCTTGATTTCGCGTTTTCAGCGCGGTTTTCAAATGACGCAACTGCTCTCGAAGACTCGCGTTTTGATGGTCCTCGACGATCGCGCTTACGTCCAGGCCTTCAAGCTCGTTACATTGTTCCGCGATTTTCTCGTCCTTACGACGCATTTCTTCCTCGTGCTCGATCTTCAGACGCTCGATCGTCGATTCGTGATCCTTCTTCAATGACTCGAGGGCTGATTCCAGGCGTGCCGAAAAATTTGATTTTTCCTCATCGAGAGCGTTTTCGAGAAGCGTTAGACGCTCGGCGTGGCCCGCTTCGACTGCAAAACAAACAAACGTTCGGTTCTATTAAAAATAAAGAAATATTTATATCGTTAATTACTTTATTTTAATTCGATCAAAACTTTGTCAGAAAAATGAAAAAGAAATTGAAAATCTTGGTCTTTTTTCTCGTGAATTTTCAAACTGCGCCCGAACTATCTGGACACTATATTACAAGAACATCCGTTCGCATCGGCCTACCGACATCCCACTCTGACGCAATTAATCATTGCTTCACAAGTTACCAGTATAGCACCGTTAAATTATGACGATTAGAGCTCATTACGTCTCGTTCGCTATAACGAGTGTTACAAACGAATAGTGCTGAGCGTATCTCGCTATACGCGTAACGCTCGTAATACGTTGATACGGTTTAACAGATGGGCACGAGCTAACGACGATGCGATAATCGTTACAACTCGCTCTAATCAACTCAAACGGAGTTAACCGAAGGGAATTTAATTGAGAAAAAAACATCGATCACAGAGAAACGAATCAATTGATCATTTATAATTTTTGATTAATTATTTATAAAAAGAAGATGAAAGTAGGAATAAATAAATCGCTATACACGTAACGCTCGTAAATGTTGATACGGTTTAACAGATGGGAATGAGCGATAATCGTTACAACTCGCTCTAATCAAATCAAACGGAGTTAACCGAAGGGAATTTAATTGAGAAAAAAACATCGATCACAGAGAAACGAATCAATTTATATCATTTTTTATTTTTGATTAATTATTTATAAAAAGGAGATGAAAGTAGGAAAAATAAATGAATCGCTTACGTTCAGCTCGAAGATGTTCGAGAGCTCGTTGATGATCGTCCCTCTCGATGATCAGCCTTTCCTCCAGATTCACCTGACACGTTCGCAAATCTTCGACCTCTGTACGCGCCACCAGCCAATCGCTCTTCATCCTGTCGCAGTCTTTTCTCAGCTTTGGCGCCGCGAATCCATCCAGCTGCGTCAGAAATTAATAATCCGAAGAAAAAGAATAGAATTAAATACTCGATTTTGTTACGACATATTCGGGGAGGATGGAACCGCCGCTTCCAAAATTTACGAACCATTTTATAACTCGACTAATGTTTACGTTCTATTTTCCTCGTGGCAAAATTTTAATGATGATTACGATTGTAAATATGGCGATCGGGGCAATGTTTGAATTTCTTAATCCGCTCGATGACTATGGTAATTATAACTGTAGATTTATATTTACGTCGTCATGCTCCAAATACAGGAAAAACCACCGCTATAGTCGCAATCTTGGAAAACGGCGTTGATGCATGGGGATTTTGTAAAATCGGGCCGCAAACGATATAAATAAAATATAAAATTGCAATAAAAAACGCGTTAAATCGTTGGTAGAATTTCACGGATTACGACTCTCGTTTCTATTGAATTTCAAATTTAACGCTCGAACGACACACGTTCCAATTAATCCGTTTCGATCAAATATTTGTACCTGTACCCCGTGATTTAAAATTTAAATCACACGAATCTTGGTCATTTTTATTTATTAAATTTTCATTCATCAATTTTGTATTTTTTTCAAAAAAGAATTTCGTTCGATCTACTTACCTCGTGCGCGAGATATTGTACGGTGATCGTGAGCGCCTGGACCGTATCGTCGATTCTCTTTTCCCGCAACGTCTCGTAGCTGTTGTCCGTTTGGGCCGACTGATGACGAGTTTCGCTGACGGTCAAATTCCTTATTACGTTATTGGCGTTAACGTTGTTCTCCTTGGCAATACGATCTGCAATTAATCCAACGTTCGTTCCAGCGATTAAAGAATTTTTGTCGTTCCAACCGCGACCAACGTTTCTCCCATTGCTCGTCACCACGTGTTCGTCGCCGAATCTAATGATCGTCACATCGACGATAGAATCGTCCTCGGGACTGTCGACGATGGTCGCGCGTCGATTCATTTTTAAATTCGTTTGTTCCCCGCCGACATTTTTCAAACCGTTCGACGACAACGACGAACAATCGCTGCCGTCGCTCGCGTTCGACGATTCCCCGTCGGATCTCGACTCGTCCGGTTTCGACGGGCGAAATACGGTCATGTCGATTTTAATGAGATTCGAAATATTTTTACCGCTCATTCGTACGAACGGACTGAAACTCGAGTCGAGACGGCCATCTTGATTTCCGTTAACGTCGTTCAAAAATCGTTTATTAATTACGAAAATATTATAATCGACGTATACTTCCGGTATTTCAAAAAAAATTCTTTTCACCGATTAAATTAAAAAAAACTCTTTTTTTTCCGGACGCTTCGATTCGTTTCTCGACCCGACACCACTATTTTTCACCATCACCCCTAAATGTCATCGCGAATCAACGTCGTACATTTTATATTTAGATTTTCATAAAAAAAAAACACACATTTTTTATCACTGTATTTTTTCCCCCTTTTTTTCGCTCCAACGAAGAGAAATTTAGGAAATAACGAGAGTGAAGAAAACGCACTAAAAAAGACACGAAACGACGAACCTGACCTCCGTATGTTTACAACGATACAGAAGAAGATGATGAGCGTAACTAAAACTTTATTTTTACACGGAGCGAAGAATTCGCTGTATTCGCTTCGTCCACGTAAACCGAACGAGTGATTTTTTAATAGTTTATACGTTGCCTCTTCCGACGAACGTCCGAGCCAACTTTTCTCAATCGCACTACACACACACACACACACACACACAGAGAGACACCTATATATCGATACACATAGACTTTTATAAGAGGTGTATATACGTATAGGTGTGCGCGTCTAACGTTCGATGGCACGAGCCAAAACTCGAGGTAGCTTCGAGGCAGGGACCTTGGCGACCGCGAACGCGCGTTTAAAATATTATCCAACACTAAAGCGTCTCATCGTAGTTTCTTTATTGGTGTGTTCCTTTATATACTTGTTACTAAATTACAGGAGTAGTACCCTCCAAGTATTACTTAGTTAGTGCGTACGCTTTCGTGTCTCACGACGGAGTAAATACACGAATGGTTCGCAACAAACGAGGTAAGGCCGAGTTTATCCCTACTTCTCTTGCAATCTTCACCTCCACATTACTCTTCGCTAGTGCGTAGTATATATATATATATATATATATATATATATATGTATATACATAGTGTCCATACATTTTCAAAGTTATATATATATATTATATATATATATATATATTGAATCCTATGTACTGTGTACAGATTGTGATAAAATCGGTACTATAGTACATCCTATGTGTATATATTTAGGAAGAGAGAGAGAGAGAGAGAGAGAGAGAGAGAGAGAGAGAGAGAGGATATACTACAGTACCGATTTTATCACAATTTGTATCCAGTACGTAGGATTCAATAGGCACTATATTTGGGGGTAGTTATATGTACGCATATAGTGGCGATCACTATAGGTGGGATGATCGAATATACCTGGATGGATCGTACAGTGTAACGACTTCCGGAAGAGAGGTTCGACCGATTATTGGAACGAACGAAAGACCAAAAGACTCCCGGGGTGTCTCGGTGTTCAAAGAAACAATCGAATTTCTTCATTTTTCAAATATCGACCGAGAGACCCGGTGAATTATTTCGAAATGCATGTATTTCGGGCTGACTAATCTCTTAATTAAGGGCTTTAGTAGCGATAAATCGTTACGGTTCTGAAATAGCGAGCAGAGTTTCTTAATTCCCTTGGCAGTCGATGCAAGGTCGACCGACTTTTGTGAATGGAAAATAATAATGGAAAAGATCTGTTTTTCGTATTTTTTGTTCCTTTTTTTACTTTTTATGGGAAGATTGAGTTTAATCGAGGATCGATCGATCGATCGGTAAATTTAATATTATTTTCGACTTTACGGTTACAGTTATTGAGGATTTTTATTCTTGGATGAGTGAGATTGTTTTTCGCGTCACTTGTCTCGGTGCACGAGCCACACGTGCTTGCTAGCTGATTCCCTCGGCAGAAACCCTTCGATACCAAATAGACAAGCCACGAAGATTTATTCGTAGCTCGACGTCTCGAAATAACTCATCGACACAGCATCGAAACACGTCTTCTCTCGACGTACTCACTCCTTCGCTCTCTCTCTCTCTCTTTCTCTCTTTTTCTCTCTCTCCCTCTCTATCTTTCTATCTCTGTCTCGATCCCTCTCTACTATTCTATCGTCGTCATTTCTATGTAACGATTATTCTCGTCTCGAGAAGAGCGATTTCACAGAATTTAATGATTTTTGGCAATCGAGACTGTTATTAGAACGCTCCGATTGGCGAGAATTTTAGTGCAACGTTATTTTCGCTCGGTTACTTAAGCTACCTCTCATAAACTCGTTAAATAGAACGAGCAATTATAAATCTTTAATCGATGGTAAAATAATTATATGAATTAATTATTTGCCATTGGAAAAAAACTACGCGACGATATAATTTCGGTTAAACAAAAATTGAGAAATATTAATTAATCGATCGATTAATATCGAATTAATTTATATGTAACGTAAATTCATTTTTATAGCTCGATTCGTAATACTACTCTCACTAGTTTCCAATTTTTGCACAGCGGTTTCATTTATCAACGGAAAGACAACGAAAAAAAAAACATAAGAAACACGACTCACGACTCGAAACATTCGTCAGAAAGTTAAAACGCGTCTCTCTTCTTCCTTCCACATTGCAATTTTTGTCATCGAGACACGGGCAACGGGAGAAACTTGCCCGACAGAACGAGAAGTCGGCTAGAAACTCTTCTTTTTTTTGCTGCCCGTGTACGATTCGTCGCCGCTTCGACAAACGTTGGCGTGATATAATGGTGGGAGAATCGACGAAGAAGAGTTTCGTATAATTTCATGACGCGTCAAGCCACTTTCCAAGCCGCGAGTAGTGAACGCGCAATTATCTCTCGTTTCCTTTTCACGTTTGCCAACTCTTTTATTCGTTTCGCAGACGCACCGGGGAGATCCAGTTCGCGAGAATCATCGAGTTAACTCGTTATACACTCGACGTGTACTCATACGGTAAATTCATATATATATATATATATATATATATATATATATATATATATATATATATATATATATATGTACATCATAAAAATATCTCACCATCGTCGTTAACACGGTGGACAAAAATAATTGCACGAATGTTCGAGCTTGTTCGCAGATCTTCGTACTAAATATTACTAATGGTCGATAAAGAGATACAAATTTGAGAAAATTGATAAACATCAAGAGATTTTGAAATAATTGTGAAAAATAAGCAAGTTTCCTTCGAGAAATATATTGTATATGACGATGGAGAGATTATTCTCGAGGTCTCTCGCGCAACCTTGTTCCTTCTCGCGTGATTGATACGAAATCGGAAGAACAAGACCGAGAATAAAATACACGTACGTTTATCCTAGTTTCATTCGTACATTTTCATTAAATTCATGGACGAAAGATAGCCCGAAGCGACGAGAGAAGACGTGGCAAGATGAAAAAAAAAAAAAAAAAAAAAAAATTGACCGAGAAAAATAATTAATTCTTTCGAGGTCGAGAGATAAGTCGATAGGAAATTATTGTTATTTACCTTTGGTCGTTGTCGTCGCACCTGTATTGTGGAGCTTAGCGGTCGGACTATTGACGGGACCGGCTCGTCTAGTCGACGGTGCTTTTCGCAATGGTGTCGGACTCTTATCTGAAAAAAAAAGAAAATTCAATTTTTTTTTGTTTTTTTTTTTAATTTGTCAAATATTTTACAAATTATTGATTAAAATCGAATTATTTGATTTTATAGCCGGAAAAGTGGGTAACGATCGAGAAAAAAAAAGAATCGTTCACTCGACTGTGAAACGGAACTCGCTGTGTAAATCATATTCTTAAACACCGGTCGGTGCTGCACCGGAAGTGGTGTATGGCTATACTCGAGCGTACGCACAGATACAAATACACACGAGGCGAGACGAAGAACGTAACGTGCATCGACGACGTCGGGACTCTATGGCCAAAAGAACGATTATTATTAATGCAACACGCGCGATCGTGACCGCTTGAACAGCATTTGCACACACCCACGCGTTCTGACCTTTTCTGGGATCACTCTTTCACTTGAGGAATTACAACAGTTGCTCCAGCGGCCTCTTACGTTATACCTATATATATATATATATATAGATACATATATTATATACATTACATATAGAGGAATCTTGCACTTGATTTATTAACTTCGTTCAGGAGACGTGCGATTACGATTGATTTATTTAATTTCTATCAGTCATGTAAAGAAAAAAAAACCCAGTGTATAACGAAAGAAATTTTTTTAAATAAAAATTACCGAGTAATAACAAAACGCAACAATCTTCGATTTTCGTTACTTTGCGAATTTCTCAAAACAATAACAAAATTTTAATGGATTAAAAAAACAAATATTTATCGAGCGAATTTAATTTGATTGATGGAATATTTATTTTTTCATTGTTTAATTGTTTACAAGACGTATAACGTAGTTATATTTTAATTAACAAAATGATCGATCGTTTGAATAAATGAGAAATAAATGAGGATTGATTTATTTAATTTCTATCAGTCATATAAAAAAACACAGTGTATAACAAAAGAAATTTAAAAAAATAAAAATGACCGAACAATAACAAAACGCAACGATCTCCGATTTTCGTTACTTTGCGAATTTCTCAAAACAATAACAAAATTCTAATTGATTAAATAACAAATATTTATCGAGCGAATTTAATCCCATTAGTGAAATATTTACTATTTCACTGTTTACTCGTTTACAAGACGTATAACGTAGTTATATTTTAATTAACAAAATGATCGATCGTTTGAATAAATGAGAAACTTGCATTCCGATTACGAATACCGGTAATTTCTCCGAGTCGTACGCGGTTAAAGTAAAAACGAACTTGGTTTATCCGGATCGGAGCGAGGGAGGGAAGGGTAACGAAGAAGCGCGGTAAAAAGCAGGTCGATCATTAAAAACCGTTTGGGTCTGTTGGATCCAGACTCGGGCACTGTTTAGCTTATTATCTCTCGTACGAGCCAACGTCGGCCCATTCTTTGTGCACTTTTAAACACACGTTTGCAACGTACGCAAAGATACGAGACGGCGTGTACGCGGTCGTTGTTACATTGAAAATGTTACTCGCTTACTTTTGGCTCGTTTTTTTTTCTTTTAAACATTTTTTTCGTTCCTTCGTTTACTACTGGACACTTAGCTCTTGGTCGAACCACCCTTCTCCCCTTCCAACGTCTGTGTGTCTGTGTGTGTGATTCCAAATGCGTGCCTGCCTTCTGTTCTGAGCTCGATAAACATCGTTGCTCTCGCTTCGTTTAACGAATATATAGCGCGTTGATGTATTACCGTCATTACTGTATCTAGTTAAATGCCACGGCGTAACGGATTGTTGCATGCATGCATGTCGATGAAACGATGCGTGGCATATCAATAAATATATAGTACCGTGTCTCTTGTCACGACAAAAGGGAATAAGAAAAGCTGAGAAAAAAAAACAAATTTTTATTTTTTTAAATTCTTTTCGTCGAATAAAATTCACGTTAATTAGAAGCTCTAATATTAATTCAATTTAGTGTAATTACTCAATTTCTTTTTTACCGATAATTAATTAAATATATCGATAAAAAAAAATTGAATCGAAAATTTCTATTCTCGATCGAAATACAAATTTTATGATGATTTGCTTGAAATTGCGCGGCTTTTTGGCGCTACGGTCGATCGAACGAGCGTGAAAATGGCTCGAAAATTTAATCTCCTGTGTTTTTCTCGCGTGGCGCGAAACTAAATTTACGCTATGACGCATAGGGTTTTGTTACGAAGTTAGGTCCATAGGGATTTCGTTCCGGCCGTGGATCTCGCTCGGGTTATTTAACGTCTCGAAGCCAGGGAGCGCGTACGTTGTAGAGAATAATAATAATAATAATAATAATAATGAAATACCGCACGAAACCCTTTTTAGAGCGGACGTGACAATCAAAACTACGCGCGCTACGAGGCCTGCGGGCTCGCTGATCTCATTCCCGAATTGAAATAACAGGGAACGCTCGTAGCTGAACAATTTTCACCGTGACACGCACGCGCTAGATTCGAATCGTATTTGAAAAATCGATCTCGAACGACGAGTTTAAATTTCGAATCGACGAAATTTTGAATTTTTTATCGAAATTTCGTGAAATAATTCTCGATGAGGTTAAAACCCGAGAAACGGAAAATGTAATTCCGTTCTTTTAAATGGAAACGCCGAGTTCGTTGCACGAGACGAACTCGCGACGCAAGTTTTAATGATAATTATTTTTCCGAGTCTCCGAGCCGGAAAAGCCCGAGGAGCACGTTGCCAATCTCTACGTCGGTAATGCATATATAAGTATTACGTGCATGTACAACGGCCAAACGGTAAATTCGGATGAGCGACCGTGCCGAGAAAACGACGTAGGTACCTACACTTTGGGTACTTACGAAGATTGCAAATTATGAGGATCGAGTAAATTTAAAAATTCTAAAGTTAACAATTTTTTTTACGATTTTTACAGACTTTGAGAATTTTGGAAAATTATCCATAAAGATTAGCAAATAAAAATTGATATTTATTAATTTTGTTTTTCTCAGGTTACTTAGAATCTTTTAAATCAAATTCCACGCCGACTTTCCACAATTAATTAATTAATAATTGCATTTTATCGATAGACAGAATTTTTTTTTTTACAATCATTTGACTTAGGTAATTAACGATTAGGGTTATTATATATGATTCAAAAATTCTAGTCTGTTAACGAGCCATCCTTCAGCTTTTGTTATTTTCTAATTATTATTTCTTTTCCCTTTTCGGTTTGTGATTGTTACTTTAACATGTTATTCTTCGTTGTGCCAATTTTCCAATATTTGTATTAACGTGAGTTCAGGAAACTTTATTCTACGCTCAGCATTCTGATTTCTGGTTAAACATAGGTCTATTAGATCATTAAATTGTCTCTGTGCAAATGTTCTATTCATAGTTTTTATTCGATCAATTATTCGAGTATTTTTTTTCGTATATGCTTCGGTTTTATATAGTGAATTTCATGGATTTCCCTTAATTTCTCTCATCAGGAAAATTACGCGTGACATTCGACTCCACTCTATAAATCCAACCCTCTCGCAGATTCCACGAAGTTGAACTCAAACCTCCTGAACGATTTGATAAAATCGAAGACGCGATTTTAAAGCCAAAGCAGATGTTGCCCGTATGGTCGCTTCTCTCGGTACGAGACAGAGAGAGAGACAGAGATAGAGAGCGTACGATTTGTTAAGTCGGTAAATTCGTGGTTGAAATCACGGATGTGAGTACTTGGCGGATCGTAAAAGCCGAACGGTCGGCAGTCGAGGGGATCGGTTGATGTACGGCGGAGCATACAGCAAAACCTTTGAAGAAAAAGGGGAGAGAAAGAGCGAGAGATACAAATAGAGAAAGATGTAGAGAGCGTGAGAGAGAGAGAGAGATAAAGAAGTTGTGAAAATTGAACGAGAACCCGCTTAAAGGCCCCCGGGGATACTTGGAACAATAAACTAATTCTAAACGCTACGCGCATCAGCTGTTTACACGTATGACCCAAAAACATCTGACACCACATAGCAAAAAAAACCCCGTCGTTTGTTTCGATACGTAGAGTAAAATCCTATCCCACATCTCAAAGATGGAGGTCTTCTTGCGAGTCTAACGAGCAACATTTTTCACCAAGATCCATTGATAAAACAGAGAGCGCGTGCGAAGAAACGTGTCTGATAAATTCGCGTCTCGTTTCATTGTTATTTTCCGCTAGACGGGAGAGAGAACAAAACGAAAGGCGCTAATGGGCGAGCGCGGTCGTAGTTGGAATTAACGAAAGACGAGGAAACGAGGAAGGAAGAAAACATTAGCCGCTAGGGAATGGATCGGTACATTCAGTGGCCGGAGGGGGCGCCACTTGACGCGCGGTGGCGCGAGCGAACTAACGGAGACGCGGGGAAAACGAGAGCCCGAGACTCGAGCGTCCTATATACGTTGTCTCCGTAAATATAGATGGCAATATTTCGTGGGAGAGAGATATATAGTGGCAGATGTAAGCGTGGTCGGATTTTTCGGAGTAGGGGATATAGAGAAAAGATCTTCTCTGTCCCACATTAAGAACGATGGGTCTATACGTTGTTATTTTTTTTCTTCTTCTTCTTCTTCTTCTCTTTCTTCTTTTTTATTATTTCGACGTGGGACGGTGCATCGCGTCGCCCGTTTCGTTATATCCGGAAGTCACTGAACTCGAAAACTGTGCCAACCACGAGAGGATCCGATTACTAGGAAAATTAAATAACGCTCGCGTGGTTTTTTAACAGAATATGAAATGACGTCGTGCCAACCGAAAATTGTATCGATACGCTACATTGATTTTAATTCGAAGAGAGAGAGAGAGAGAGGAGGCGATAGCCTCGATTCTCGGTCGATCACGTGCGCTTCATGGCTCTTAAGTGGATGAAATAACGATCGAGGATTCATTCCAGCGAGAAATCGGAAGATTGCCGGACCTAATAGCTCAATTTTGTTTCACTGGGAAATTAGGTCGGCGGGTCTCGAAACATCGACGCTATATTATTTATCGCGAAATATATCCATTAATTGGTATTATCCTCGTTATTAATAACGATTCACAACATAATTAGCGATAATAACATTCCGATTAATTAGATTATTATTATTATTGTATTAACATTGATAATAATAATAATATCGGTAGAAAATAATTACCACGAGTCGAGCCAATTAGTTTTTACTCGAGTAATATTTAGACTCACCGAGATTGAGAGTCGACACCTCGGGGCAGCTCTTTTTAGCATCGCAATTGTTAATACGAGTCTGTTGCTGATGATTGTTGGCGTTCCGACCGTTGGCGACTCGTCTTGTCTGATTTCCCGCGGTAGGCGATCTCTCTGTAAAAAAAAAAAAAAAAAAAAAACGAACGAACAGAATATTAGAATAACACAATGAAATTCGAATTGAATCGTATCGCTAACACGATCTTTCGAACGAATATTAATACCGCGAGTGAAAAAAAAAACAAAAAAAAATGGTAACCGTAAAATAGAGAGACAATGAAAATGCGTCGATATAAAACGATCGATGAAACGAAGCAACGATAGCGAGCGAGCGAAATTCGTGTTACTCTATTTTCAGATCCAATAATAGCGATACCAATGGGCGTTCGCATGTACAAAGATGTTTTGCTTCGCTGCTCTGAAATTCCGCGTGTTTAGGCTCGAACACGCTCCCAACAGAAATATTAGCGCTATTATGTTTGTTATTTGTATTCTGCTCGCATGACGTAGCACACCAGGCTCGTGGTACATAGTTATATCGAGAGACGATGGGGGGCTCTGCATTTTACCTTCGGTTCTTTATACGTCCTATCTATATATATATTTATATATAAAAAAAATAAAAATAAATTTTTAAAAAATTCGTATAACACGTATTATTCACATTTGCACGATGTGTGTGTGTGTACAAGCGCAACAACGGCAAGATGTGCGCGAGATTGAAACCGCAGGGGGCTCCTAAAGCTCGATAACGATGCGCGCTATCTCGTTAAACATGAATTACGAGAGCCGTGGAGGAGAACTGTGTAATAATTTTCGAGCGTTCTCGCACGCTCATACACGTCGATCACGACTAAAATAAGCCAGTCGGTGTAAATCGAAGCCAGTGCAGCGTTCCCCCACTTCCTACGTACACGTGCTTACCGCCGATACTAGAGAGTCTAGGTGCTATCGAACTGTTTAAGTGCTCGAGTCTCTCGAGTATCGAACGTTGCGAGAGCGAGAGAGAGAGAGAGAGATCGACGAAATCTTCTGGTTAAACAGTTAACCATTTTTTTTCTTAACGGATCGTAAAGTGTTTCGGCGGCTTGATCTACTTCTTTAAGCTAGATACCACACTTTTTAGTCGCTCGATGCTCTGGATTTACTTTTTTGTCACTAGAGTACGAAATTAATGATTATTTTTATGTTGATTTATTTATTTATGCGAATTTATTGAATATTGATTTTTGCTGTTGCAAATTTCGATAAAAATTGTCAAACTTTATTCTTGCCACGATTCTTCGTTCAATGCTGGTCGATTTATCGAATTGCCTTCGGTCAATGTCGAGAAAATTGCGTTTTAAACTTCGAGGTGGAGGTTTCTCGTGAAATCTAACCTACAAAACTCCCTCTAATTTCCGATACGCCGAGCTCGAATGAAATAAATGTCGCTTAGTGCATCGCGTACGTTGGCTCGACGACTCTCTGGGTCACGCGAAATAGCTTCATCACTCGCCTAGATATAAAAGAATATACGTGCTACCGAGCGCAGCGAGTTAGATGCAAATAGAAAAATAACGACTCGTGGCTTCCGCCATTTTTTTCGCTTCCTTCGCGTTAACGAACGGTCAGTCCAAGTTCTCCTCGTGGCGTGTTTCACTCAATATCGAGGTGGATACAGCTACGTATATAACACGCATGTCTCTTCGTTGCCGGCCGGTTTCTTTACAGTTGACCGAGCCTTGTTATGATTATTATATTTACGAGTCTGCGGACGAGCGAGCCTGCGCGCCGGACACATCCACCTGGATACGATTTCGAACGTACCGAGTTTTCTTTTTCTTTTTGCTCTCACCTCTTATACTTCGATAAATTAATCCTCGATAAATAAATACACTTTAATCTTAACCGGACTTGGGATTTTTCACAAAAATCACGGTATCGGCTTAAAACGAAATTGCTCTCTCGTAGTATTTGGCGCGTAACTATCGGATAAATTCCGATACGACATATGGTGTAGTTATATATGTGAATTAAAAAAAGAAACTACCTCGCTTGAAGCTGCCAAGCCGCATCTTCGAGTCACGTACGAAATCGGCACGCAACGCGGGCCTTCCCTTCGAGCCCTGTTGTCCCATATTGTACCGTTTTTTGTCTTTTTTGTTTTCTTTCGTGCAAAAATATATTTAAAAAAGAAAATAAACAAAGAAAAAAAAAAGAATTTCTCACGAGTCAACCGAATTCCATAATTTCACGCGAAACGCTATCGTTCTTTGGCCACGTCGAGGCGTGACTCTCGGCGACGACGACGACGACGCCGACGACGACGGGTACGACGAGAGTCGCATCCGCGGCCAGTCGAGGACCGGAAGTCACTATCTTCCATCTACGCATGCGCGAATTCGTGAATTCGTCGAAACTTTCTCAGATTATATTTTTCCAACGATTTTTCAACCGTGAATCTTCTATAAAACCCCCGCTCGAGCCACCTTCTTTCCTCCGATTAATTATTCATCCCTCGCGTTCGCACCGAGGAATAATTTACGGTTGGCTCCATCGCGAAGTTCCTTCAATTTTCATAAGATTCTATCTTCCATTTCTTTCCCACGGAAGTAACTACAGTGATTTTGTTTTATTTATTTCTCTTTACTGTCTTCACCAACGTTGATTTTACCGTCATTATAAATTAATCACTCCGAAGGAACACTTTGCACTTGAAAAAAGTTTCATCGTCTGTCGAAAATAAAAATTACACTATACGTAGAAAATTATCACCTTACGTCGTATTATTATTAAAACATAATATTATCTCTCGCACTTTCCTCCAATTCGTTCTTTTCTCAAAAATTTCCTCTCACGATACCCAAATCTCGAATGAAACTTTATCACACTGTCTCGAACCCGAATCTGTCCAACTTTTTTCACAGCCTCGAAAAAAAAAAACAATCGTCTATCATCTAAAACTTTGGAATGAAATTTTCGTTTTTCGTCGACCGAATGAAAATAAAAAGAAGAAACACACACACACACCCCCTCAAAAATTTCGTCAATGAATTATCTCGATGCGTGGCGCGTCGTTCGGTCGCAGGATTATAACTGAAACAGGAAACGGTCCCAGAGTGTACCAGGTAAGGGCACGCACCATCGAACGGGATAAGAGAAAAGTTGCGTAAGTTATCCAGGCACGAGAAAGAGAGACGGGACACGATCTAAAGTGGCGAGTGTATGGTGGTGGTGTGTGCTATGCTGCTATGCCGAGGAACGCGGTGGTCGTCGGCCTTGGGAGTAGCACGTGGTTGCCGGGTGTGCACCTGTCCCCCTCTCCCCCTACCGCAATCTTGCTCTATCGTTCTTTCTCTTTCTCTCTCTCTCTCTCTCTTTCCCACATTCTCTCTTTCTCATTCTCACACAAGCATACTTTCTCAAAGTGTCTCTTTGGAGGGGAATACAGAGTCGAGTCACAAGGTATATAGATGGTGGAGGACTAGCAATGAGAGAACTGGCTATATATGTTGCATGGTGTTCGAGCAATGGAGAGAAAGAGAGAGAGAGAGAGAGAGAGAGAAGAAAAAGGAACGATGGGAAGACTAGAGAGCGAGAGGAGAATCGAAGGGAGAATGGAGGAGAACGAGAGAGAAGTAACGATAGGAAAGACGAGAGAAGGGAAGATAGAAGAGAGGGAAAGGGAAGAAGACGAGAGAGAGAGAGAGAGAGAGAGAGAGAGAGAGAGAAAGGAAGAGGGAGGAAGACAGAGATGGAGTTAAGTCTACGGGAGTGAACGGGGCAGCGAGGTACGGAGGTATAATGCCGGAAATAAACGTCGTACACGGATGCCGTTGACCTCCTCTTTCTCTCTCTCACTCACTCACTCACTCTTCGTCGTTCCTTCTCCGGCTTCTTCAGGATACGTGAACTTCGATATGTGAAGAGTCAGAGCAAGAGAGAGGGGAGAACGAAGAAACAACGCAGGAGGAGGGGAGGGGGCGAGAACGAGACAAAGTTTGAAACAATCGCGTCCTTTCATTCGCGTTAAAAAATTATCCTTTTTTTCACACCGTTCGCTCAACGATATTTCAAATTACGAAATGATTTTCCCGCGAAATGTTAATTCAACGATGACGACGTTCGCCATCGACCTAATCAGCTGTTCGAACCGGTAAAACGTAATCTGTGTCGAACACGTCGTCGCGCGAAAGCTCGAATCTCGATCGAGCAAGAATTAATCGACGATCGATATTTATCGATTACTCGTTGTCACAAAAATTCCCGAAATTTAACACACTCTCGATATAAATAAATCGCACTCGACGAGATCGATATGTTTTGTTTGTTTGTACGAAGCGTTCGTTCGTTCACTCGCACTTGTTCGACGAACGATCGTGAGAAAGAAAATGTGACGAAAAATTAAAAAATCAAGAAATAAAAAAAAAACAAATTCGAAGTAAACGAGGACGATGAGCGAGCTTGATTCCTCGAAAGTCCACGGTTGACGGGGCCAAGAGAGCGTTCTCCGTGCGGCCTGTCTCGCACACCCGGTGACCCGAATAGCGCGAGGGACTGAATAACCGGCGAGAGATGCAGTACCCTCTCTCTCTCTCTCTCTCTCTCTCTCTCTCTCTCTCTCTCTCTCTCTCTCTCTCTCTCTCTCTCTCTCTCTCTCGCTCTCTTTCTCACTCTTACACACACATACACACATAAAGACGTACATACAGAGTAGTGGCGCGCGCGTGTGTGCATTCGCGCACGTGTGCGCGCGCGTGAATGTATTTTATGCACGCGTTTCCACAGAGTGCTGCACCGCCGCATCTCCGCACACCTAGAGCTCGTTGCCGCTTCCGAGAGGACTCGATCGACGCCGAGAAGACCCGAGGCTTTACTCTCTCTCTCTCTCTCTCTCTCGCTCAGTCGATGTTTTCCATGTGCCGGATCATCGAGAGAGAGAGGGGGGGGGAGAGACAGAGAGATAAAGATGCTGCTGATTATATTGCCGATGTTGCTCCACCAATAGCGAGAGAGGGAGAGAGATAAACCCTCTTTCGCGGGGATATAACATCCGGGTTAGTAAGCTCGCGACATGCGATCCTGGCAAAACACGATTTTTTATATAGACCGGCGTACGATTGGGCGAAATTGATTTTTATAAAAAAAAAAAAAAATGAGTTTGTGAGAGATTTTGAGTGTTTGGGAAATTAACAAATTTAATCGAACGTTTCTGGGTGATAATTTACTATTTTGAATAATTGCCTGTGAATGATAATTAATCACTTCGTGAGTCTGTGAGTGACAATCAAAGACTTTGAGTGCCTGTGAGTGAGAATCAATGGACTTGAGTGTCTTTAAGTGGCAAATGAACAAGTTTGAATGTCGATGAGTGACAAAGGAACACGTTTGAGTGTCTTTAAGTGACAAAGGAACAAGTTTGAGTGTCGATGAGTGGCAATTGATACTTTCGAATGGCACAAAAACGCGTTCGAGTGTCTTCGAGTGTCTATCGATACCGGCGAGTGACGACGAGTTGCGCAAAATCTTCACCGAACCATCTTCGAGTGTTCAACGAATCCTTATGATATTCTTTATACAACGTCCATGTGTATATATGTGTGTGTGTGTGTGTGTGTGTGTAAGTGCGTATATACACGAGTGTCAGTGCGAATGCGCGGTGGTGAAATATTTCATTAATACGTCGATACTATTATCCAAACAGCGCCCCGGCTTTCGTCACGTGACCGCGAATCCGATTAATTTTCTCATCCATGTTGAAAAAAGAAAAAAAGAAATTCAACCAACCAATGTCACGGTCGATTATCGACGCTTCCGGATATTCGAGAATAATTACGAAAGAACTCAGTGTCTCTAATTACAATTTTTCAACGAAGGAAACAAAATCCCTCATAATAAACAAAGAAAAACAAAACGAGAGGCTGTTCTTTTTGTTTTTTTTTTCAAGACTCTCCCCACCCGGTCAAAAAGCTCCGTCTCGCCTTGTCGGACTTCGAGCCACGACTGTGCGAAACATATGAACGAAGAACGAGAATGGGCCACCAGCTTCATCGACCGTTCGGCACTGTCGCTGTTACTACTGACACGGCTTCGCGACTCCCCCGATGCGATTTTATTTTCACACCCAGAGGAATTTTTTTTTTATCAATAAGATGAAAAATGAAAATTTGACCTTGAGCAATGTTATTTCTTTGAAAATATGTTATGTGGACCGCAGACCGGAAGAGAGAGAGGGAAAAATGTCGCGAAATATCGTCGAGAAGGGAAAAGGGCGTGTACGTTGAACGATAGTATAGTAAAACGTAAGGAGTCACGGGGGAGTCCCGGCGGTCGATACGAAGGATTGTGTTGCCTCTCAGGAATCGGCGCACGTGAAATATTACGTCGCGACTATGCCCCATATACATAGATATATATATGTATATAAATATATATATATAGGTCAATAAAGAAAATCGTTCCAAAGGACAGAAGAGCGAATCGACCGTCGCTTCTGTACCATTCGAGAAGAATCTGCCGTTTCGTTTGTACCGGGCGAGTCGAAACTTCTTTATTTTCTTCGACCAGATTGTCTTAGGAAGAGAAATATACTACAACGACTTTCCACCATTGCCAATTGTCAAGACCAACGAGGTGTAAAAGATTATGCACACCCCATTTCTTACCCCGACTTTGGTGAGAGAGGACGCGAAAGATTTTGGCAGAAGACTCGACGGGAATGAGGACAATCGTCGAATTGTCGCTGACTCAGACACGAGACCACTTTAGTTTTGACATTTCCGGAAAATGAGAAAGATTATCTCGGTCATGCGAGCTTTTTTGGTAACTCTGGCCAATCTCCGTCGAGATTGGATTTTTGACGTTTATCATTTTTGTTAGTTCTTCTTTTATTTTCGATTTTTTAATTATTGTTTTATTAATTTGCATTTCCTTTTTTTAATTAATTCAGATTGAAATTCGTATTTGAATTACGCGGTTTTATACAAATTTTACAGAGCTAGTCTTACTTACGATGAAATTTCTAGGCGAAAACGTCGATTACGTTTTATATAATTATTGAGGGGTTGAAGATTTAGCTGAATTTTGAGTGACGCAATGAAAAGAATAAAAGTTTCACATGTTCGTGTAAATCTTGGTACAGGTCGATGCGAGAAGATCGTCTCGCAAGACAAATTTATAAAACGAATTATAAATATATGAATCAGCGTACGAAAAGAAATTACGTTTTAAAATTTGTTTCATAAAAGTGAAAATTGTACTCACTCGACGCGTCTTTGCTGGGTGCGCTGCTAAGATCGCTCATCGAACTTCGCACCGAGCTGCGAGCAGTTTCCTGGGTGGGTGATTTGATCCCTTGCCGAGTTCTAGTTCTTCTGCGAATAATTTAAAATATAAAAAGAAAATTAATAAAAAAAATGCTAAAAAATGTATTATTAGATTTACGATCACTCACCTCTTATCTTTGCTATTGGCATTATTGTTGTTATTATTATTAGCATCACCGGGCAATCGTCTGGTCGAGGCAGTAGTGGCGGACGAGGACGATGACGAGGATGGTCCGAGACTTTGAAGAACACGAGATTTGACCTCTTTCCTCATGGGTCTCGATCTTTGCTCGTTCTTGCCGGCCTCGATTTTGCTCATAACGGCGTCCCATCGTCCATTCTTTCTCGGTGATCTTACAACCCGTCTCGTCTCCTTCTCGGTCTCGTCCTTAATTCCCGATTCTATCATCGCTTTAATCTTCGAAACGACGTTTCTCTTTGGCATTTTGTATTTCTTCAATGCCGCAGGATCTTGTTTACAGGCGCTTTTCGGACGTATCGCCTCGACACTAGCATCGACCACCGTCCTCTCGACAATTCCGATCGAGCAATTCGAATCACCCGAGCAATCGCCATTTTTACTCGGCGTCTGTAAAAATTCATCGTTTCAAAAAATTACCACAAATTCCATTAAAATCACCAAAAGCAACAAATTTCTTTCTACCTACCTGCAAACAATTCATGATGACTTCCGGTTTCACCGGCGATGGTTGACTTCTCTGAGAAACTTCGGTATCGTTAGTATCCGGTGTACGAGCTTCGCTAACCGCTTGATCGACGTTTATCTCATCCTGACGTTTCTCAAGATCCGAGTAAATTCCACTAGAGTCCATTTCTTCGCCGGTAAAACTCGGACATCTTCTACCACCTGGTGCACAAAACAGGGTACCGTCGATGACCTGAGCTCGACGATCGCCACGTACGATCTCCTCGTGTGCATCGGCGTCGCTCTCGGTAAAAAAATCGGAATCGGTCATTGGATCTTGACGACAAGGGGGTGGCATGTTCGATGGCATTGGTACAATTTGTGGTGGATCACCACCGCGACTCGCTGGTCTCGAATTTTCACCGTCACCTTGATAGCCAGCCTCGAGACTCGTGATGCTCGTGACCGACGTTACGAAACTCGAGGGTACCGTGCGAGAAGACGACTCGATCGGTTTCGGATCCAACGGTAATTCTTCCGGCGATGGTGTTCTCTCGCTCGAGCCTTCGGTAGGCTCGCCGTTTTCCGGCGAAGTCTCGACTTCCGTTTCGGAGGGTCTCGATGCCGAGGCGCGTGTCAACGCCAGCATTCGCGAACCAACCGAGCCACCGGTTAAATTCTCGCAGGACGGTGTCCTCGAGCAACCCAACGTACCGACGGTAAAGTCCGTCATCTGATCGGGCGTCAATATTCCAAGGCTCTCGTCGTGCTCGAAAGAATTTTGCTTCTGATTTAGCATCAAATAGTGGGGTGTCGATGGTGCCGGTGTCGAGGTATCCGTGAACGGGCCGAGACTCAGATCGAGCAGACCGGGACTCAGGTTGCCGATGTCCTCGATTATACTCATTTGATTTCCTTCGTGCAACGCGCTAAAGAATCAAATTTCTTATTGAGACACGCGTAACCTTTCATGAGAGATGTTTTTTCATTTGATTTTTTTGCGATGAAATATTTTTATGTTCATTCATCGGCATATTTTTTAAATTTTTTCTAGGGAAAGTTGATAATGATGAATAATTAAAGAAGAGAGATTATTATTGTTATAATTGTGATTATAATTATAGAAAATTTGTCAATACCGGAATATCTTGTCCTCGCTGTGCTCGAGACACGGCGAATCCTGCTGATCATTTTCCTTCACTCCCCAGACCGTCGGTAACGCGAACGTCGCATCCGGGTCGTCATTATTCTCTTCGACCTTCCAGCCTGGATGCGAGATCGTATACGTCGCGTCGACTAGTTTACCTGCGAATAAGACGAAATAAAATATTCATGGCTATAATTTTAACGTTCTGACTTCGATAACAATTTTTATCGGCGTTTCTTATTGTCAGCGAATCGATGGATTTTTTGTATCAACTTTTATTTTGTTTTACCGTCGCCGCACGGTGTCGAGGCAAAGATTCCTCCGGTGAACTTTCCTCTCGATGGCGTGACGTCATTATCGTCATTTTCCGTGAACGGTAGACAACTCGACAATATCGTCGTTCTGCGATGTCCTTGATGATGAAATCCGATCTTTGGAGAACCAACGAGCCGAGATTTTGGGAGAAACGACGGTCTCACGGCTCTCGGCACCGGTATTCTGCTCTCACCAGCGTTCTGGAATTTATTATCAGGTCTTTATTTATACTATTTTTCATCGTCTCGATGTCGAGAACGAACCAACTACCGGTTTTTATTTATGTTCTTTGTCGAATTTATCGTATTTACTTTCCATTATAATCGCGTAGTAAAAATACTAAAAATAGCTAAAATATTGTTTAACTAATATTAACTAATATAATATTATGGATATAATATTTAAAAACGTTACTATTATTTTTATTATGTTATATTTAATAGAATAGAATAAAAATAATAAATTTTTAAATATTAAATCAATAATATTATCACAGTTATTTCCATCATTAAATTATATCGTATTTTGTATACGAATAATTATCAATATAACAATTATACCAATTGACAAAATTCAACTAATATTAATTCAAATATTAACTAATATAATATTTGAAAACGTTACTATTATTTTTATTATATCATATTTAATACAATATAATAAAAATAATAAATTATTAAAATATTAAATCAATAATATTATCACAGTTAATTCCATCATTAAACCATATCGTATTTTCTATACCAATAATAATCAATATAATAATTATACCGATTGACTGATTGTATTTAATTACGAGCCGAGTAAATATTAACTAACGATCGATCGAAGGAAACGTTACGCCAGACCGCTCGCTCGCTCTCGCTTGAATTCATCAAGACTAGGTAATGTTTCAAGTCCGAGAAGCGAAACACGTACACCATATACATTATACGGAAGATTTACCAAAGAATTCATCGATGCATCAGGAATAATTGAATATTCAAAGAATCCGGCATCCAATATTCCACCATTGTAACTTTTTATACCTAGCGTGCTAGACGAGCCGGTCCGTCGTTTAACGTATCCTCGCTATCCACGTATCGATTATCGGACTTCTTATCAATGATTTATCCATCTCCGTACGACCAACGTTCGAAACTATTTTCATCTTACATTTTTTATTTCCAAAGTCATCGCTTATCGCGTTAATAAAAAAAATAATAATAAAAAGAATAAAATCAATTCCGACACAAACGCGACGATGAAAAAAATGCACCTGGTCGCTGCATAAACGATGCGAACAGCGATGGAAAAATGTCACGTCGAACCAACCAGGGACTCTCACTGGAATGATAAGTTTGACTTTTCGTAGAGGACTCTTGGCGACGACGACTCAAAAATCGAATTCGCAACGGTCGACGATTCTCCGTTAACTCGAGACGTTCAACGAAGCACGTTCTATATAAATATTTATGGATATATACGTGTATACGTATACGTGCGTGTCGATCGTTTCACGCGATTCTCGTTTAAGTGGCTTTCGACAGCTTGATTTATATTATCATCATCAGTATTGAAACAATCATATTTAATTGTGACGTAACGCGAACTCTCGAGGCTCTCCGTTCGCCGATCGTAACGCACCGCTTATATTTTATACGTCGCCGTTCTTAAGGCCACGCAGGGTTGGTCATTGTTCAGTCATTGCCTGTCTCCGCGTCGGAATATAATTTTAATATTAAAAAAATCGAATATACGGGGCGTTCTGTGTTAACTCGAGCAACGACCGATTTTTTTCACATTTCATCGATTATCTTTTTGTACACTTTTACCAAGCTTAAAAAAACGTGCTCTAAAAATTTGTACAATTGTTTTTTTTAGAAAGTCGTTCAAGAAATATACATTTTTTTCAAAATATGAAATTTCTGCTTGGAAATAAATTATTCGAAAATTCAAATATATTGTTTTCATTGAATTCTTTTGGGGAAAATGACAAAATTATTTTATTTTGATAATTGATTCAATTTAAAATAGTCCAATCGACACGGAACGACTCGTAGTGTGTACGAGTTTGTCGTACGAGGGACGTTCCGCTTGGATCTTAAGGTCGTATACGACTATTACGCGAATGCCGATCGGGTATGATCGATTACCGATCGAATCGATGTAATTTCATCCTCGCCATTCTTCGTATTGAAAAAATAAAAAAATTCAAAAAAAAGAAAATTCACTCGTATATCTGCAATTTTTTCCATCATTTCGCGGTGGACGTAACGACGTTAAGGCAATCGTACGATATAATGACAACTCGCGCTGCGAATTCGACGCGAAACTACATCGGCGACATCGGGGCGACGATATTTATTATTTTAGAAAACCGAAGCGACTTCGTCGTTAGGTACATCCGCGATTCGAATCACCGTACTTTCTACGTAGTACGAGGAACGGCGCATGTGGAATAAATTATTTTTCCTCGGTTGGACTCTGCGCAAAAGCGAGAAACGCGAGAGACAAACTCGCGCGAACCTCGGGGCAATAACAATTTAGAATAGAAATTGCTGAATCGCATTGACACGATCTTAAATCCAACGTACGTGCGCTGCGCTCGTGATAAAAGAATTCATTATTTTTATTTATCCAAACGAAATAATTCTTCGCCTAAGAAAAAAAAATCGATTAAACAAAAATTTGTTTTTTTTTTCATCTCGTCGGAAAAATCGAATAAAATTCGGTCACTTTTTTCTCTTATTCCTCGAACGTTAGAGATCGAAATTTCGAGTGGTTTTGTTCGTTGGTGAAAAGGTGTTTCCTTATAAGCGGTCAGTTTTTTTTTGAATCTTCGTCGTTCGAATCGAAACGAGCGAAGGATAATCAAATTGATGAAAAATAGAATCGCGTGTCGGGTGGATCGCTGAGCTATTAAGTGATATCGCGAGATTAAAACGAAGAAGCTGGAAAGGTGGCACTCGGAGAAAGTTATATTCGTTGCACTCGCGGCTACTCTTCTGCCCGTGCGAGGTTCTCCCGCGAGGCGTCTTGGATAGAGAGTTTTTAACAACTATTGACTCTATATAGCGCCGCGATAACGACCGCGTACGCACGAGAGATTTTCCATTATGTACTTCGTTCTCACCGTACGATCGACTTCGCTATCGTGCGTTTTAAAATAGGAAACCTTCGAATCCATAACGGATTTCACACGATCTTCGCTACTTAAGTTTCCAACGCAATTCGAATAAATTAATTAAAGAAAAAGAACGATCGACCCATTAACCAAAAATCCACAATTCGCTCGTAAAAATAGTTGCGGATCGTTCAGAGTTTACGCTCGTTAAGAATTCGTTCAATTTTCACAATTTAATCAATCGCGAAATTAATCAAGTTAAAATATTGAAATTTTTACAAAATGAGTCAATAAAATTGAGAAAAATGTTAAAATTCGTTTTTTTTCTTTTTTAATGATAATACAATTTGTTTTTACGTACGTTTCGTAGCAACATGGCAAAACATTAACCAAAAATATGCAATTCGATTATAAAAATATTAGCGGATAATTCAGAGTTTACGCTCGTCAAGAATTCGCTCGATCAATTTTCATAAATCAATCAATCACGAAATCCATAAATTAAAAATATTAAAAATAACACCAAAATTTAAGAAAAATGTAAAAATTCATTTTTTTTTCTTCTGGAAATTATCGACACGTAACGGTTGATTTTTTGTTTGTGAAATTTTGAAATTCAAGCTAGCCTAAAGTCGTTCTTTTTTTCCCTGCGAATCAGTCGTTTCGTCCACAACGGTGGCAAAACATTAACCAAAAATACGCAATTCGCCCATAAAAATATTAGCGGATAATTCAGAGTTTACGCTCGTCAAGAATTCGCTCGATCAATTTTCATAAATCAATCAATCACGAAATCCATAAATTAAAAATATTTAAAATAACACCAAAATTTAAGAAAAATGTAAAAATTCATTTTTTTTCTTCTGGAAATTATCGACACGTAACGGTTGATTTTTTGTTTGTGAAATTTTGAAATTCAAACTAGCCTAAAGTCGTTCTTTTTTTCCGTGCGAATCGGTCGTTTCGTACATAACGGTGGCAAAACACTCTCGAAGTCTTTCGGCACGCCACGCGGTTGCGTTGCATACACAAGTACAACGATGATACACTATACTGTACTATTATCAAGCTTGCTAAATATATATATATATATATATATATATATATATATATATATATATATATATACATATATATATACAGTTCGTTGTGTTCGAGTTTAAGTTTATATACGTAGTGATGATACGTCTATACGTTATAAGGTACCGCTACAAGAAGCACCGCAGCGGCATGGTCGCCGACACACTATTACAGTACACACGTGTGCGAGTCAAGTACCCGGGTATTCCTCGAGATCGTTCACCGCAACTGATCCAGTTAAAATACGCGATAGCAGCACCTCGCGGTACTCGAACTGTGCTATACAACCACTGCGAAATGGGTTACGTTGAACGGTTTCAATGTGCGCGCGCGTACGAGTCTATATATTTCACAAATAGTAATAAAAAAATTAGTAACCAAAAAAAAACAGAGAATAAATAACGAGAATTAAATTCATTGAGAAAAATTCGTATAAAAATGACGATAAAATTTTCAATAATTTTCATAATCTTTTTTTTGTCCCTATTAACAACGAATTAACGATGGATAATTTAATTAGGTTAAACAAAAATAGTTTGAACGAAAATTAGTTTTGTCCCACCGGAAGCGAAGTCGTCACGATCCATTATTTTCTCGAAATCCGATGATAATTTCTTATCGACGTTAGACGAAGTTCGTTCGATCGATTTTATTTTCGTAAAATCATCGTAAAAATTTTAACGAAAAGAGAGAAATCACAGGTGTAATAAATATCGCGAAATAAAGTCGAGAGAAATATTTTGGGCTGACGAATGGTCGAGCACCATCGTCGACGTAATGGAAAATTGAGAAGCCGGTGCGAAAAGAGAGAGAGAAACGCGATAATTCACATTGTTCGAAGCAACGCGCGCGTTCGTTCAAAAGTTCTTACTCGCTGCGCGGGCCGCGCGTTCACGACTACCGAGGGCCCTCTCGCGTAAGAGACCTCGCGGTCTCTCGGACTCGCGATAAAATTCTACGTAGCGTGAAACCAACGCTCTTTTTTCTTTTTCTTTTTTTTCGTTCCTCTTCTCCCTCCCATCAACCTCGCGAGGAGTCGCTCATCACCTATTACACCGTCACTCGTATCGTCAATATTATTTCCTTCTCGTCTGGAATTCAGGCGTCGCGAGCGATTGCCGGCAACTGATTAAAGATTAATCGTATAATCTTGATATATTTATTTTCTTATTTTCGATTGATTATTGTCATTGTCGATTTTCGACGATCTTCGAGATACGACAAATTTCATTGATAAATTTCTTCATTTATTCAATTATTATCATCATTCGTTTATTATTAATTATTCTTAATTATTATCAATTTATTTATTTATTTGATTAATGTGTGTGTTTTTTTTGTTTTCATATAAAATGCACTTTAGACAATCAGCGATGATAAATCATTCGTAAAAGTTCGAATCAATCATTATTTTTCTTAATTTGTTGATAAAAAATGTTTTTTTTCTATCAAAAATCGATAATATTATTTTATTTAATGGACGATCGCGGGCGATCGGTTACGACCTCGTTCGATCGAATCTCTCTCTCTCTCTCTCTCTCTCTCTCTCTCTCTCTCTCTTTCTGTCTCGTGTAGGCAGATGCGCGTACTCTATTATGCGCAAAGTGACATAGTCGCGTAACGGCGAGTTTTTATATTCCCTACGTGTGGGTCGGGTCGAAAATGCGATGCTAGTGACTCGTCGGTATCTCGTGCGAGTTGCATCGGTAATATAACAATCGTGATAAAAGCGAGTGCGCACGAGAGAGAGAGAGAGAGAGAGAGAGAGAGAGTGAGAGAGAGAGAGAGAGAGAGAGAGAGATACAGCTGGTATAATTTTATTCTATTAGTAGCCTTAATTCGCGCCAATTCGCCTCGCCCACTCACCTAACTAACGTTTTGAGACCACCATATGTACTTTTTTACGCATAACTTCGCGCGACGAGGACGATCTCCGAATGTCGAATAACAAATCAAGAGTGTCAAAAAAAACAGAAGAAGAAGAATAAAAAAAAATGAAAGACAAAATTTCGCATAATAAAACGATAAAAGTAGGAACGAGTTAAGAACGACGTTCGTCATCGTTGCGTTCGTCTCGCGCAGGCGCCCTTAGGACGTCCAGCAAATTCGACGACCACAATACCGATCGTCTCTCGAGTACCGAGAGGAAAAAATTAATAATTCCCTGACCCCTCACGCATCGCGACGGTCGGTGCACTGTAATTATCGATAATTCCGTACTATCGAACCTTCCCTTGTTTCCCTCTCCCTCGCGCTCATTCTTTCTTTTTGTTCCCGTAGCCATTGTGTGCCCGGTCTTTTAGTTAAGTACACGGCGTAGTAAACTCGACGAGATCGACTACGCCCGGGGGGAAATTAACGTCTCGTCGTCGTTGCACAGCTTCTCGTTTTTAATATCGCTCGAGACTCTCTCGATGAAACGAATATTCGTTTGAGGATATTTGAAATTTGGAAATTTTGTTCAATGTGACGAATTAATGAAATTAATAGTAATAATAATGATTAATATTAATAATTATTATTAATATATATAAATATCATATATAAATTAATATAAATTTATAATATTATAATATATATAGTATATTATATATATACATATAAATTAATATTAATAACGCTAATAATAATTAGCGATATTGAGAAAAATTAACGATTTTCATAGTTATCGATTTTATCCATTTTTTAATGATCGAAATTATCGACCAAACGACACTTTAAAAAATCGTTATTTTACCGAATAATTCGGTCGACGAGTTTCGACGAATTTCGGGTGGTTTCGACGAACGAGCGTTGCAATCTCAACGTTATTGTCGTTCGTACACAGAACGAAATATTTGTGGATACGGTGAAAGAGATAACAAAAGCGAGTACCGGAAAAGGGCTACGAGAGAATTGGAAGGAGTCGCGGGTGGAGGGGAAAAGGCCCGCGTTGAAATTGCTCGATTTGCAGTCACCGATGCGTTCCCAATGGAATTGAATGTAGCCAACCGGAAACTCGAGCCGGTTGGAAGGTCAATCAGTGAAATACTACGTGGCACTCGAACATAGGACGTCGTTCGTTCTCCTTCCACCCCCACCCCCTCCTCGCCGTCGCTCGTCGATAAATAATTGCCGTTGACTCGTCGGGCCGAGACGCAATTAGGAACATCGAAAATCAGAGCGAATTCGTGACGGAACGAACAACTTTTCTACATTCTCGAAACGTAACTTTAAAATAATTAATTTCTCAAAAATTTCATCGATTACTCGATATTAATAATTTTTTTTCTTTTTACTCTCGTTTTATTATTTTTCGTTAAAACAGTTTTAGTATAATAATTTGTTTTGTATTCACGACGAGAATTTCGTAAATTCTTGAGGCAAACGAGAAAATTCTTGGTAAATTTCGACGTTCGAAGCCTTGGAAGTCGAACGAGTGAAAATTCTTGGTTCCTTTCACGTTTTCGTAATAAAACACCATTTGGAAATTTATTTCGTGAAATGTCGATCGCGTGACGCAACGAAGGTAAATGTAATTCGTATCGATAATTTGTATACAACGATAATACAAGTATTTATTAATACACGAGGCTTATGCTCAAAGTTCAAAGATCAAAGGGGAGGACCATTGAGACGCGTCAACAGTCACGGTCGATGACTGTCCCGATTCTCGTTTCGCATAGCCGTTGGCACCTTTACTCTCGTCCCCGTTCCTTCTACGCATAGACGTAGTACTCGACATAGCGAGACGTGATATTTACTCGTCGCGTGTGCCCGATACGTCGTTCGATTTCTCTAAACGACGTTATTTCCCAATTTTTCGTTTGAAAGAATTTTATTATATTTTTTCATTCACGAAAAATCGACAAAAGATTCTAATTTTTCAAGGTTTTATATAATTAAGAAAAATAAAGAGTGAAGAATATATTTATAGACTCTGGATAATTATTTATATACATTTTTTAATAATAATAAAAATTGAATATATCAAATTTGAATTTCTATCGGTCTGAAATTATTGAAATTTTTTGTTCTCCTTCCAAATCGACCGATCTCGACAATGGATCGATTCCGTGGTCACGCATGTCGATCATCGTGTATGTAACTATTTTTATGCCACGCACTATGCACAAAACGCTGACGTAACTGTGTAGAAAAAAAAGTTGCTAATACGTCCGAGCCACCGTACTAAAATAAACTATATATATATATATATATATATATAGTAATACTAGGTATATAGTGTTACTATGTCGGGTATGTGGTACGCATTTTGAATTACGTATTAGCCAGTTCTGTGGATTTTACGCTCAACGTTCCGTGAATCCGCCAACTCAGACTGTGGCTATTTAGCATCGTTGATGAATCGCCGTATAACTAGCCGCGCGTACGCTGATACGGTACAAAATTTGAAAAAAAAAATGAAAAAAGAAAACGAAAAATCGAAAGAAAACAAATTAACCGGATGCGAAATCGAAGAAATATAGTCCATTTACCTTTACGTTTTATTCTTTGTCCGAGTCGAGCCGTGACTATGGTCAAATAATCGAGAAATGGCGAGTCAGTAAAAGCACGTGCTCGAGTCGTTCACTGAGAGGGGGAACCGATTTTGTTGACTCGACACTTCGAGGACGATCGAGCGACTGATTTTCGACGAATCGTGCGCGACGAAAGAAAAACACATAGCCACGATTCTTTGTTTTTTCTTGTTTTTTCTTGTTTTTTGTTTGTTGTTAGCGAGAAGACATTTTCTAAAGTTTCTCAAAATTCACAGAAAACTCGAATTTCTCGAAAATCGCGAGAGATCGATCGACTTCTTTGAGTGTTTTTTTTCGATGTTTGTTTTATACCTCGATGAATTAATCGAAGAGATCGAATCTCGAACAGATCGACGAACATTTTTTCAATTCGATAAATTAAAATTTTTATCAATAAAAAAGATTGTCGAATGAATTTTTTATTTTCTCGTTTTGTCTGTTCATCGTCAGGAGGCGGGAACTCATTTGACTACGTTGAACGTAGGTGGCGCGATGGAACGAGGTCGATAACACGCACGAGTCGAAGGGAAGATCGCGTGACGAGGTCAAAAAGCGATCAACGGTGATTTCCCGCGAAACGCGGTGGAAAATCCAGGAAAAAGGAGGACGCTTCGACGACTATATATATATATATATATATATATTAGCACAAGCTCGTTCCCTCGTTCGATTTACAATAAGAGCGTAAATGCGCTACACGTTGTGCGAAATGTTGTTTGCATGGAATTCTCATGTTTTTTTCCCCACGCATCCCACACACTGGGAAAGAAGCTTCGTACGAACGTGACCCGTTGTACATTCTCGCTTTACCACCGGCATAGATATCGAAAAAGAAAAAGAAAAAAAAAAAAAAAGGAATAAAAAAGCGCGAGATAGCGAGATACGACGTTAAAAGTGAAGAAACGAGGTCACGTCGAGTCACTAACTCGCACGAAACGCGTGAATAAATTGATTTTTTTTACAAAAAAATAATCATAATATAATTTATCGTCGGTTGAAAATTATCCCGAGTTTGAAAAATTTCGTTTTACGAATCGAGACTACGAATATTTGTTGACGAGGAGGATGTTGAACCGTAAAAAAATATATCGTTAATTATATAGAAATGTGGAATTTTTGAAATTTTATTTTCGAACCGGTGGCCCCCGGAAATTTGTATCGAAAGTGGCGAAGAGATTTTAATATCGTATTTAATATTCGACGAGTTTATAGATCGACCTCGTTACGAGTGTTTTTCTCTAATATTTACCGGTCGGACGTCGAATCTCGAAGTGTGCAAAGTGTTCGAGTTTCCTCTGGCAGAGGAAAAGTCGAGAGACGAGTACACAGCTAGAGCCTTGAGCTTCTTCGAAATATTATTTCGTTCGCCTTTGCGAGACGATCTCGCACACGGAGAGACGAAGAAAACAAAAGTTTTTTTTTCAACTACCACAGGGCGGGAACAATGGTATCGCATATGCGCGACCGTACGACGATGCACAAACATTTCTTATTTCTTTTCGTTTCATTCTTTTTTTCTTCTTTTTTTTTTTTCTTTATCGGTCTACGAAAGAATGTGCCGCTTAAGCGAGCGCTACGACTTCTCTGTTGATACATTGAAACGTAACGTTCGGAAAATTCCGATACCACGAATTCGAAACGTAAAATGGTTGAGAATCTCGAAAAAAAACAAACAAACAAATAACAAAATACGAAATTTTTAGCAAATTAAAAAAATATATATTAACGTAAATAAAGAAGAATTTTTATCTTTATTATCGATCTTATCGAAATTTTAGAAAAACGGAAGTTATAGTAGAATTGTTTATGGAAAAGAAAAAAAAATCAATTCTAATGTAGTTTTAATTACGATGTGATTTTCATAAAAGTTGTATTAAGATTACAATTATAATTAAGCCTGAGAGTAACGAGTGCTGAATAACACGAATAGTATTGTAATGTTTTCTTGTTTCGCTATATATACATATATATGTTGTTGTAAATAACATATATATGTATATATATATATATATATTATTTAACATATATATGTTTATATATATATATATATATATATATATACATATATATGTTAACGCGTGCGTATATATACCTGTCGTGTTGCTTATGAGATACAGAAAAAGCGCTAACGATGGGATGCGCGAACCGTGACCGTTGTAATGAGAGTCTCCAAGACCGAATACTATACGACCACCAGCACGTTCTATATGAGGTGAAAATATACGTACTCGGTGTTTGTGTGCGCGCCAAAGACTGACTGTCGTTCTAGGTACGTATAGGGGCAAACTGTATAGGTTCGTGTCTTATCGATACTTCGACCGGCGCTTATCGCGTCTCACCTGTTCACTCGTACCGTACGATTCGTGCATACGTGTATTGCGTTGCCATGCCGAGTTTTCGCTGGCAATAAAAGTTGAATTGGCGACCTTCGATATTCCCATTGCTCATTAATCTTTAAAGTATCCCGATAACGAGGTTCCGATCAGCTGTTGCGATTTGTTTGAAATCTCAGAGACGATTTTTTACTGGACGTAGCGAGGATTTGTCTCGAGGAAGAGATGGAAAATCGTTTTCGACGATTTGACAACAAAATCGATGGAAATTTGACTATTTTCGTTCTAAACAGAATGAAATAAATTGATTTATTTTTTTGTTTGTTTGTTTATATGACAATTGTCATTTTTTATTTAATATTATTTCTCGACATGGACCGATAATTTCGCGTCTATTTTATTTTTAAATATCGCGAATTTTGGGAGAACGACCATTTTGTGTAATTCTCGCATCGACCACCAGACATCGCAGGCTTCGATCAGTTCGAACGAGCTAACCGTGCATTATTTATAATCTCTCTCGAGGTATCGAAACTCCTCGCTGGACTTTTAAACGTACCATACGTTTACCATACGTTTTTAGCGACTCCCAGCTATCGTATTTTCCATTTCATGACTGTCTATTAAACTTCCCCACCTGTACAATTTTATAATTAAGCTAATGCTTATTACATTAATTTCAATAATATTATTGTCGCTTCTATAAAAATTAATAAAGTCGATAGTTTTTTTAAATTATTTTTTGTTCTCGAATAATTTCTTCTATATATATATATATATGTCGAAGCCGCCATAAAGCCACGTCATCGTCAAACCATATTGAAAAAAAATAAAATAAAATAACAAAGCTAGAAGAAAAAAGAAATCGATTTTTTCTTCGAAACGGTATTTTTCACCAACCGCGTATTTTCACCGAGGCTAGGTATATGTTGCCAACGTTACGATTCCATTGGGAGCTCACCTTAGCAAAAATTCCCCGAGGGAAACACACCCTGTGAATTCATTCGTGTTCATGGTTAATAGAAAAAGAAGAAAAAAAAACGAGCTTGCGACGAGACGCGAGCGGAATTTACGATCTCGAATAGGACGAAGCGAAATAGACTCGACCCGACGGTCCACTCGACCCGAAAACAACATTTCGATCGTACTTCGCGATTGAAACGAAGGCGATTGTTTATTTTTTCTTTTATATCATAAAAAAAACAATAATTAAAAAAATGAAGAAAAAAAGAAATATGAAAATAACTCACCTTGGCCATTCTGGAAATGCGATCGTTCCAAAATCCTCCAGTTTTTCTGGGATGTACCACGGGGTCAAAAATTCACCCCCGTTCAGCTTTTTGGATCTATCCCTATCTTGTGTTCTCCCTCGTTGTCTATCCTCCCTCGGGTTTCCTCTTTGCAAACGTACGAGAGCGTCTCGCTCGACCCCCTCCCCCGCCGCACCAAACGCCTCTCACAGCGAATCCCACTATTGTTTCCTATTTCGTTTCTCCGTCACTTACGTTGCAGCCCGTATAACGCGTTTCTCGCATTACGTCTCTTGTCTCCCGTTTTCTTAACACTGTTTTTTCATCGCGTATATCGTTTATTTGTTTTCTTTTCTTGTCTTTGCGTTTTTTTTTTTTTGGTTATTAACGTTTGTTGTCCGATACACGAGGAGAGTCGTCTATGTGACAGAGGCGAACTGTCTGAAAAAAAGCGGACAACTCGGATGTATTGGCGAATCGGCCGACGGAACACGCGCAGCAGCACCTACGAGCAGGCAGCGGCGGCAGCAGCAGCGACGCCGTCCTGATGCCGGCTTCGTTGTACGGAAGCGCGGTGTATTGATCAACGACGAGGAGAGGGTCCAGAGAGAGACAGAGTCAAAGAGAGAGCGAGAGAGAAAGAAAGAGAGAGCGTGAGAGCGAGAGAGAGAATGAGAAAGAGAGAGGGTGTGAGAACGTCGGCGGGGGCGGCGTCGGTGGCCTCTAGCGCTGTGTCCAGAGCCTTTACCCTCTCTCTTTATAAATATGTGTATATATGTATAGATGTATGTATATGTGCATGTATTGGCGCAGATAGAAAGCGTGGGCGAGAGAGGGCGTCTCTGGTAATGGTGGTTGCGCCCTGTATTCCACGTAATACTTACTGTATATTCCCTACTCATACACCCCCTCGTGCAATATGCATTGATATAAACATATATAGCAGTTTTGTCGAGAAAGAATTTTGAGGTGGATACGTTTTTTTTCAAGTTTGCGAAAATTGCAGCAGAATCGTATCGACACGTGAAACAGGCGTTTTGCAAAAATTCCCTAGTAAACGGGAAATATGATTTTATGATTTGACTGTGAAAGTTTTATATTCGAAAGAAATTGGTATGGAGAGATTTTGCAGAGATTCATAGGGATTTTGTTTTTGTTGTGTAGGAAGTTATTACATATTCTAGGGAATTTTTAGGGTTTTCTTTTTATTACGATTGTACTGTTTTTAATTGGTCTGGGGAAAATAGTGTAAGAATGTTGAAAATTTTTCTTTATAGAAGATCTAACGGTGTATAGAGAGTTTGTTTTTTGCATTTTATGGGGAATTTTGAGGTTCCGTCGAGTTTTGCGCCATCTGGTGTTTTAATTCGTGATTGTACCGCCGAGAGTCGTCGCACTCGTATATATAGCGCGCAGGCTTCTGAGCTCTTCGTCACACGCTTTTTTGCAACGAATGCGTTCTACTCGGTCGGGGAGTGATGATTCAATGGCTAGCTGAAGGGTTGTATATATAGTTGCGTGTCGTCGTTGTCGTCGTGTCGTCGTTGTCGAGACGCGTCGTGAGGGGGTAAGGGCTTGAACGGCGCCTAAGCTTGGCGATATGACAGAAAGTAAAAAAAAAAAACGAAACGAGGGATATGACTCAAGTGGTAGAGATCGTCGTAGGATCGAGAGCGAAAGCACTCCGGACGAGATAAAATCATTTTTTGCTTGAAAAACGTAATTCCTTTTATTTATCGTAATAAAATATTAGAAAGGATATTTAATTGGCGAAAGTTGAAGGAAAATTGTCGTGTAATTAAATATATTACATGAAATTTATTTTCATTTCGTGTAAACACAACCTCAATTCGGTCGATACGAACGATTAATTTTTTTCGATAGAAATGTCTAGGTCGATTAGGCACGAGTAAAGGCCAAGAGTAAAATCGTTGAAAGAACTTTATCGTAGTTTAATATTCAAGAGGAAATTTACCCTTGTCTCGTGTACAGGGACATCTACCGGTCTTTTCGACATTCTCCCATTGTTTTTTTTTGTTTTTTTTTTGCAATGTTGTTTCACGGACGCCATGTTTTTTAGGTGATATATGGAAATATGTGTATTTTAGACGAAACTGGTTGGATGTTGACATTTTGCAAATTGAAAAATTTCGATTCGAACGTCTTGATTTTACATACTGAGACAAATTAGTTCCCTAAGCATGCACGTGGTTAACTCCCGTTCCATAGACGGTCACGAGTCAGAAGAAAACCCCGCGATTCCGCACGCCATCCCTCCTGACCAAAAGAGCCGTCTATTTTCGCGCTTCTACTTGTCCCTCTCTATCTAACCTATATATCTCTCTTGCTCTCTCTCCTTCTCACCCTCCCTGCTGGGACACGAATTCAATTTTTATCACACTCTTTGCCTCGCCACAATTACCTTCGACGATTCTTGTACCGTACACGCCTGCGACGGTCAAAAATACAATGTACGATGATACGCGTAAAAATAGGGAAGATACGATTGGAGAGCGTGAGTTTACGGCGCCTGCGAACTTTCGTGACACTTCTATCGCTCTATTTGCAATTTGCTCCAGAATTCTAGTTTCGATACTCACCGCGCAGCTCCCTCGTTTAAATCATCTTTTCCTAAAATATATCGTCGATGGACGTTGTCCACACAAAACACTCGCGAGTAACGGTAACCGATAATACCGAGGAAATAAAACGGTTTCACTTCGGTTCAAATTAAAATCACCAACGTATTATGTGCTTCGAAAGCGTCTTATGTACGATCGCTGTTGTCGCTACAAATATCCCGCTGTGTTTACACCGTCTTCGATACAGTTAGATGTTGGATTAAGTTATAGTACGAGGTTTGCACGTTATAGTACGAGTTAAGTTATATACTGTGATATTTATACTTATACGAGAGAAGTAAAGTCGAGTGTACAATGCGTCACTAGCAGACTCTTTTCCCTTTCCCTGCCGGGCGATGTAAACATTGTCAATGCTACGAGCCACGAGCTCTCGTTGAGACTATCCAATCGTGGAAAATGCACGGAAAACCAGTGCCAATCGTGGAATGAGAGGTATGGTAGCTTTTCGCGATTTGCGACAAGAGCTTTTGGCCGAGAGCAGGAAAGCTGTATAGGTGGGATAAATCGAACGGACGAGCGGTTAACAAGGCAGTTAGCCGCGCTCGAGCACTAGCGCCGTGCTACGGCATATTCTTCAATCAAAGTTTAACTTTCCGTTGAATCCGTAAGATGGCCAATCGAGTAGTACGAAGAAATGCCGCAAGCTGCCGCGTTGGTTCTGGCGTCGGTTGGTGTACTATCTCCCGCTTTGAGATGCGTTCCGAATGAATTCTGGTGAATTCTGTTTCTCACTCTATCATACGTGGTAACTATGGGTTGAAAAGAAACACGGATTATGGAGCTTTCATTCTGAACGGATACCACTATTTTCCTTTGATTTCATAATACGTCATACGTACATACATATGTTACGAATACAACCAAAAACCCGAGGGATAAGGTTGGGATTATGAAAGACGTATATGTATGTGTAATGTAGGCGTAACACACGCATGCCAAAGTGCGTTGGACCAATCGTGTGAAACCACGATCTCGATGGCGGTGTCGACAGCCAGTTTTGCGATATCAGAGAGATAGGCGGCCTTTTCCGAAAAGATCGGGGGGCGACGTTATTTTGTTTCCAGTGTTAGAAAATAGTTCGAAGGCGCGAGTTGTTTTATCTTGAAGCCTCGACATGTTCCAATTTGGGATATTGATCGTGTTGTTGTATCGTTCCTTGGATGGTGAGTTTTTTTGAATACATAACCTCGTTTCAACGAGATTGGAAACAAGTGGGTAGAAAAGAACTATCTTAAAGAATTTGTACGATTGTAGTTGTCGGGGGTGCCTCGCAGACCGAGATCGAGAGGCATCTGGAACGTGGCAAAGAATTCCTTGCCAAAGGACAGCTGCAGGATGCTCTAATTCATTATCATGCTGCAGTCGGTGAGTAAAATGTTTTATGTATTTTTTTTATCGTACCCTCGCTTGTTGAAAAAATATACAGAAACAGGCTCATTTACAAAACAATGAAGAATACCTGAATGAATAAAAAGAAATACGATCCAACATCTTTCAGAAACTTTTTAGAGAGGGAAAAGAATTTGACAAATATATTTTTTAAATTCTAAAATTTTTTACCAAATTACATTTTTCTAGCGCCTCGATAATAATTCACTTGTTGAGAAAAATATTTTTTAAAACTATAGATGTTTATCGTACCAAAATCTAATATTGTCATTTAATTTTTTATTACGAAATGCTTGAAAAAATACCTGCGTAGCGTAAAAAAAACAAGACTTTTCTTGAATACATAACAAAATATTAGAAAATAAATAAGTGTATTATGCTCTGGCAGACGGCGACCCCAACAATTACCTGACTTGCTACAAACGTGGTACCGTCTTTCTCGCTCTGGGCAAATCCAAATTGGCGCTCATCGACTTGGAGAGAGTACTCGAGCTCAAGCCTGATTTCACAGCCGCTCGTGTACAAAGAGGAAATGTATTGCTCAAGCAGGGAGATTTCGACGGAGCCGAAGAAGATGCGAGAATCGTGGTACGTAGGGACGAATTAGCGTCATAGAAAACAATTAAAACGCTACTTATGTAAGAATCAAGCATAATGTATTTTATTTTCTTTGACGAATTAGCTCGACATGGATCCCGATAATCCCGAAGCGCATAACATCCTCGCAACGATCGGTCCAACCCGTGGTTCGATCCATCTCGCGGAAAGATTGGTACAAGAGGGAAGCTACTTAGAAGCGGTCGATCTATTGAAGGATTTGATCGAAATTTGTCCATGGTCGTCATATTTACGAGAAATGCGAGCCGAGGCTAACGTAGCCGCGGGTGAATACATGAGTGCAATTTCCGACATTCGTTCCACGACGAAACTGCTCACGGACAATACCCAAGGCTACTACAAGCTCTCGGCTATGCTCTATCGCGTCGGAAATGTCGAAGACTCGTTAAAGTGAGTTAAAATTAAATTTCATGGACAATGGAATGACTTTCTTCAATAAGATTGTACTAAAATCGATGGGATATCGTTTAAATAATATTTCTTTTCAGAGAGATTCGCGAATGTTTAAAACTTGATCCCGAGCACAAAGAATGTTTCCCATTTTACAAAAAAGTGAAAAAAATCGCGAAAAAATTGAGCGATGCAACGATGGCGGAGGAAAGCCGAGATGTGGAGAGTTGCGTTACTGCAGCTGATCAAGTATTGACTTATGAACCGACGGTGGATAATGTACGTTTTTTGGCGCATCATTTGCTATGCAAATGTTACCTGAACGACGCCGATCCCGAACTCGCTGTTAGAAATTGTCAAGATGCGTTGAAAGTTCATCGCGAACCTGACGTTCTTTGCGACAGCGCGGAGGCTTATCTCGCCGCGGAAATGTATGACGATGGTAATGTACAATTTTTTATGAAATTTACAATAGATATTAAAATATTGCAAAATCTTGATCATCGTCGATTAATTAAGAATGGCTTAATTATTGAAATTATGTGAATCGATTTTCAACAGCGATACGAGAGGTCAAAGAAGCATTGGAAATAGATCCAAGTATGCACAGAGGGAAGGAGCTTCTCCAGAAGGCGCAACAACGGCAAAAGATCTCCGAAAAACGAGATTATTACAAAATTCTTCAGATACCAAGAACAGCTACGAAACGGGAGATTATCAAGGCATACAGGAAAGAGGCCCAAAAATGGCATCCGGACAATTTCCAAGATGAAAAGGAGAAGGCACGAGCGGAGAAGAGATTTATCGACATTGCAGCGGCGAAGGAAGTTTTAACGGACGAAGAGAAGAGAGCGACGTTCGATCGTGGCGAAGATCCTCTCGATCCCGAGTCCGGCAGGCGTCAATGGGGTTCGAATACCTTCCACGAATTTCATCACAGTCATGGCTCGCCCTTTCAGTTCAAGTTTCACTTTAACTGATGATGAAAATTCGAGACGATCGAACGCTCCGTGGTTGACGATGATTTTTCTTTGCGTAGCTTCGTCAAAGCTAATATTATCGCTTGAAGTTCATTGTACGTCGTGTTATACAAAACTGGGGTGGTTGATTCGACGAATCTCACCTGCTCAAAGAACATTCGAAAAACACGTGTCCAGTGATGTTTTGACAGTGAAAAATATCAGAACGAAAACCCAAAAAATACAAAGGTACTCGTCTCTCAATTTGTCTCGGGAAATATCAACGTCGAACAAGAGGAAATAACCAAAGGATTGCGCGAAAAAAAACAATATACATATATAGGCGCCTCCTGTAACATTTTCCAAAGAGAAGCGATTTGTTGTTTTTTGCCGCGTTGAATGTTTCCGAAGATCGACGGAGCTGCGAGAGAATAACAATGAATTTTGTAAATAAAATAGTTGCGATCGACTACCGCTATGATTGCAGTGGCGCTGTCGTCGCGAAAAATCGACCAGCGTTTAGCAACACCGGCGGAGTCGCTTAACCTCGAAATCACAATGCGCGAACCACGAGTCAATGCTCGGGAATGCTTAGATTCATTCTTTCGAAGCCTCTCGCGAGTCATCGGACAATACGTTGAATGAAATACGAGAGTTAAAATCAATGGTGACGAATACGGAGATAAAAAAAACCATAACGACGAACTTTGTCATCCAGGATTCCTTGAATTCGCACTCGCGTACTCGATGCGATTCGTATGTATGTATATGTATGTACGTATACGATATTTTTAACAATAAGGTGCAGTGCTGAGAAAGTGTGTATTCGCATGAGACTGTGTAAATATTCAAACTGTATCTTTGAAATTTGTTTAAAAATATATTTAAATAATTTATACAAACCTTATGATGCGTATTATTTCGTAACGAATGAGGAAAGGGCGTCGGTGGCGAGCGAGTGAACTAAAGACGAGGACATGGGATATCGTGCGAGAAATACAGAAAATATATTTTCAGATCATTTTATTATTCAATGGTTTTCTTTCCTCTCTAATCGTTATCGGAAATCATTACGATGTTTTATCTTTTTCTTCACGTCTCTTTTTGGCTTAAATATTATAAACTGGTCTTTTTGGGGGGGAGGGGTATTAAAATTTGTCTTATCTCGTTCGAATCTACAACCAATAATTCTTTCGTTAACTTCTTTTATGTATTTTTGGTGCAAGGAGCTACGACTGCCTCCGCCATTTCGGGACAATTGGTTAGTTTTGTTTGAGATCTCGTTCTCTCAACGAAATTTCTTTTTCGCAATTGTCCCGCATCCTCGGACGCAGAGTTCGAAAATTCGGAAATTACAGTCTACCTAACGATAGATGAGGGTATTTTTTTTGTTAAGGTAAGCGTCTAGATTATGCAGCGTCGACGAGGTCACTAGGAATTTGACGTTTTTTTCTCCATTTACTTTTTCTTTTTTAATTCGACAACGACATATATTATTCTCTCCCCTTGTCCCTTCGCTGTACTAATAATTAATTCACTCGTAATTTTTTTAAAGTCGTTACCGTGATTATGTTTGATTTTCTCATTTTTTGTTCGTTTGTTTTCGTTTCTCATTCTTTACAAATATTTTATGCAAATGAAATTCTTCGTTTAACCGTCATCTCCCGATGACAACGACTCTCGCAAAACCAAGGGACGTTGGGACGTTGCATTTTTTTGTTTTTCTTTTCTTTTTAGAATAATATTTACGTAGGTTTATCGGGTAAGTAGTAGTAGTAAACGGTAGTTTTATTGCCTATGTAGACTCTCGCGAAGCTTGGATTCGACGCTTTGCTACTTTTCCTGGCGATCTTACGTAAAGCTTACAGTTTGAATAAACTTTGTATCTTTCGTTCGCTCGGTATTTTTTTTTGTTTTTTCATTTTTTCATTACTTTTTCATTTTTAAGGTAGTTAGGTCGATAATAAGATAAGTAATATTACTAATGGAGGTCCAACGAGACGTCACAGTGGGTCAATGACTGGCTCTCGTTTTTTCGTGGATCGTCCATCGTTCTCACGCAACTTTCGTCCACACCGTTGATCTCTTTTCATTATCTAGGATAACTTATTACTCTCTCTCTCTCTATCTTGTCTCCATAAATATATACATAATCCCGTATGTTTTGGTTCTGTGAAATAATTAAGATAGTCACTTGTTTTTTTTTCTTTTTTTTTCTTTTTTTTTATACCATTATAACTGGCCAATAAGTATCTGCCACTTTTTTTCTTATATTATTATTTCTATTTGTCATATATACAAATAATATACAATCGTTTCATCGTGGTTTTTTTTTCGTTTTCATCGCTCTTACTTTTGTCTAGGCGTAATATTAAAAATCTAGCCGCAATTATGTGCATATATATACATATATATATACATACATATATATATATATATACACACATATATAATATGTATAATGTAATTATTATGAATAGAAACTTGACCGCATCGAATTCTGCCTCGTGCGCTATTTTACCAACGCACCAGCATATAAATACACTTTTGTTCGTTTTTTTTTGCTTTTTTTTTTAAATGTTTTTTGTCTCGTTTGTTTTTTCTTGCTATATTTTATGTTTGTGTGCGTGTGTGTGTGTGTGTTTTTTAATTTGCTTCAGTTAATTTCCATTTGTTTTTTTTTCGTTTGTTTTTTTCCATTTTCATATAAAATTTGTATAATCTACGTGAATCACTTCAAGTATATCTCCTCGTTCTTTTTGTTTTTTTTGTTTCTTCTTGTTTCATCCATTTTTCATAATCACAAAAGATATAAATGTAATAACTAGTACACAAGCAAGAGGGGTCTCTCGTGGGGCGGTGCCTCTCGGTGTGGCAGTAAGTATTGATTCGTTTCAGGGTGGGTGGATAGGTAACTACCGTGGTAACCCTCCTGTTCTCGTCGAGTAACGTTTTTTTCGGTTTTTCTTATTTTTTGCATTTTTTTGTTGTAAATTTCTTAACCAACTTTTTTTTTTATATTTCTGATTATCGCGAGATTTAATAATGTTTTTAAAAAATGATCATTTTTGTCGGTAACTAGAAAAATAGGAAAACTTTTTTTTTTGTCTTGTTTGTTCGGATTTGTACCGTGGATAAATTTATAAATAATATGCGAGGGTGAGATTTTTATATCGATTGGATCAAAGAGCGACGGAGAATAGAAGGGTCGAGACGAAACGATCGTTTAGGTCGAATTTACGTTTCCACGGAGATCGAAAAAGAGTCGATCGAGAGGATATATTGAGAATTTTTTTTTTTTTTTAATCTCGGAGAACAATCGCGAAATTAGTCTCGACGAAAGTATTTCGACAGAATTTTTGCACTCTTTTATATTTTTTGTTTTGCTCGTCGTTGCGGCGCGGCGATAATACTGTTTCAAATTGGTTCAAATTTTGTTTTCCTTTCCCCGGCGTTTTAATTCTGCTCTTGTTTCCGAGCTTTTCTCCAAAACGAAGATCGTCTCGTGTGGTAAAAACGAAAAAAAAAAGTAATGTATCGATGGAAAAACGCCCTGTGAAATTATTTAGGCGAGGCCCTTGGGAGATATTTCGTCTCTCGTCGAGGACGATCGTTACGAAATTTTGTTTTCATCTTTATTTTTCAACCCCTAGAAACCCTCCCTTATGATAGTTTCATACTCGAAAAGTGGTCGTTACATGTCTGTGTCGTTATTGTTTTTTTTCTCTTTCTTTCGTACTCTTTCACTCTCTCTCTTTCTCTCTCATCTAAAAGGAAAGGAACACCGTATGCGCTATATCCATCAATAAGCAAGTTGATTCACAACAGTTGAAGTATCCCTATGATCTATGACCGAGTTAAACTTATTTACAAAAAAAAAAAAAGGAAAACAAAATCAGAGGAAAAGGAAAACTATGCTGTACATTTTCCTCGCGTCGTGGGTCGTTCATAGCCTCGAATGTACGTGTAGACCGTTTTTTTCTCTTCTTATGGGATCGTTTGTTGCTCCTATATGTGTGTTTTTCTTCGTTTCTCTTTTATCTCGGATAAAGACGATAACGGTTGGAACATCGTTCGACCAGAGAAAGTTACGAGATTCGTCGTTTTGCTGGACAAAAGTCGTCAAACGTCGTTCTCTTTCTATTTTATCTTTTTTTTTTTTTTTTTTACATTCAGCTGATTTCATGAAAATACTGGTCCATCGCGGTATAGTCTTTACAAGCGAATACAAGAAATGAAAAAAACGTTGACGAGAAACAAAAAGAAGAGAGAAAGCACTAACACGAAATATGTCCGTGTAATTCGCGCTATACGATTAAAGAGGCCCATTCTTCTAAATCTATTTCTTCTTTCATTATGCCCCTCGTCTTTCGTCATTAGGAATATTACTATTAGAGCTAAGATTGTTTGTACCATTTGTTTAGGTGGGAGCACCCACAGTGACCCCGTTCCTTCTTAATCATTCTCATTCTCACTTTATCACTCTCTCTCACTCTCTCTCTCTCTCTCTCATCCCCTAACTTTTCCTATTTTACGTGATTTTCCTTTCTTTCGTTCATCGGCGAATCTTTTGTCCATCGTCGCAAAAGAAAACTTCGAAACTTTTTATACTATACAAGAATCCTCGCTACATTAGGAACATGTTGAACTGCAAGATTTACACTGACCTGGATGGTCGTCGTTCCTCTCTCTCCTCCACGCCCCCAAATTCGAGGCTCGTCAATTCAATTTGATTATACGTTTGTTTTTCTTTTCTTTTCTCTTTTCATTTCATTTGTTCTTCGTTTCGTCCGTCGCACGCACTCTCAACGAAGAAGACTTGGAAAATAAGAACGAGACTTCTATTTTGTTTCAAGTCTTTTTACTCAAAGAGCGCTAATATATCGTCGCTCGACGACGGATTACCACTGCTGGCCCCGCTGCTCGGCGGTGTATTCAAGTCCGGAGGATCGAGATAAGAGAGGAGTTCCATAGGATCGACGACGTTATCGGGCAAAAGCTGGAGAAAAAAAATACAAACAGGAAAAATAAGAATTTTCTTCAATATCGAAAAAAAATCGTCAAATTGTGTTGATAGTTTCGTTTACTCACGTTTAACGCTTCTTGTCCCGTTCCCTCGCCGTCGATGACGGCTGCAGGGTCGAAATTCAAATCCGACGGTATGTCAGCACTGTCGTTATTAATATTCGTACTCGTGTTGCCCGATGTGTTGTGATTGCCGTTGGATTCTTGAGACGCCGGTGGCACGCTCGGTGGACCACTGTTACCACCGCCTGGTGTGTGAGGAGTGTGAGGCGTATGAGGAGTATGAGGCGTATGTGGCATCTGCAAAAATGAGAAGAAAATAAGAAATAAATATTTCAAAAATTGCAATATCTTAAAAAAAAGTAGAAGAAAAATTGCAATATCTTTAAAAAAAGTACATGAAAAATTGCAATATCTTAAAAAAAAAAGTAGAAGAAAAATTGCAACAGCTTTAAAAAAAACTGGAGGAAAAAGTGTCAAGGATGTTGTTCGATTACGAGAAACTGTCGTATGGACGGTCTAGAATGAAAGATACGTACCTGATCGTTTAGAGATTTTTCCATTGCGTTCAGAGGATCGAGAGAATTGACCGAGTCGCTCAAGTGCGACAGAGGACCCGCCCCATTTGCATACTCGTTATTTCCTGGACTCGCCGTTGTCGTCGTGGTCGTTGTCGTACCGGCGTTAATGTCATAACTTCCGTTACCCGACGAATTTCTGTGATTAACATTGTTATTTGGATAATTCGAGGGTGTCGAATTGTTCATCATCGAACCACTGACGATGCTATTCATGTCCGGTGGTATGTAAGGACTCATCGCTTGATTCATGTCCCAATTATTCATCGTTGGCATATTCATACTGCCCGGTGACATCGCTTTCGTCATTCTCTTGCAATCGTTGCTCTCCTCCTCGGATTTAACGCTAGTAACATTTTTCGCCGCTTTCCAATTAGCCGCTGGATCTATCGTTACTTCCTCCACGTCTGCGGTGTTCACCGTTGTATTGAGGATACTCCACATGTATTGATCGACCTCGAGACCCTCGAGCTGTGCAGGTTTACTGGAAAATACGTCGAAAATACAACAAATTGAAAATAAATTTATAATTGATTTTTATAATAACGATTGAAAAGAAAATCGTAGTCAAGGGACGTTATTTACATTACGACCATAAAAATTACAATCGAGGTAAACATCTACGATAAAAAATTAAGCTACCTCGAATAAAATATATTTTTCATATTTATTGATGTTCAAATTAAACTCACGTGCAAACTGGGCATCTCCAAGATCCGCGCTCGCAATTAAGCTGGAGATAAGACTCGAGATCGAAGCATTGTATATGCTTGCAATCGTGTCCTCTGGCCGGTAGTGTGATACGTTTAAAGGTGATTGGACATTTTAAAGAAACCTGAAAAAATTTTAAAGAAAAATCATGAGAGTCCAATTTCATCGTCGACCCTTTCATTCAACGAAAACAAATAAAAAGCTCGAGGCCAAATATCATTTATCTGTTATTTCCGTTTACCTTTAGCGCCGTTTGCTCGACAACGTCCTTCTCATTTTGCATTCCATTATTCGACATCGTGTTGCTGAAGTTTCGCTTTATCTTCGTTATGCAATGCTCGGCGGTGAGCAATCTTTTTCGCAACAAGCCTTGAAGAACGCTTCGCACGCTTGGTCTATGGACTAATTGGAGGACGAATAGATGCGACTGTACAACAAAAAATAATAAAAGAATTATAATTAATATCGAATATTAACAAATTTTCATGAAAACTCGAAACGAGCTTTTTACTTGTCGTTTATACTCACGCAACAGCAGGCAGAGACGGTTATTTGAATAGTATTTCTTCCCGATTGACAAACGTCTTTGAGATACAAAGGCTTGTGCGAAGATTTGTTCTCGCCCCTGTCGATAACGAGGGGCGTCGCGTTGACCGAAACTTGTACGCTCGCCGGCCAATTTGTATTCATCTGTCGATCCTCGTGATGGAAACACTTGAGCTGTAGTTCAAGATCCGATCGCCACATCAATGTCTGATGAACCGTCGATTTCAGTTGAAAAACATGATTGCTAACGGCCAAATTGTGCTGTAGTCGAAAGGGTGGAAGAATAATGCCATCCCTGACGGGGAATGTCAATCTCAGTTCGTCCTCTTCTAAAAACAATAACCAAGAAAAACCCCTCGTTGAGTATACAATAATACAATCAATAAATTAATACGAAGATCGTTGAACGAAAACCGATCGATTCCTAAACGAACCCCTACTTACTTTGAATATTGACCGGTGCTTTGATCTCGCTGAAATTAGGCTTGATGTCAGGATTAGGACTTATATAAGGTGGCATACTCGTCGCTGGTGTGAGTGGTGGCGTCGGATTTCCAGGAATCGGACTGTGCTGATAATTCATGTTTCCGGCACCGCTCGTCCTCATGGTCGGTACTTCCTGCTGGTATTGACTATTGGGAGGATAGGAAGTGGCGCTGCCAACGTAACCGTTGTTCGCTTGATGACCGACGAATTGATTTCCAGCCGCGGTCGCTCCCATACTGACCGGTACACCACCAACCCCGTTACCATAACCATACTGGCCATTTTGCGATGGGCTTGGATTATAAACCGGCGTCGATTGTCTCATGTTCGTCCCGCGTATCATGGCGCCTGGTCCAAAACCCGTTGCCGCTGGATTCATCGCAGGTAAGGATTGATACTGAGGTTGAAAATTTGCCCTCGCGCCTGGATAATTGTTTGGATATTGACTCGCTGGCATGTTGCTAAAGCCTGGCTGCATCGAGGCTGGATTAGGTCCGGGATAAGGGATTTGTTGCTGCTGTTGCTGTTGTTGTTGTTGTTGCTGCTGTTGTTGTACTTGTTGTTGTTGTTGCTGCTGTTGTACTTGCTGTTGTTGCTGATGATGCTGTCGTTTCTGGACCATGTGCATCGCTGGATTCGGATAGGGGGCCAATCTTCTCGGATAGGCCTGTTGGGACTGGGCTTGCTGTTTTTTTTTTTTAGAAAAGAAAATAGAGTTTTCTTGAAATTGTTCTTTATGGGGGGGGGGGGGTTTTAGATGAGAGTTCGAAAGACGAATTTTGTTGTTTTATAGATCTCGTTTGAAAGATTTGTCGATGGACTCACCTGCATGCTCATTTTGCTCATCTGCATACCGTTGCCTCCCATCATATTGTTCATCGCCATGTTGCCCATGTTGTTGATCGAATTGATGGGCGTCATACCGTTCATTCCGCTCATACTGTTCATACCTCCCATCGACATGGGATGCATACTCATGGAATTCATGGAATTAATCGAATGCACGGATGGGCCCATGGTGCCCATACTGTTGTAATTGCTCATTCCGACTGGTCCCATTCCCGTCATGGGCCCTCGCTGAGCGTAACCACCAGTATTGTAGGACTGATGGGGTATTCCATGTTGACTCTGCATCTAATTGATAATTCGAATTTTCAATCTTCGCTCCTAATTAAAATCTTATTTATTTTTTTATCAAAATAATTTTTTTTGTTTTTTTTTTCAATTTTCATCAAAATTGTCATACTGTTTTCAAATGAAAATAAGATATGTTTCGAGACTTTTTTTTTCATGAAAGAAATTTCCAAAAAAAAAGTTACGATTTTTTTTTCATTTTTTTTTTTGTTCATTTTAATTGATTTTTCTTTTTTTCTGAAAATTTACCTGATTGAACTGCGTGGGAATGTCCTGGCGGTCCTGCATGGCCACCACACAGGCAGTGGCGGTGGCCGTAGCGGTGGCAGCTGCCACCATCGCCGCGGCACTAAACTCTTAAACACCACCCCCTAGAACGGGGTGGTGAACTACGACACGTATTTTACGATAACGTCAAAGATACGTGTATATATATATGTATGTGCGTTTATATATATATATAATCGCGAAAGTCGCCGTTTCTTCTTCCTATCCTCTCTCGTCTCTCAAAGACCTTCCCCCGCGATGCCCTTTTCTCGCGCAGGAACGTCCTCACACGCGCGCGATAATTCTGAAACAAAAAGCATCGCGATAACAATTATTTTTTAATTAAATTAATCACAAAAATTAATTCACCAATCAATTGCAATTTTGTTTTCATTTTCCCGTCATCGCAATTCACCCCTACCATCCCTTCTTCAATTATCTAATATTCCTGCATCGAAAAAAAACCTGAGGTAAGATTCGTTCTCAAGGACGAAAAGAAAGGTTTTCAAGGACGCAAGAAAAAAAATGAAAATATACCCGGTTGGCGTATTTTCCTTTTTTTTCTTTCGACTAGAGGACGAATATCATTGCGTCGTCAGCCATTTTCGATGATCGTCGATCTCTCTTGAAAAGAAAAAAAAGAAAAAAACCTTCTGTTATAAACGCCGTTGCCCTCGCTATATTATACTAAAAAGCTAGACGGGCGTTAGGAGCTCGCGTACACACCCATACCTATATATATATATCGGTATATATATATATATATATATCGGTATACGTATTGCTATATATGTATATATATATATATATATATAACTATATATATAGCTATACGTAGGAGAACGCGAGCGAGCTCTCTCTCCCTTCACCCAACCCAGCTGCGGAGCCTTTGGCAGCTCCACAGACTCCTCGGCAAAAGAGAGCCCCATTGCTTTTCTGTGGGAAATGCACGTGCTTGCTATTCACACAACGCGCAGCACATCGAAGTTCTTCCCTCTCTCCCCCCTCTCTGACTACCGCCGCTACCCCCTCCCCCTCTCTGCGCCACTCGATCGCCCCACTCCCCTTCTAAAATGCATGCCTACCAAGCTACACGCTACTGTGCACAAATACACATGCGCGCGCACACATACACACACACACATTGTGTGCGAACACAATGGCTTTCGTTTGTATACGTTGTGATATTATTATTGTTTTTTTTTTATTCTTCTTTCTTCTTTTTTTTTACGAACACTGTTTTAGCAAAGTCGCTGACAGTACGTCGTATGTACGGAATATCGGGTAAGGCCGAACACGCAATGGTTCTCGAAATATTTAGGAGGGAGAGAGAGAGAGAGAAAAAGAAGAGTTCTTCTCTTGAGGTTTCGTTTGGGGATATCTTTTACCTTATTTCTTTATTTTCGAAGAATAAAGGAGAGAGAGAGAGCGAGAGAGAGAGAGAAAGGGCGAAAGCGAGGGAGGGATCGATCGGAGAGACTTCTAAGGGTCGTGAAGTCCAAGGAGGGCGGGTTTTTCTGAGAGATAGATGGGGGCGCGAGGTTTGCCGAGATACTTGGCGAGCGTTCGAGCGGCAAAAAAACGACCGGCCTTTACCAACCACCAAGAGGGGTTTAACTCGAAATTCGATGTAAATCCGGGTTTTTTTGTCGGCTTTTCCTAGAGAAAGAGAGAGAGAGAGACAAATATTTTTGCCGAAAATTGAAAAAGAAAAAAAAATGCGTTTCTTCGGTGAAAATATCAAAATAACGAATTGTGAAAAGAATTTTTTGATATTTTTACGGATTTTTGCTTGATTTTAAAAGAAATTAATGAATGATTAATAATCTTGAATAAATTTTGAAAAATTCTACACACTTCATATTTAATGAAAATCAAATAAACGTATTTCTCAATTCTTGCTTTCAAATATCATTTCCGTATTATCGTCGATTCGTTGAAACGAACGAAAAGAACAACTCGAACGCGATGTTGTTCGAAGCGTTGAAAAATTTGATTTCCGAGAACGCGATAAGACGTTGGCGGGTAACGTTATTATTTAATCCCGTACTTATCGCTCGTTTAATTATCCCAGGGGATTTTTATCGATGCCGTAATAACGCGCGATATTACCGTGGGGTACGCTGCGTTTCGTTTTTTTTTCTTTTCGTTACCCTCGTCGAGACGCGCGCGACATGCCTTTTTACAAGTTCTATATGCGCGTACATAATACGCCGGGATAGAGGGGACTTCGTAGCCGATTGAAATGCAAACAAATCTGTAATAGGGATAGGACGTAGAGAGAGAAAACGAGAGAGAGAGAAAGCGAGAGAGATAGAGAGAGATAGAGAGAGAAACAGACGGAGACGAAAAGACACGAAAAAAAAATCATGCCGTAGTGGGGATGAAAAGAGAGTAAATATTGAACACAAAGAACATTTTCTCGTACGTGTGTTGAGTATAAAATTCGATATCGCTAGACTGGGTGTGGGATTTTGGTGGTTGACGTCATCTTACAACATAGGCAACTACGAGTAGCAGAAGGAACGAGACTACCCCTCTAGCCTGTTATTTCTTTCATTCTCACCCTATTTTCATCCATCTCTCTCTCTCATTCTCATTCTCTCCCCCTTAAATATCCGTACTGAATGCAACTCGAGTGACCCAACCTTCACCGTTGTTCTCCCTCACGTGACACACTCCAGCTCTTTTTTTTCTTTTTTTTTCTCAACGTTTTGTACATCTATCTTGCTCTTGCTCTCTCTCTCTCCCTCTCTCTCGTCTGCCAGCCAACCAATCTGGTGTTAAACGCACATATCGTTGCGGCAGTGTGCTATAACGTCGTAAGTATGAATATATATATATATATTTATATAGATGCATCGACAATATATGTAGATATAGGGTATAAATATACATATATATATACACTTTGTCTGTATATAAGGGAGAGCAGAGAGAGAAATATATATATATATATAAATCTGTATATGCCATATGTGTGTATATATATATATATATATTTTGTCTTTCTCTTTGGTCTCTCCCTTCGTTTCAGATTGTGCCAGAGAGGCCCCCGGGCCACCGGGGTTTTCTATTCTCGGATGTCAATATTTCGTCAACTCGTATAGAGGGCACTACTCTCTCGGGCGGGAGAGAGCACGACAAAGGGAGAAGCCGAGAGTGAGAGAGAGGGATCGCGTGGCGAGGCCGATGATGTGCCATCGAAAGAGTCGTTTTTTTTTTATGCGAGCGAGAAGGACGAGAGATGGAGAAGCTGTAAATTATTTTCGACGACGCGACATATCGTAGTCGTCTATGAGAACAAACTTTGGTTCAATTTTTTCTCTCTCTCTCTCTCTCTCTTTTTCTGTGTATATATATAGTCGATATTATATATATATATATATGTATATAATATCGACATGGTGAAAAAAACAACGTTGATTTTGGCAGGACGCGAGACCGAGACTGTGAGAAATATACGATGATATCTTGAGGGAGGAAGAAGGGGGCGAATAAACGCTACGAAAGCTTTCGAAAAAAAAGACAAGGTAATTAATTATCCAGGGATATTTTACGTGACGACATGGATGATTAATTAATGAAATTTTATTCTTTCTTTTTGTTTTGTCTCGGTTTTTTTTCGTTTCTTTTTCATTTCATCATAATAATAAATATAAAAATCAAAATTTTTTTTCATTCACGTTTTTATTAACTCGTTAAAGACGGCAAACGTACGAGAAAGAGAAACATATCGTTAAACCTTATATTTGAGTGTATTTCGCGTCGAAGTATTATTATTAAAATGCAAGTGCGCGACTGATAAGCGATAACTTGTCTTAATCAACGTCGGATTAGCCGTCATAATACCGCCTGCGGAGACAGTAATATATATTTGATACTATCGGTCGCGGTGAGTGCGTCGCGCGAGGCGAAGTATCGAGATGAAGTTTTCAGTGAGAGCGATAATAACGCCGGCTAAGAGAGAGAGGGAGGAGGGAGAGAGAGAGAGAGAGAGAGAGAGAGAGAGAGAGAGAGAGAGAGAAAGAGAGGGGGGAGGAGGGTTAGACCCCTCGATACACCGAGATCCCACCGACCGTTGGTGAATTAATTAAGCGATATCGGAGGAGTTAAAAACGAGTTTTTTTTTACTCCAATGCGAAACGAGTTTTTCGATCTAAGAAGGAACGAAAATTGAATCTAATCGAGAATTAAATATAAATAAAAAAAATAATAATAATAATTCGTTGACAATTTTTTGTATGCAAATTGAAAATTGGGATAGAATAATTTCAAAAAAGTAATGAATTGTTTATTTTTTTGTGTAGTAAGTCGAAAGAGACGATGAAAATATTCGTAATTTACGTGGCAATTTTCGCGAGATGATAATATATTTATATATAGGCGTGTATATATTCAAATTGAAATCTATTCATCGCGTGGCTATAAATGTAACGATACTATATACGGAAGAGGCGAGACGAAGATTTTACGAAAATAACTCCATGGAGTACGAAGAAGCTTTGTCAACATTTTTTCTCTCTCTCTCTCTCTCTCTCTTTCTCTCTTTACATTTTCTCTCGCCCTCTCTCTTTTTCTATTCAAGCATCCCTCGAGAACAAAGTTCGAGCAAGGATCACGAAAATATCACCCCCCCCCCCCCCGCCGCCTCGATTCCTCTCAACGGATCTTTTCCTCGTCTTTTTCCCCGTTCGCGTGAAATAGAAAGAGCGAGAAATCGAGCGGAAGAGGAGAAATATATAACGCGCGGGGGATCGTCGAGCGCGCATGCGTGCCCGAAATACCCAAATTCCTGTAGTACGCAACACGTGTTGCACACGGGTCCGTTGCCAGGATTGTGGCCGCGCTCTCGCGGTGTCGATCTCTCTCTCTCTCTTTCCCTCTCTCTCTCTCTCTCTCTCTCTCTCTCTCTCTCTCTCTCTCTCTCTCTCTCTCTCTCTCTCTCTCTCTCTCTCTCTATCTATCTCTCTCTCTCTCTTTTTCTTTCTCTCTCTCGATATTTTTCTCGCGCGCGCGCGCCGTCTTCTGTGTATACGTAAAACTTGCGGACAAACGAGAGAGGAACGGAAATAACATCTGCGCTTGACTCCCGAACTCGGAGTCAAATGGTATATTAAAGTTGAGACATTTTTCAGATTCTCGTACCTCTCCTCTCTTGGACGATCGTCATGAGAATTCTTCGAGTCCGTGACGCGCTCGAGAAACTCTACATCCGGTTGGGAAAATTGATCGACTAGTTTTACAGTCGTAAGACGAGAAACGGAAGTTCAACGAGATCGATGAAAATAAAAACAAAAACGACGAAAATTACGAAAAATTGTTTTTCCGAATGATAAATAATTTTATTAAATAAAAAAAATTAAAAAACATTTAGCGATAATTATGATAATTCGCAAATTTACCGAATCGATTATTATCCTTTATTTGAGATATTTTTTTCGTTATCGATTAATTCAACGAATTACCCTCGATTATTATGTTCATCGCAATTTTTAAGTCAAACGACGTTACGTTAAATAACGAAAAATGGTTGTATGAAAACAATCTCGCGTTATAGTAGAAAATTGCACGAGCGGAAATTTTGTTACCGCGAGCTTTTTTTTCGTACGGAAAATTGACCAATCGCTGAACCGCTCGTTAAACGAGCCAGCGGTAAGAAAAAGAACGACCGGAAGTCGTGTATACAAGAGTTCGAACGAGTCGACGACGTCGTCGCAGTTATTCGTCAAAACGCAGAAGTAAAAAACGAATATGAATGAGAGCGCCGGGTGAAAAAAAAAGTAACAAAAAAAAAGAAAAAAAAGAGGATCGAATAAAGTAACAAACATATTACGCAACGAAAAATCGAGTCATTTGCATAATGCGGTATGTGTACGAAACGAATTGCGTAATGAAAAATCGTTCTGTCGGCAATATAAATATAGCGTCGCAACACGTGACGGAACAATACTGCTATAATAATGCCGGCGAAACAAAACAAAACAGAAAAAATACACACACTCGCACACATACAGAAAAAAAAGAAAAAAAAAGAAAAAAAAAAAAGGAAATACGACAATTACGATCACGGAATTCGTCATTTTTATTGTCACGTCACGCTTCGTGTAAGATCGAGGCGTTTTTTTTTTGTTTTTTTCGTAAGAGCGAAACAAAATATAGAAACGAACAATTTAATATTAATTAACGTTAATCGTTTATTTGAGGGTAAAAAAGGGGTGGTTAGCTTTGCTTATAAATTTATTCGTTTATTTCCGGCTATGTATCGTTGAGAGAAGAAGGGGGGAAGGGGGCATATAACTTCTTGGTTCACGCGTGACTTTTCTGTTATGTAGACTTCTGACATCGGACTTTTATTTCCTCGTCATTACGTGTACAATCCCCCCCCCTAACCCCCTCTATTCGACTCTAACGTACACCGTCTCACAATTCTCTCGGTACATACAATATTTTATCGCTGATCACGCGCTACGCGATCGTAAGAGCGGCAAAAATAATTCGAATTATGGCGGTCCGGGAAAGAAACGCCGAAGACCGGAAGTGAGAAAAAAATGAATGAAATTTTGTATTTTAAATAAATATGATTAAAAAAATTAAAATAAAGATATTTTGATAAAAATATTGTTTTTATTGTTTTCCCCTTATCGTTTGATTTTTTTGTTTTTTTCATTAACGAAGAGAGAACAACGATAAAATGTAAAATGGGGTATAACGAGAGGCGATATATTTCGTTTTTCATTTTCTCAGGGGTTGTTGTATTTTGTTACAGATTTTTTCATCTAACGACAAATACAATTGGAGAAATAAAATAATATCATTGGCGATACAGAAACGAGGTGCGCGTCATGCGGCCACAGATTCGGGAGAAAGTTGTTTCGGTGGTAGTTTCTATACGTCGTCGTTGTCGTGGCTGCCCCCGAGGACGGTGATTGGCCGATGAAGAAATCACGGAAGCAACACGCTGGGCAAAGAGGCAAAGCCGCCCCTCTCTCCCCCGTGTTGTACACCCCGTGAGCGTAAGAGAGAGAAAGAGAGAGAGAGAGAAAGAGCATATTCTTGTGGCTCGACTGTTGCAAGTAGCATAAAACGGCAAAGAGCAATCAACAGAAGCGAGAGGAGGGCAAACTCGCGTCATCGAGCATCGTCGTACGAATCCGGAAACTTTCCCGTACTAACGTTAATAACATACATATATATATTTATATATTTACTCTCCCCTTCGAGACGTTATATAAAGCTCGCTCTATATAAAATAGTAGGGTGGTGAGCGCGCAGTGAGTGTGAAAAGAAATTGTCCGTTTCTAATTTTGCACGATCGATAATCTTCATTGTTGCAAAATGACGGTTAAATTACGAGGGTCAAATAACCGAGAAGAAAAATATTCATTTTTTAAAGTATTTTCTTTGTCGGTAATGTGACCGTCATTTAACCATGTCGCAATGGTTATATTACCGGTAAGATTACCGGCTCGCACCTCTCTCATCGACGAGCTCGAGGTTCTACTCTATTTTTTTGAAAACTCGCGGGAGATAATCGCCCCGACTCTGTATCGACTCGATCGAATTCCACGCGATCGTTAAACGATCAATGATTTACTGGTGCGCGAGCCCCGGTTCGCCACAGAGAGGCTAAACGAGCGCGCCGATATTAGTAAGCAGAGACGCGAGGTATACATAGCGCGGATACACCGCGAGGACCGCTCTCCCGCTGACAAGTGGGTGGCGGCGTGTGATCGCGTACCGCTGCGCGAAGGTACCCGCGGTGAAGGGGGGGGGGGGAGAACGCGCGACGAGGATGTGGCAGCGAGAGAGCCGTGGAGGGGGGGGGAGCGCGAGATGCCGATTGGGGGAGGGAGCGGTCGGCGGGAGGAAAGGGTGGGGGGAAGGGATTCCGGTAGAACGGCGCGCGCGACGCGACCTCGCGCGCCGAGTCCGCGTCGAGACACACGACAGCCGCGACACGCGTACAACGAACACATCTGTAGTCGCGGGGAGCGGAGACCGCCGCTTACACACGAAAGAGTGACCATCGGGCGTCATAACGCCCGCAGCTTGTATTAAACGCTCCCGCCTCGGTATGACAGAGGGCAGCGGTCTGCGGTCGAGAGCACGCACGCCGATCAACGCAAGTGTCCCGTGCTGACGCACGCGCGCTTCGACGATTACACGATGAATTCGGATAGAAAAAAACAAGAAGAAGAAAAGAATTGAATAGTCTAACATTTTTTTTAGGAACACGAGGGTTTATGGCGCACGCGCGCGCGTGGAGAGAAAATTAATCGTTTTATTCGAACGGAATATAGCGTAGAAGTTTTTATGGTCGAGGGATCGAGGGGTGCGCAGGCGCGAGAACCGCACATGCGCGGAAGCAGCCACAATGGGCGAGAGAGCGATGTACGCATTCACCGATCTGCTTTCACTCGAATTATCGCAACGAGTATTCAGCGATCGGTATCTTAACCCATAAAATATTGACGAGTAAGGTCTTCCCGATGAACGGGTATGAATATTTTTTTGATAACAACGAACGATCGCGAGGTACCATTGAAAATGTCGTACGAGGACAAGATCGTCGCCGGGTGACCGAGAGAAAAATTTATTGATAAACGAGCGTGTTGGATGGCGCTGGTTGTAACGGACGGTAATGATATAGTACGACACATCTGTAATGTACACTCTGTAGTATTATCTAGCATCTGAAATGATTATACAATGCCGACGAGCATTAATAAAAAATTGAAATCATGTCTCACCTTGAACAAAGTGGCACACAGTGAGATATATTACGTTGTATAGAAATATTTGTCGTGCATGCGAAAAAGCTAATGGTCGAAGGTATTCCGGAGTGAAGGCATACACATTGCATAAACTTTGATGTGTACAGTGATGAACGCATTTGTTTGAATTACGTAAAAATTTCAAAGTACCCCGTGATTATCCAGGAAATGTCATTTAAATCGAATCAATTTGAATAAAAGTCCTTTTTGTTTGTATTTTTTTTTTCGACATATTCTTGTTCCAATCATTGTTCAGCTGAAATATATTTTTGATTAAAACAAAGGAATTTTATCGATACGAATAATTGATGAATTAAAATCGATGAAAACGAGAGACGAACGAGATATTAATTTTCACGAAATGGAAACGCGTTCTGGTTGCACTCGAGATTACGATAACGAATAGTCGAGCTATATCGAAATCCCAATAACGTTGTACGCAATCGTGTATGGATTAGGGCAATGATGTCACAGCTTTTGTCAGTTTCTTCGCTGATAAAAGCGAAAGATACGAGTTCAATGTAAAAATTACTAGCTCGTCAACGACTTAATTCTCGCACAAATTGGTAAAAGAATAAGAATAATTGCAACGTACTCTACCAACGTGACCGATGACGATAATAATACCAGAGAGGAGCAAGGAGAATAAGGAGAGAATGAGGAGAGGTTGCCCTTGACCGGTGAAATTCTCGAAAACAAAAAGAAAAAAAAATCCGTCTGTATGTAGAAAAATGTCCTCGAGACGTTTGCTCGCTCAAGGACTTTGTCAATGTCTCCGCGTCCCGATCTCGACGCGTATTTTTAAATAATTGCGGAAAATTACACGTTTTTAATTAATCTTCTTTCACTAAAAAAAAAATAAAAAAATTCGATATTTGAAAAAAACAAGAATATATTTTCCCTAAAAGTCAATAAATTCGTCGATTCGATTAATTCTCGTGGTTTTCGATCGCGTTTTGAAAAACAATTATCAATCTTTCTAGAATGTTATTAAGCGATTCGTCGAAACGTTGTGCGGTTTCATTTTATTTTATTTTTTTGCCAACTCAGAATCGATTCGTCCTTGAATATTTCATACATTTATTCATGTACGCAGAGCAATACGTGTTCCAATGCAATTAATAGACGATGTACTCAACTATAAGTGACATCCCCGTTCATACCCTCTTCTATAATATATATATATAATAAACCTGCGACTTGATGATGATATATACATAGTATTAATACTTGGTGATATATATATATATATCACTAAGTCGCAGGTTTATTATATGAAAGCTCGGATGCGTGTCGTACTACAAATGTCATCATCGACGTCTATGCAGTGACTTATCTTATTACTATACGTTGACCAACTGTCGCGATACCACGATCATATCGGGTGCACCGATAACAAAGGGGTGTCCTAGGTGATGCACAAAATGAATAATATTTCCATAAGGAAACGACCGACTGTAGCCTGTTAACATTAAAAACGTAAAGAAAAAAAAAACATACATTTTTCATCGCATCGAAAAAAGTGCATATTCTTCTATTCCATTAAATTAATTATGTTTTTTTTTATTTCCGGTAAGTGTTACGTTTTTTTGTAAATGGTATTAAGAGTAAACGAAGCGAAACTGTTTTTTTTAGATGACGTGAATTTACTGATATTTGATTGGACGCGATAATTGAGGAATGTTTAATTGAACGACGTTCTAATTAACTGACGTTTAATTGGGATCTTACAAAAGTCAGAAAATTCCTTCTCTACTTGCATCGGTAGAGAAAGGGGACAAGCCAGGAGACTATCTCTAAAGATCGTTTTATCTGGTTAAAAAAAAAGGCTTGAAAACTCTCTCGCGCCTTCGACGTCATTATCTCGCGCTTCTTTGGGACAATTGGGCTTATCTCAACGAATCTCCAGTCCCGATAGTGCTCTTCTATCAATGCTCCCTCCCTCTCTCTCTCTCTCTCTCTCTCTCTCTCTCTCTCTCTCTCTCTCTCTCTCTCTCTCTCTCTCTCTCGTCCCATTTGACCTCTGTCGATTGATAAAATTTCAATATAGAATAATCAAATATTCCAAATCTATTAAAAAACGAATAAAAAAAATTAAAACATCTTGAAATTCACTCCGTCAAATAACAATATATAAAAAAAAAAATAGTGAACATTTTCTTCTATTCTTTATCCTATAATACTCACAATTTTTAAATTCCTTTAATAATAATAATAATAACAACAAAAATAAAGAAAAATCGAATACAACAATTTTTTTCTTACTTCTCTCTAATTATTCGTCTGCGCAAAAAATTCTATCACGCGACCATTCTACCAGGGTTTTGTATAAGGTCAAAGGTAACACAAAAAATCTATACGTATTTTTAGTAAACCAGTGTGGATAAACATATATATATATATATATACATCCACGTAGACACGATCTATCGTCGTTATTCGCCGAATATTCGTTGAGTATATTTTTCATGTCCCCTTTGTATCACGATAGAAACGTTTGTTCGGTTGCCACGAGCGCGACAATGAGATTACGAACTGTCGATAACGATATCGATACCCTTGGGAATTGGATTGTGCATTCCGTGTGACTCTTTATAGTTACGTACGGTTATTCACAAACGATCGTCTATCACATGTACAGATAGACACACAGACGGAAACACGTGAAGGAAGAACCTTCTGAGCAAAATCGTGTTTGTATATTAGATGGAAAACGCCCGTTTATAGACGTTTCTCGTTCGTTGTTACCAAAATATCGATCTACGTCGCGAGTGTAATGAGAGACACGCGATGGGTACATGATATTAATACTATAGTAGCTATAGCGTCGAGTCGAAATAACTTGTACAAGGAAAAAATCTTTCGAAATGATTCTTTTCGTATGAAAGATATTGGGAATCAAATAATGAGAAAAATAAAAATTATGAATAATCGTCCGATCAATAAATCGGCATAATTATCGATTTACGATAATTGCTTTTTTTTTATTTAAATTATCGTGTGATCGAGATTAATATTTTATAATAATTGATATATTTTTTAATAATTTGGTGATAATAATTATTAATAGCGATAATTTATTCATTTAATTTTTCGATTGTTTTTATTCTCGTTGGGTTTTAATCGAGGTTGTGAATTTATTTAATTTTGTTAATTTCGTCGGTGTAATTATAATTCAGGGAGAATTCGTCGCATCCTTCGTTTGCGAGGGTTGCACGGGACGTCTCGAGACATCCTCGTTCTCGTATCGATTGTCATTGTTCCTCCCCTAAGTGTATACGTATACGTGTATTACGCAGCATCCCTCGTCAATCTTATAGAGAAAACTCGTATAGAACGTTTCGAGAATATTCTCGAAGGCTTTAAATTAAAATTCGAATAATTTTTATTCGTAAGATTTTTTTATTCTTACATTTTTTTTTTTTTTTTGTAATTCGAACGCACGGTGAAAGATTCGAAGCGCCACGCGACGGTGAGCATGCGCACTAAATTGTACGAGGCGTGTATATACAGAGCGGTGGCGCTGTGACCTACTGTGCGGATCCCAAGATTACGCGGTGAACGTGACTTTCTGTCTGATTTGCTCGGTAGACGATTTTTTCTTCTCTTTCTTTCTCTCTCTCTCTCTCTTACTGTTCGATGCTCTGAGCACTAATTTTCAATCTACCGTTATTTTTACTTACATTCCCGATCGACCTGGTTATTTTTTTTTAATAAATACGAAACTTTAATTATCAATAAATTGATTAATTTTGTTTAACGTATTCGCCTATTATATTTTTTATTCATCGTCTCTCGATCGCAAAATTGATAATTGTACACATAAGATCGTCAAAAAATAAACGGAACTCGAAATTAACGAATAGAATAACTCAATTCTAAAGATATTTTTATCTATTCCCTATTTTATTTTCCAATAAATATTTCGTTAAAAAAATAAACTCTAATCGACTTAATTAGGAAAATTAATAAACCGAATTAAATTTGGATATTAAAATCGAAGAATAATTGAGAATTCTTTAGAATTTTTTCTTTTCGTCTTAATAATCGTTAAATATAGAAAAAATTGTACGAGAACGTTTATAAGTTCGTGTTTAATGGAAGGGACGAGCGAGCAAAGACCGAGAGAAAAGGATTCAGCGTAAGATTCGTCAACGGTAGTGACAGTCGAGTCACACGCTGCGAAAGCGTGCTCTCTCTCTCTCTCTCTCTCTCTCTCTCTCTCTCTCTCTCTCTCTCTCTCTCTCTCTCTCTCTCTCGTTCGCAAGAAGCCCAAAAGAGAGACGGAGAATGCTTCTTTCCCCCCGGTATAGAAGCGGGTAAACGGTTGTACCTGGACAAGAGACCCGCTACTTTCGAACGTCGAGGGGGCCAATCGCCTCTCTTCTTACCTGAACCTGTGCCGAGTAGTCTCTCGCCTTCGACAATACTCAAAATTCTTCATTCCTTCTCAACGTGCGAAAAACCTTGGCCTAAGAGGCAATATCGACGTAAAAGAAAAAGAATTTTCGTTCGATAGACATCAATACAAAAATCATTTCACAATAAATTTTCTTTATATTTTCTTTCGATCGATTATCAATATTTTCATCAATAAAACGAAACAAAAAGTAATTTTCTAAATTCCTTTTGAATATATAATTTCAATTAAAAAATAAAATTCGATGATTTTTTGTTGAAGAAATGATAAAAATCACAATTTAATTTCTTTCTCCTTAATTGTTGAATTTATTGATTAATTGAATGAAGAACAAAAAAAAAAGGAAAAAATACAATTGCTCTACTCTCGAGGCGTGCGAGAGTCGGGTAGAGGCCCGAGCGTCGAGTAAACAGGCACTGCGGATTATCGAGAGAAACGGAGAGAATGGAAATCGCTCGCGCCGGTTAGTGGCAAACTTTCTTCTCATCGTCTTGGTATGTTGATAGTTGCCCAAGTTCGGTAAAGTTACGATGCGAACGTTCAACAACGGAATGTCAGCTGTGTGCGTATGGCTAGCTCGCACCTACACACACACACACACACGCACACGCATAAACACACATACGTATGCTCGGTCGCATAGACACGCGCGACGCACGAATTATCATCAACAGCGAGGACGAACGTATAATCGTCGCGTCTCGTCGTCCCAACCGTCGAAAAACAATATTCGCGGAACGCGAGACAGTTTTTGTTTTTACGAAAATATCGACGAATCGTCGAAACGAGATCGAACGCTTAATTAAAAAAAAAAAAAGAAATAATGATAATAATAATAATAAGGAAAAAAGAAAACATCCGATGGATCGTTATAAACAATATTTGTAATTATATTCGTTGTCTCTTGGTGAATTATATCGAAATGAGATTTAAATAAACAAATACGAATACGTTGTACATCGAGGAATAATACTCACGTCTTTCTCACTCGTCCGGCTCGATCATAATAATCCGTCCTCGGGTCCGACGATTTTTCGATTCTTTTTTTCCCCCGGGTGTTCGCGAGAAAGGTGGATTTTTCTTCCTTCTTGTCGGTTCTCTATTTTGTTTTTGTTTTTGTTTTTTTCTCTTTTCGTTTCGTTACGACGTCGTGTAATCCAATGTTATAGCGGAGTTTCGATAAGAATACACACAGTTTAACACTTCACAGGTGAACAGAAAAAAAAACGAAGCAATTATCTAAATCGGTCGCATACGAAGTTGCCGAACTTTCCGTTACGTTTTGTTTTGATTCGTGGCACGAGTCACACATCACACGAGCCGTGGGGAACGATAGTCGCGGCTTATTCTTCTTTCGAAAGTATCATTCGCCATCGCTTTACGTTCTCTCTCTCTCTCTCTCTCGCCCGCTCTTTTTATTCTCGAAAATAATCTCTCACGTCGTCGCGAACGAACGGCCAAAGGATTCGAAGGTTTTCGTCGCAACTCGTATCACGTAGTATTTATTTTTTGTATATATATGTATGTATTTATATATATACGCCTATATAGGTATATATAATTGTAGTACGATTGCCCAATGGTCTCGTACACGCTCGACGCACTCACCGATTCGTATTTACTACGCGAGCCACCAGGCCACGAAATCTCTGTCCGCTTAAAGCAAATTTACAATAAGCGACGAAAAAGTCGCGCGACACTTTACGAGTGTCCGAACGTTTACGATAATCGTCGGGCTTCTCTGGAAAACAAAACAAAAAAAGAGAAAAGTGTCGCGCCAAATAAACAAAAAAAAATCGAGCGGTTTGTTGTCTCGTTTAAATATATAATATTAATTATTCCGTCGAACGTAAGTTTGAACGAAACGTCAAAAACGTGTTTACGAGGCTCTCTCGTGTTCTCGCACAGCCTACTGTGCTCTCTGAGGGCACGCGCGCGTCTCTCGGTGGCCGCGCGTATAACGCGACGAATGTTCCAACTAGCGGCAGTCAGAGGCGCGCACACACAAGGAGACAGCGAGAGAGCGGGGAACACCAGCGCGGTGGCGATGGCAGTAAGCAGCGGCGGCTGCACGTCTCACTACCCCCCTCTACACTCTGCTCCCCTCCCCGCCCCTCGTCGAGGCTTCTAGCGCCTCTCTTTTTCTCTCGTTCTTTCTCTCTCTCTCTCCCACTCTCGTCCGATATTTCTCTTACTCGCTCGACTTGTTTCACTCACTCACCCACTCCTCCCTCTCTATCGCTCTCTCTCTCTCTCACGCTTCCACTCTCCCACACTGTCGCTTCGTCTTTCTCGCTCTCTCTCTCGCTCGCGCGCGTTGCGACTCACCGTTGAGAAACTTTATTTATATCCGGTAAAGTAGCGAGAGCGCGCGCATTCGCTCTGGTTCGTCACATTTTGCAGCGTGAAACGCCGCGCGCGAGTCTACGCTAAGGAGGAGATGACGGGGAAGTTGTCGAAAGTACTATATTATAGAGTTATACCACGGACTATTTATTCACGTAGTATATAGTTATAGATATATGCTCGAAGACTAAGTGGGCAAGGACAGTTCTCATTCTCATGCAGTCTTATAGCCTTGAATGTCGTTGTACATACGTCGAAGTCTCGTACGCGGAGGAGGACGGTGATACGACTCGTCGTTTCACGCTGATTTTTCATCGTGACAAAAGCATGATATTTCACGGTAATTTGCGTTGAAACGAGCACGAAAAGAATTATTGACAATATTTCATTAGACAGCCCTTTATATGTATACGTACTGTACTAATAATGCTACTCTGAAAGACTTCAATGTGTTCCGTGCGAGATGGCAGCAGCAGCGACAGCAACAGCGCGTCAGCATTGGCGTCAAGCATAGAAAGGCCTCCGGTGAGTGCGCTCGCGCTAAACGTCTGAAAGTAATACTGTCTAGTGAGAGGTTGTTTGAGCCAACAGAGGGAGCATAGCGGTCGTGTATGAGCGGCACGGTGAGGGCAGCGGGGGTGGTGGGTAGCGGTCGCGGGATTCTTCCTTCGAAGTGTGTCTCTCTCTCCCACTCCTACGATCCACATATGTATGTGCCCTGTTCTACCGGCTCGTTCCGTCGGGAGTCGAAATGTCGACGCGTAGAGCCTCGTCGCCGCTGTACTACACTCTCTCGCGTATCTCGATTCGTACCACGCTTATTCTCCTCCGAAGAGAGGCGATCTCTCGAATGGTGGGGAGAGCCCCTGGAACTTAGCGGACGATTTCCTTTTTTCTCGCTCTCCCTCTCTCTCTTTCTCACGTTCCGCTACCAGACTCTCGACTCCTACTCCACTGTCTCTCTCTCTCTCTCTTTTTCTCTATATAGACATATATTTTTGCCTGCACCCCCACCTCTCTGAAGCTCGCGCTCAACACACGGTGACACGCACGCGCGACGACAGAGCGTACCACTATAGTGTTATCCCAAGCATGCTGTAGCCGCACCGCAAGCAAGCTGGCGGTGCGGTACGAACCTCGTCGACGAGAACACCCGAGTACGTACGAACCGTAGCGACTCTCCTCTGCCCCTTCTCGGCCAGCTATCACCGCGCGTCTCTCTCGAGCTTGTGCGCTTGGTGTTACAGTATATGCGGCAGGACGAGAGAGCAGCAGGAACGCACACAGGAGTATTATGTATGGCACACAGGCTCGTAACTATATGATGCACGTGGTTGGGCGAGGGAGGACGAGGGTGAAGAGGAAAGGGAGAAGGGCGACGGTCTGTCCTGTCGACGTTACACACAGAAAGAGAGAGAGAGAGAGAGAGAGAGAGAGAGAGAGAGAGAGAGAGAGAGAGAGAGAGAGAGAGAGAGAGAGAGAGAGAGAGAGAGAGAGAGAGAGAGAGAGAGAGAGAGAGAGAGAGAGAGAGAGAGAGAGAGAGAGAGAGCGAGCGAGTGAGAGGGGAGAGAGAACCCTGGCGGAGTATAATGCTATATATACGATGTACCGAGTATTTAGGTATAGTGTGCACCACCGACCATGCTACAACAGTGCCGAATCCGGGGCGTCTATTATATATCGCGTACTACACTATATACATCCTATCACAGCTACTACTACCTCACGTACTATACTATAGTACAAATAGTACGTACATGACGGTTGGCGACGACGAGTTGTGAGGGACGAGGGAAGGGACGCTGTCAGAATGCGCGTGTGAATCACGGTGGGGATAGAATGAGGAGAATGAGTCGAGTATAGTACAAGAGCGAGGGAGCGAGCGCGGGTGCGAGAGAGAGAGGACGAGAGATAGAGAGAGAGATGGTGAGACCTTTGTAGTACAGAATTCGTGAGGGGGGAGACGCTTATAGCGCGCGAGTAACCACGAGAGCGAGCGAGAGGCTACGAGAGCGAGCGAGAAGCTACGAGAGCGCGAGAAGGAGAGGGAAAGAGAAGGAGAGCGTGAGCGAGTGCGAGAAAGAGAGATAGAGAGAGGGAACGAATGAGAGAGAGAGAGAGAGAGAGGAAGACAGAGACATCTAGTGAGAAAGAGTTGCGGGGTCGAAGAGGACGAGACCCGAGGGGTTGTCGAGCCACGTCGTTTTCCCCGGTGGTGGGGAGCTTTGACCTGAGCTAGTTCCCCTCCATTCAATCCACGGCCACAATATCGGTTATAGCGGAGCCACTGTTGCCAGATTGTGCGTGCTTTCGACTTTCGAAGGCGACTCTCCTATATATATACATATATATTCGTCGAGTGCGTGAGTGCGTGCCTGTGTTACGTACGTGTGTGTGTACATGTCTCTCTCCCTACTTCCGTGCGTCTGTGTATGTAGCATTCACACTCAGTCTCGCTGCCGCCGCCGCGACGACAACGCAACGACGACGCGACGACAAATACCTAACCTAACCGTGTTTACGCGCATGTATACATATATATGCACACATATGCCTACGTATATATAGATATGTATCTATGTGTAGGTGTGTATGCAACTACGCGTCGGTGGCGTGTGGGTGGAGCCTGCAAGTCCGGCAGACGCGCGACAGAGGGAAAGGTTCTCTTTGGATTTGTTCTCACTCTATCGCTCTCTCACTCTCACTCCCTCTCTCGCTCTCTCTCTCTCTTTCCATCTTAGCGGCGATGCGCGCGAGGCCGTAGCCGCTGGTCTGAGCTCCTCTCGAATCTCCCCAATATACAAACCCTGAGAGAGTGTGCATGTGTGTGTGTGTGTGTGTGTGTGTGTGTTATACGTATCTCGGTTCTCACTCCTTGTTCGTCTCTCTCTCACTTGCTCGTTCGTTTATTCTTCCGTTCTCCATCTCTCTCTCTCTCTCTCTCTCTTTCGTTCTTTCTTTTTCTTCGTCTTCTGCTTCTTCTTCTTCTTCAACTTCTTTCTTTCTTGCTTTCTTTCTCTCTCACTCTCGTTACCTCGTGCTTCTGGTGCTTCGACGACGCTGCCATCGCCAACCATTGCCACCACGACCTCTCTCTCTCTCTCTCTCTCTTTCTCTCTCTCTCTCTCTCTCTCTCTCTCTCGCTCACTCGACACCGCTCACCCCCGCTGGTTACTACTGCGTAGCGCGCGATCTTTGCGACGTTGCGATCGAACAACGACGATACGTATACAAGCTTCGTTGGTAGTCGTCGTCGTCGTCGGCGTCGTCGTTGCCGTCGTCGATCGGGCCAAAGTAGTATAAGCAAGTTATATACACGAGCATGCCCGAGAATGCACTGTATAACCTAAACACTCCTAATAAAGCGCTTACCCGGACTGCCTTTGTACCTATTCACTTGGCCTTTGGCGATTCGAAATATTATTTACGGTACCGCTCGCATCATCGATGCCGCGCGCGACGTCTTTCTTTTTTTTTCATCTCGGTAATAAAATCTCACGACGATATTATAATCAAAATAATTAACATAAATTCATTCATCTTATTTATAATTATCAATTATTATTTAATATTAAAAATAAGATTTATGTTAATAATTAATTTTTTCATCGAAGATAACAAAATTTTGAAAATTTTTCTTCTTACTCCTTTTCGAAAATAATAGGATGTGATATTGTAAGAATTTGAAAATTAATGCGATCGAGCGTCGTTACGTACGATCGAGGAGAAAATTGTATGCGTTGTACAGCAGTGTCTGGTTCTACGGCCCGAGAGCCTTCTTGTAGGCCGTTTCGCTCTGTCTCGATCGGCTCACGGCAGTGTAGTGTTATATATCTGTATACTTATATATATATATATATTTATACATGTAGTTCGTGGTTCTTCTCTCGCGTACACTGGTATTATTACGCCGGGCGTTTCACGATTCTGCCCTGGACGCCCTGGAGGCCGGTCCAGGTGCGGATCGAGAGCGTCGAAACAGGCCACTTCGTATTAACTGTACGCCTCTCTCTTTCCCACTCTTTCTCTCGCGCTCTCTCTCTCTCTCTTTCTCCCTCTCTTCTTCTTTCTCTCTTTCCGTCTACGTCGTGTGCGCGTCCACAGGCTCTTGCTCGTTGGTCACGTCGTTGGTAAATAAACGAGAGAGCGAGAGAGGATGCGGGAAAACGACGCACGTGCCTACTGTTTCTGTCTTCGGCCGCGAGATCGCGCACGCGCCCGACCCCGCGTGTCCTCTTCGCGTTTATTAGGCACAGTAGGGACTCGGGGCAATCCGGGTCGGCAAAAAAATTCATTATTTCAGGATTTAATACGTTTTTATCGATACAATAAAATTTCGATTAAATAACGATTTTTAATCCGACAATGGATGGAACGAAGAGAGATTATTATTATGGAAGATGAACGAAGTTGAGAGAAATATCGAGTTATAACGATTGTCGTATGGTTCGTTTTTTTTTCTAACAATTTTTTTTCTTCTCTTTTCGATGTTTGCTCCGTCGAGCTCGGGTTTAACCGTATATCTCTCGCTACGTCACCGCTATCTATAGTTATACTATAATTAGAATCGCATATTAGCACGTTTTCGAAGCGATTTCCGCTCAATTACGTAATATACTTCGTTACTAATCTTGGCCGCGAGGCGCTTGTGTCAAAAGTCGAGTATAAACCTGGCAAAAAAGAAAAAATCATCTCTCGTTTATATATATATATATATATATATATATATATGTATATATATTCGTACACGTCGACCGATTTCGACAAAGAACGAAACGTCTTTTACCTGAACGACGAACTAAATTTTCAAGAAATATACGTCCCAGGATTTTCCAGGAGCGTCGTTTTTTCTTTTCCCGCCAACGAAGAGGACACGAGGAAACACAAGGGAGGTGTAACGGGAAATAGTCCTTTTCCCATCTACCTGACGCAGCCGTTACGGTCGAGAACGAGAGAAGCAGCGCCGAGAGTTTGGGAAGTTGGCCATAGGACGACGTCCTCTCAACCAAAAATTTTCTTTCCCCGAAAAACTTGACAAATTCTCAAACAAGCCGAGACTGGTGAAAATAAAAATGTCGTAGCAACGAATAGAAATAGAAATAGAAAGACAAAATGGCGGCGGTCGAGCGGCCATTTCGCGTTCTCGAGGTGACGCCATCTCGCGACGTCGCGCGCGCCATTTTGATTTTCGTTACTTTTAGCCGCTTCACAAATCTCTCGAGAGATCTATTAATTGTCTTACTTCGTACAAAAATTATGAATCAATTTTTCATTAACTTTATCGAATTAAAACAATTTTCAAAAACGTTGAAAATTTGTCGTTTTTTTCCATAATCCACGTCCACGCGTCGATTTCGCAGCCTGCTCTTTCGATGATTGTGTACCCAACCGATATACCTGTATTATTTCATTGGGCAGCAGTGAGTCGGCGATAAGGCATCTTATTGCCTGTTGGTAAGTATAAACCTCGTGGCGTACGTTATTTGCAACAAATTTTATCGCCCGGTTCATAACGCTAATCTTGCGAGAAGCCTGAGCGCGACAGAGCGAGAGAGAGAGAGAGAGAGAGAGAGAGAGAGAGAGAGAGAGAGAGAGAGAGAGAGAGAGAGAGAGAGAGAGAGAGAGAGAGAGAGAGAGAGAGAGAGAAAGTAAGTGAGCGAGAGCCATGTGTGCGATCACGTGACTCGACGATTTGCGCAGCAGGTATATAAGATACGCAAGTACAGATACGTATAACGCAAGCTAGAATGACTTGAATCGCAATGGCATTGTGGCCTAGTGCGATAAAGATAACGCGACTTGTCGCATACATATATATATACACGTGTATAAGCACGCTAGAAGTATAGAAAACGGCCGCACGATGGCAGCACCTTCGGGACAATCGAGGAAAAGAATAAAAAAAACGAAAAAACGAAAAGCACGGCGACTATTAATTACGTCAAATCCAACGAAACACGATACCCTAAGTTTTCTTTTTTCACGCTAATTAATCTCTCTCGCTCGCTCTATCGTAATGGTTCGAGGTAAAAGAAAAAAATTCACGCGATGTTCCGATCGCGTGAAATACCACCGAAGAGAAAAAAAATACGTCACACCCGTTTCCGTGTAAATGTCCTGACTCATTTTCGTCCCGACGTTTATTCCCGTTTATCCCACCCTTCCTCATTGACAACTAACCGCGATACGCCAAGTAACAGATAAAGATTGTCGTTATCGTAAACCGCGAGAAAAAAAAATAAACAACGAAACTTATCATCGAATAACAAAAAAATGCGATCGATAGAAGAAAAAAAAAAGAGAGAATCGCTTCGACGAATCTCTCTCGAGCAAAAGTTTTCGGGTAACGCTTGATACAACAACGATGATCTTAATGACCTTGAAGAGGGGGTCACGCGCTGCCCTTTCCAAAAACCGTACGAAACTCTCCCCTGAGTTAAGACTCCGTAAAAATAGTCGAGACAGAAAAGTAGCTTTACCAACTTCAACTTTCCTCCGTAGTTCATAGACAAGGGTGAGGGGGGATGAGTAAGAAGCGAGAGAAATAAAGACGCGGATATGGCGAAGAATGCGGCACGTTAAAGAAACGACGTATTAGGGCTCTTCTATGAAGAAAGAAAGAGCGAGAGGGACGGAGAGAAAGAAGAGTCTGTAAGGATGGCAAAACGAGCGTGGAAAAATTACCAGAAAAAAAAGACACACTCATATATATATATATAGATATATATTTCCCCCCTCTGTCTGTTATATATATATTTCCCACCCTCTGTCTGTGATATATATATATATATATATATATATATAAAAGGCAGACAGAGGGTGAGACAAGGCCAGGACGGTCGCGGCCGGTCGAGGGAAAAAGAACCAGGGTAGGGGATGCTGGATCTTCTGGTCGGACAGAAGCTGTAGATCTATAACTACGTAGTGCGTATACACTGGTAATAGTGGTTGTATTAGTGTCCATAGTTGTACAACAGTGCAAGAGAAGAGAGAGACAGAGAGAACCATAGAGAGAGAATGAAAGAGAGAGAGAGAGGGGAACGTGAAGGGGTAGAACGGTGGGGCAAAGGGTAGGAAGAGGGGGGTTGCTGAGAATCGACGAGTCGTCTCGACGTGAAGCAAGAGAAGCGAGAAAAGGGAGAGAGAGTCGAGACGGAAGCCTCTCTCGGGTAAAATATACTAACTTGTGAGTGGGGGGAGGGGGGAGGGGTTGCAGTAGGGTTGAGTTTGGGTTGCGGGGCTAAAATTGTGGAACCAAAAGGAAGTAAGCAGTACGGGGGAGGAAACGGAATGAGAAAAAAGAGCACAGAGAGAGAAAGGGTGAGAGAGAGAGAGGGAAAGAGAAAGAGAGAGGGAGAGAAAGAGATAGAGATAGAGCAAGAGAGAGAGAGACGTTAGGGAGAAAGATGGTGTCGACGTGGCAAGCGCTCAGGTAGGGGTGAACTCTCAGACCAATCGGGAAAAGGAGCGAAAGCGCTATAATCGTATATACACACGTATATATCTATATATAAATGTATATTATATACATATACGTGTATTTATATACCGGGCTATGTACATGCAGATTTTTCGATGTATATATGTATAATCTATTATATAGCGTAGTGTCGAGGAAGTGCTACGCAGCGTTGCCAATAATAATCCGCGCAGCGCTTTGACCCTCTCGTTTCTATCACTGACGAAGCGCGTTGTTGCTTCTACCATTATACCTAAACGTACTCACGTCGCGACGTACGAGAACGAGAAACGAGACTCGACTCTGTTGATCTTATCTGTGTGTGTGTGTGTATGTGTTTTTTTTCGTTTGTTTCCAATCTTCGTCATGCTCGAGTTCGTCATAGGACGTCACTCGAGGCACGCAACTAGGTTAGAGCTGAGTTTCTTTTTCGCCCTCTGGCGGACGCGTGGGTGAACCTTCACTCCCACTCTTTTAGTTTTCGTTCTCTATCAATCGTTTTATAGCGCGTAGACCGTGAGTTTCGAGGGTTGGTTCGAACCACGAGTGACGATTCGTGACCAAAGATGGCGGATTTATATGAGACGAGAAACGATCGTAAACACGCGACCGTTGTGAATAAAGTTTGAGGTCGATCGACCGCGTCGATCGTCTTCGGTCGCGCGCCTGCTCCGACTCTCTTATTTTCGCCCCTTCTCTCTTTCTCGCTTCATCCGTCGACGAAACCAGACCAGACTTGGTGGATTATTCTCGTCTGGGACAGATATAGAGTTTGCCGGTCGGTTCGTTTCGTTCGGTCGTTCGTGTCGTTCGAAGGAGAAGGAGGAGGAGGAGGAGAGAAGCGTGTGGATCGGGGAGAGGCCTCGAGGCGCCCCGTACCGTATAGAAATACTCATTCTAATCATAGGAAATTCCTTTAACAGCCGACACACGGGGCCCACCAGACGCAGACGCGAGGCATGACAACTTGAAGTATGGTTATAAAGGCAAAAATCCTGAGGAATACTCGAACGATGAACTGGCAACTCTCCTGGTAGCCAAATACGAGCTGACTTACTGTCCGGTGACACCTGGTGGTGAATTTTCGAAGCTCGCTGGGCTACGAAACAATATATGGCGTCTGTCGGGTGAACGCGTTCACCCTGTGACGACGCCATTAAGGTTAAACAGGCTTGGTACGATTTTGACAACGACGTAGTTAATTAATAAGTAAAAAAATGAATACTTAGTTGATTAAACAATATTTAACCCAATGATATGGTTAATTTGATATTATATTCTCGTGGATAACCTCAAAAAATTCCCTATTTCCTCTTTGTCGGAAGAGAAAATGGCGAGCTGGCGCCGCGAAGTGAAATTCCTTCCTCAGAATGGAAACCAGACGTTGACAACGTTCGCAGAAAACAAAACAAAAGAAAAAGCAAAACGGTGTCGAGAGATTTATCTCAGCTTTTCTCAACCACTGTTATGAATGCTGTCAACAGACTTTTCGGCGTCCGCCCGTCGGGCTATTGCTATATCGTGATAATTAGCCGTCTGCCATTCGCTTAATGACCTGTCCACGCGACGCCGAGCGCCGGAGTCTTTTGCCGCGAGGACAAATAGTACAGCGCGAGGGCGCCACCGGTATGGCGCCATCAGCGCCTCGTTCCATCTTTCACCACCAGGGTGCGCGAAATTCAACTTCCATTCTTTTACTCACTTTCGATTCTTCACCAGTCATTCGGATTGTCTTTTTTCGTCAAGCTTGCAACAAAACAAAGTTACCAGAAAGATCGAGTTAGTTAAAGACTCGAAATTGCTCGAAAGCGTGCCCGCAACCAGTATCTCTTATCTATAAATATACCGATCCTCCCCCACCCCAATTTTCTCTCTCTCTCTCTCTCTCATGCATACATCTTTCCCTTTTCTCCATTCTCGCAACGCTCGGTTTATTCTCGCGCCTCCTCTCGTCACAATATATCGTATATTTAAAATAGCTGCACACACGCTGCAGAATAACTGAAATAGCCGACTGAGGGAGAGAGGGAGAGACAGAGAAACAGAGTAAAAGAGAGAGAGATGGCGAGTAAGCGCTGCCAAGGGCCGATGATCCCGCGGTGAGAGGGCCCTCTACGCGCGAACGACGTACCCATCTACTTCCTGGAAGTCTTTCTCTCTTTCTCTCTCTTTCTCTTTCGACCAGAAGCCATCGCCGCGAGTTTGTGTACTCAGAAGATCTCATCGCGTGCATCAACAGTTGGAACTGGTAGAGGAGAACACAAGTACGACAGGAGAGTCTCGTGTCCTCCAGCTTCCAAATCTCAGCCATCAGCATTTTTGTAACAATTTTTATAGATGGCGCGGGTGAAAAACAAAAATTCCAAAATGGCGCGAGACCGAGAGAAAGAGAAAAAATGATGGACTCGTCGAGAGACGACTCGATGACGACTCTCGGTAAACTTTCGTAACGAGGACGAAGTAGCGGAGGAAGACGATTAGAAATTCGTGTTTCTATATCGAACGTCGATCGGAAATCGAAATACGATAGAGGGTCGTAAATTATTAATCGGCTGTAGGCGTGACTTCTAGAACTTTGTAAATATGCTCGTTGAATTCAAAAACAAAAAATGGCCATCTCGAACAAAACTCCGTTGTGTCTTCGAACTCGATGTCGAGGTGACGCAATTAAAAGCCTCGGATTCAAAATGGCTTCCGGAAAATCCCAATATGGAAAAATTCGTCCCACTGTTTTTCGCAACGGTCAGCGAATGGCTCGAGCGATAAATCGACCAAAATCCAGAAGTTGGATAATAAAATGCATACTCGAAGCTCGCACGTATCGGTCTCATGATCTCTCGGGCTCTACGGTCTCGAACAAAGTTGCTCATTGTGGCTCGATATCTCCTTCCAGCGAGCGTTTGCTCGCGCGACCTAAGTGATAATAACAACAGTACGCATTTTTGGAATAGTTTATAATGGCGGTGCGGGATAGTCATGAACGTTTATGTGTGCGTATGCAAGGTACATATATATAGGGAGAGAAAGAATGAGTCGAGCGTCAGGCGACGCTCCGGCGAGACGCAACCGGCGAGAGATGCTGCCCCTCTGCCGCTGCCGCTGCTTCTGCTCGGCTCGCGGGTGGATGTGCGAGGTTATCTGTGTACGAGGAATAAGGAGACGATGGAGCGAGAGCCAGACTGTGGGAAAGAGAGAGAAAGAGGGAGGGAGATGCGAGACGGAAGGACGAATGAGAGAGTAGAAAGAGTCAAATAGTGAACTCGCGAGTCCCCGGAGTTCTCTCTTTCTCTCTCTCTCTCTCTCTCTCTCTCTCTCTCTCTCTCTATATATATATATATATATATATATATAGAGAGAGAGATACATCTATATATATATATGTATATATATATACATAAGGTACAGTATAGTACACACGAACGCCGGTCGATGAGGACGGTGTCTCTGGAGCGGGGGCGGCGGCGGTCGGGAAGAGCCCAGCGCTCAGAAGGAGAAAGACGGAGAGAGGGAGAAGGTGAGATACATCGAGCGAGAGAGCGAGAGGGGAGAAAAAAAAGATGACGAAAGAACGAGGGCGAGGGAGATTGAGAATGCAAGGAGAGAAATGTAAGAAGAAAGAGAGCGGCGTGCACAGGCGTTTCTCTGTGTGTGTGTGTGTCTGCATGTGTGCATGATATATATATATATATATATAGTATAGATTGCATACACACATTTATACTTGCTTGAGAGCAGAAAGAAGAGAACGAAACGACGAGTGAACGAGCACATGAGACAAGGATACAGAAAGAGGTATGAAAAGAAAGAGCGAGAGAGAGGGAGTAAAGAGTAAAGAGAACCGAAGCCAGGCAAGTTTAAGGGAAGTGGGGCTCGAGCGGTATGTACGGGAGGCTAAGAGTGAGCAAAAGAAGGAGAGAGAGAGAGAGAGAGAGAGAGAGAGAGAGAGAGAGAGAACGGTGGCGGCAGTGGCATTGACCCCGTATAGTGTAGTAAGTAAGGTAATGTGAGCAGCTAGTGCTAAAGGGTATTTCCCATAGAGAGGGTATCCATACTATGGAATATCTTTACAACATAAGCTATACGAAACGCTTCTATACAGTACCAGTCGGTACGTAATATCCTTTCGTCGAGGACGCGATACCACCGACGCTTTGCTGGCTTACTTCGATGTGTGTAGATATTTTTATCTTATTTTTTTATGTAACTTTTTTTTTTTTTTTTTTTTTGTTCTTTTCTTTTTATAGCGTCGTCTAAGGACATGTGAAAGGAATCGAGCGGTTGGAGAGGAAGGAATCGTACCGTATAGGGAATTATTGAAATTATTTGGGAAACGAACGATCATTTTGCTTCTGACAATGCGCGAGAGAATGGAAAATGATTTTTGAATTATTTTTAAGTTTTTTTTTTTTGAAAATTTGATTGGCAAAAGGTTTCGAAAATCAAGAACGAGAATGTTATGCTCGTAATCTACGGAAAATTTCTGATCGAAAATCGTACTTATAAAGTTATTTTTAGAAAAACAAAATCAGAAGATCAGAGGCGCGAATCGACTTCCGGGACTACTCGGGGTCGAACGAAAGGTCAAAATTTATTTTCGTCCCAATCAACTCGACAGGGTACTTGCGAAATCGGAAATTTCCCGTAGAACACGAATATGATAATTTTATTCTCAATTTTCAATATTTTCTCCGTCAAAAATTGAAAAATCTGAAAATTTTCTCGTTTTTTCTGCGCAAATAATTAACAAACAATGTTTTCTAAAAAAATAATATGCTCAATTACTGTTCTCCAAGTGGATCAAGTCCGAGCGCTCGAAATTCGTAAAATAATTAAACCAAAAAATACAAAAAAAATAAAAATAAAACTAAAAACGAACGAAACTTCTGTTTTCCGGCGTAAAAGCAGCGACAGCTCTACGTAGGAGTCTGGCGTAACTGTTTCTAAGCAAGTGGGTAATACCCGATATGTGTACACGGAGGTAAGCGTATGTGAGCCGAGTTTCGCGACGAATGCAAGCCGAGAAAATTGAGAGGCGCTGACAAGGCCGTCCAGCAATTCACCCGCCGTCGCGCTCTACCTTTATATACACGTCGCGGCGAGTTGCACCTATCCGCGTTTGATTCCTCGCGTACCTTAGGATCTAGTCACGCGGCTCTCGGACGTTGACAAACGTCATTCGGTTTACTCTCGCATTATCAAACCAATCGCAACAAACGAAACGAATTTTTTCAACAAAATTTCAAAATTATCCAATTAAAAATATCAATTTTTAAACAATCAGTTTTATTTCTTTTCGACCTTGTCGATTTGACAAATTTGAGCAAAAAAACTCATTTTTAAAAAAATAAATTTAAAAAGAAATAACAACATGGAGAAAAAATTAAGAAAAATAATAAAAAGTCTTTAGCGAACGAAAACGTAGAAATTAAAATAAAAAATGCTATTTAACGAGAGGATCTTGCGACGCGAAAAACCCCTTCCCCATTGATTGTTTTGTTCTCATTTCTTTCGTCGTTTCCCTTCATGATAGCTTTTATTCGTTTTACAGTACTGGCACCAACGGGGCCCTCGTTATACGGTGTTTGAACACGCGTCGTGTTTTTTTTTCTTCTCGTTGTTGTTGTTCCCCCGCCACCTCCTAGGTTCGGCCGA